>QLNU02014802.1:171788390-171832392 GCA_006491805.2 Dysdera silvatica | reverse complement strand
GCTCAGTAACTTTTCTTGTTTCCGCGAAGAAAAGGGGAGTAGAAATTCATACGCTACTTTTCTCGCGTTAAATGCGTTGCCAACGCGGGAAGGAGAGTTGATAAACGCGCGAAAACAATTTGTCAAACGCTCTTGGTTCTGCTCTTTAAACCACGGAGCAAAGAATGGCGCTACACGATCCAAACTTCTCATTCTTAACGATTTACAGGTTAACAAAGCCATGGACCCAACTGATGTCTAACCGCGGTTAAGGAAAAAGAGGAGACTTAGTTTACGATGCCGTTACAAAGGAGCTGAAACCGAGAAGAAGGGAAAGAAAGGTTTCCGCCGCAAATTCCGCGTCATTAATAGTTACGAGAGGTCGTATTTAATCCGTGGGCAATGAGGGGTTCTGCCGAAACTGGAATTCCGGGGGTAAAACGCAGGCAACGTTTGAGAATCAGCACAGTAATCAAGTGGCTGGCTACTGGTGTGCTACACGCAAAAGCTCCCTGACGGCCCATTAACCAAACTCCACTCTTTTACTCTTTCACATTCTCCTTTCAGAGATTCGGTGGGACAAGTCGTCAAATGATTGCGAACCTTTTAGGGGAGATCGTTACCCACAACTAAAGGATTTCTCCTGAATAGGTCTGGAGTATAAGCTACAGTCCAGCACTATAATACTTTGAAATATGGGGAAAAACGGACTTAAAATTTCCCTCAATTTTCCGAAATAGCTCTCTGATGTCATGAATTATCTATAGTGGACAAGAGAATTTTCTTTAGGGTTAGTGCTAAATCACATGTATTATAAAAATATGGAATTTACTGCACGTAGAATAGAGTTTGGTCCAACAACTGGGACAGAAAAAGAACGAACTCTGAAAATAAAGTACAACCACCTCATGTTTTGGATTTTACAATTGTAGAAGTAAAATACTCCTTAGAGTTCATTTTACTCATTATCACCAGAATGAGTGGATCGCAATTCAGTGAAAAAAAGGGGGGCATCGTCCCGAGTTGGAACCGAACAACTGACCTTGTAGTTGGAACCAAAGTACCATGCCAACTAGGCAACCGAAATTCCGAAGACGAAGCTGTATCTTCGTGTTCATGTGTTTTATGATGTAATTAACCGCTTCAGAGATCACAATTGTAGTCAAGGGTGGATCCAGGATGCTATTACGGGGGGGTTCGGGACACTGTGAAAATTTTTAGTTTTGGACTGTTAAATAGTTTAGGTAAATGTTGTTATATTACTAGCCTTCCTTTATACCAGGGTTGTCCAACATACGGCCCGCGGGCCACAATCCAACCCGCGAACAATGGTAATCTGGCCCGCCTACAACTGTTTGAAATAAAACAAATTCCGAAAAAAAAATTTTTTGATTTTTTTTTCAAAAATAAGGAAAAATCGTGAGGATAGCATGGGTCATAGACGTAGAGTTATATGGGGCCCCATAATAATCTGAAATAAGTTGCGATTTTAATGTATTGTAATGTACAAATGTACAACATATGTGCTTGGGGCCCCCAATAATTTTGAGGTCTCCAGGAATTGGAACACTGTGTGTGCGTGAGGTCATTATAATACAATATAGCATACGAGAAGTGTTTTCTCCTTGACTGAATGATCAGTGAAGCAACTAGTCCGAAGGTTTAGGGAGACCTATAGAGTTCCCGGGGGTAGGGGGGGCAAAACCAACCTTAGTTACTTACGACCAATGCAAATCATTACTGTGATGGCGGTTGCCCCTGAAAATTCGTATAATTTAAAATGAATTTGTCATTAAATAGTAATAATTATAATTCACAACTTGGATATTATAACGATATTTTAAATAATCTATATACGCTATAACCTGCGTTAGAGTAGCATACGGAGTCTGAGGGTGATTTTCCATTTCGGGCCACACGCGTTGTTGTTTCACACTATGCAGCGCACACAATATGCACATATGTTAAACATACATTGCGAATGGATTATCTACGACATACAAACACATATTAATTGCGAAGCTTAATACTTTGGGTGAAGCTCAATCTATCGTTGGTATAAATAATTTCGTAAGCTGTTTGTTGTATTTATATGGCGCAAGGACAACGAGGGTATTTCTGCGCAAGGCGAGACCGTACACACGATTTTTCATAGGCGTGGAGTTACATGGACCCATAGTACCCATACCCCCCCCAAATAATCTGAAATAAATTGAGATTTTACATATACTGTAATGTATAAACGTACATAAAATGTGCTTCCTCCGCCAATAATTTTGAAAACTCTACGTTGATGCCGTTTTTGGTACGTTGTAAAAGTGAGAATAAGTGATTTTTTAAAGTGAAAATATTGCAAGTGTTTAAAAAAAAAATTTCTATAATCTGGTGTGGTTTTCTCTGTCCTGCACTGTATAGGAGCTTAGCAATTCAAAAATTATGGCGGGGAGGGGATTTAGGTGGCTTCACAACAGAGCACGTGATCTGGTCTTAAACAGAACGTGTTTTGTTATCTAATGGGGGGCCCTTGGCCTCCTAAGCCTTTCCCCTTTTTGCGCCCCTGCTGTACACGAAATCCTAAAATCTCATTCCGAATATAGATTGGCAAGCGTGTCGATTATGAATACGAGACTAAAGGTTCATTTTTTATCATTTTCAGTTTGGCAACAGTAAATCTCTGTTTAGTGCCCTGACCAGCGTGCATCGGTTGATCGGGCCAAGCATCTGGGAACAAGGCTAGCTTTCTCATGTTCGAACACATATTTCACGTTCGTCTAACACTTGCAAATCCTATTCCCAGTAATTTACGACTGGGAAGCTCGTACGAACATTGGGCGTAGATACGGATGGATGTGCGGTAGCTGCCGTTAATTGTAAAATTACGGCTTTCTACAGAAGAGAGGAATAGGTTCCGCGGCTGTGGCTAATATCGGCGGATTGATTTGTGATCTCATTAACGGACCTGGAATGAGCTGATATTTACGGCCACCCATAGACATCAATGCGCACTTTCCCATGAAGATCAATTCCAGGTTTAAATACTAATATCTGGGATCGCGCCCGAAGCAAAATGAATGAACAATGTCCATGCCATGATGGGTTGCTGGTGAATCGAGGGGCATATATTCACAGCAAGCACAGAGATTTGATTCGGAAACAATGGCGTTACACGAACACATACTATCTTTGAATCGTGCTACTTTTACACTTTGTTTATTATGTCTCCACCATGTTATGGTTTAAGTGTATCGATTTCTATCTAATTTCTTCAAAGCAAATTGCACCCCACACCACATGCACATAAATTAGATGCATGGGATGCAACTGTCAGGACTAAGTGCGTGGTTTTACAGTGCAAGAACCACAATGGTTTGCTATCTAGGGATCCAGAATTTTCAAAGAATCTCTGATGCCAATGGCACTACACCCCGAACCACGTTGGGCAAAAAAATGGCACGTGTTCTAGAATACCACTGGAAGCCTAACACAGGATAATGACACGGCAGACAGATACGTACGTTACTATTACACCACCAAGCACCGATGGACTTATATTTTTTCTGAGAAACTGATTTAAAAAAAGAAAAAAGAGAGAGAGAGAGAGAGAATCAAAAACTGCTTCCGCCACGCATGGTGACGTGATGCATCGAAACGGGTTTAAAACCATTGAGAGGTTTCGAGATGTTTAAACAATCGAGACAATCGACTAAAACATTTCGCAATGGCGCATCACTACTTACATGCGACATGCAGCTGCGAGTCTAATGTATTGTTGGTTAGTAACACGTCATCCTCATTCGTCTAGTCAGAAGTCAAATTTATTACACATGGATATATTTACGAAGTACAAACGAGGTATGCGTGAATAAATTTAATTTAACGAGGAAATAATGGATGTTCTGTGTGTAACAATGAAATACAATATAAAATATAATATATATAAAAACTGCTAATGTTGTTTTGTTAATATACGGCGTGATTCAGAATAAATGTAACAGCAATTATATTTTTAACTGTTAGTTATAGGAAAAGACTTCTGAAGGAAAAAGTGCTCTAATTATGTAATCAGGGCCGCCCTTAAGCAGAGGAGAGCGGGGACCACGCCCCGGGCCCCACGAAGTGTTCTCAAATTTTTAATTTTTGTAATATTAAAAATTTCCCCAAAAATATTTTTGCTTCGGCTCTCACATTTCGTGCCATCTAGTGGTCATGCATTATTTTTTTTTTCTCCTTACTCGTGTATGTATGGGCCCCCGAAGTATGTTCTGCCCGGGCCCCGCCTTAGCTAAGGACGGCCCTGTATGTAATGATCTATGTTGTTAATTTTACAAGAAGTTGTATATGTATAAATAACACGGATTTTAATATTTTGTACGGACCCTCTTTTTAAAAAAAAAAAGGGATTGCATTATATCTAATTCGTCAAATAAAAAAGATTAGTCGCAAAGACATTGTATATTTAATATTCTGAATTTACTTGAGCGCTAAATAAATAGGGACCATTTACAAATTCAGAAAGTGAGTTCGAGATTTAAATTCTGAATTTGTGTATTGTTCAAAACAAGTTCACATGCGCTTCATCCCCTCTCCCAGAAATAGCCACCGAAGGCTGTCATTATTTCACCAAAACAGTGATAAAAGTTTATAATTGATGAAATTGAACTCTTAATAACTCCGCGAATATTCTGCTTAGAAATATGAAGTTTCATTTATTTTACCGGTTAGGTATGGGGCAATATTTTCCTAACTCGAAAATTTTTGGTAGGAAATTAGTATAAAAAAAGTTAAATTCCATATTTTTAGACATATATAGCACTCTGTACAATAAATGTCATGCTTCATATCCCTATATAATTTAAGATTTTTTTTTTTTAATTTTTTCTACAACTAACGGCAAAAACATAATTGATGTAACGTATCTTTTGAATCACCCTGTATATTAGAAAATTTCAGCAATAGTGGCACAACGAGAGTGAATATGGAAAATACGCGAATCGATAACAAGCCCCAGAGACGATCGAATATGGAGAATACGTTCGAAAACAACAGTTCAGGTGCATGTAAGTCTGTCAATTTTGTGTAACAAATCATCTCTAACGATGAATACGAATTAGTTCATATTTAAACATGTTGTGACAAGTCTTCGCAGAAGGTTTCATGCACCGTGTTTTCGACACCGCTGTTTCTCTTTTATTTTCAGGGATCGATATTCTGTCTAATTGAAAGAATTGTGCAAACGCATGCAACTGCGCAGAGAAAGTAGTTGCTCGAATAGTTAAATATAGCAAATAATAGTTGCGGGGTGCATGCATGTCGCAACCATCTCTTGAAATAGTGCCTTAAAAAAAAATCTGGTGCATGCTGCCTCTCCACGGTTGTTTACAGACGAACCGGTAACAGCTAGTTTTAACCAGTGCAAAATTTTTTACAGCAAGCGTTTGAATTCTGTGACGTCATTGTTCTGTACGAAGGAAAGCAAGCAGTGGTGCATTTTTACGTATGCTGACAGAGTAATCTGTTCGCGTGCCGGCATTCTGGCAAGCAATTGGCTCCCATCTCTCCTACAACCAGGAAAAATAAATATTTACGAAATTGAAATTTTTAATTTCTAAATGTCCACGTGAATCCATTTTATAAAATTCATTAGCCAGCCTAAAATTCCAAGTATATATTTTGTGCAATTCCTTTTTCTTGTTCCACAGTACCTGAACATCGAAGAATTTTCCCCTCAGTATAATCCCCCGTTTACACATAAAGGATAACTGTTAAAATCGTAAACAGGTCACTGCAGCTTTCAAATGCACTGGCAGTTGTCCTTCATCAGGATGGATGAATCAGCTGATACATGCACTTGCGATATATCCATTCGATTTAGTTTTATGGAAAGACTTTTTTTTTTAATAAGCACATTTTTGTCACGAATGCACACCGAGCTAGTAATGGGAATGTAAAATCTATTTGCATATATTTTAATGAGGAATTTTTAAGGTATTTTTAAAGGCTTCAACCACAAAATGCAGTTAGCGTCGTACTTTTCCAAAATTTGCTAGCATTTAACTGTCGAAAGGATTTCAAAGATCGTAAATAGAGTTTAAGTAAAAGTTTGAATTACTGTCGACAAGAAGTCGGGGGCACATGCCCCCAGTTTTTTTTTAGAACAGAGGTAAAATCGTATTTTTTCCACCGAATTTTTTTGCCGCCCCCTCCCCCCACGTCCCAGTTTACTCTATATTTAACTTTCAAGTTACGTCTATGCTTAAAAAAAACAACAACCACCGGCACATTAACGTGAATAACACTACATTAAAGCCATAATTATTTTTGAATTAGAAACTTACGTTTATTTCATTATCTATCGCTTTATCCATTCACTTATCAATCGATAATCCATTTGTCTATCTACTTATCAATCTACAATTCATTTGTCCATCTACTTATCAGCCATTTGCCCAGCTACTGATCCATTGAATCATCTAATTATCTACTTAATTATTCATCTAGTTAATCGTAAATCTAGTTAATCTTAAATCTAGTTAATCTAATTAATCTTAAATCTAGTTGGACTTAATTATTCCTACTAATCCATATAATTATTAACCTCTACTAGTCCCTTTAATTATTTATCTCCACTAGTTCATTTAATTATTCATATATTTATCCACTCACTTAATAATTTAATTATCCACGAAAATTTATATAATTCTTCGTTTGATTACATAATTTTCCTATATGTTTATGTAAGTATCTACCTATTTTTTTTTATTAATATTAAAAGTCTATCTGGAAATTAAAAGGTTACGTTTTCAGTGAACAAGTGCCCTAAAGTGTTCGCTATTCAGAGGTTTTACTGTATTAGCTTGGGGACAAAATTTTTAAGTATTTCGGTTAACGGAAATGAAGGTCAAGGCCCACGCACGTCTATACAATTAAAAAACAATTATATACAGAGTGATTCAAAACTAATGGAACAAACTGAAAGGGGTGGTAAAGGACGCCAAATAAGCCATATTTGGCGAAATCAGGTCCGCAAAGGATCCGATTTGGCTGTACAGTGAAAGTATTATTTACATCCATATAATTGCTACGTAGGCAATTTCATGAACAGAAAAAAAAACATGAGCAAAAAAATTTTGCCAATTTAAGTGATTGACCTAGTAATGCACAACGACAGAAAAAAATCGAAAATTCCCTTCCCTGGCCCTGAATAGTGTTGCCATTTAGTCATCAAAGGTATGGAAAACGATTGTTTACTACTAGAGGCAATTGGGAAATGGCAATTTGTCAAAAACAACTTCCCATGGCCAATTTTGTGCAATTGGGGAATTCATGGCCCAAACATGAGGCTCATGTTTGGGCCATAAATTCCTGAACTGCATAAATTTGGCCATGGAAATGTGCATTATGGTAGGCAGTAGAACCTTTTCCAATATGGTTTTAGGCTAAAACGGCAAATTTTCCAAATTTTGTTACATGATTAACTAATGTGGATGCAAATAACAACATCCTCGTAGCTCCAAAACGACTCATTTTCTGACATAGGTTTACTGGACCAAAGTTGTTTCTTTTAAAGTCCTTCACTTCCCAATTGCCTCCAGTACGGTAAAATAATCTTTTCCATATCTTTGACGACTAAATGGCAACACTATTTAGGGCCACAGAAGGGAATTTACGTTTTTTTTTGTTTTTTTTCAGGTCAGTCACTTAAATTATGTGTCAAAAAAATTTTTTTGTTCATGTAATTGCCTACGTAGCAACGATGTGGATGTAAATAATAAATTCACTCTACAGCCAAATCAGGCCGTTTGCGGACATGGGGATTTAGCTAAGTATGGCTTATTTGTCGTCCTTTACCACCCCTTTCAGTTTGTTCCATTAGTTCTGAATCACCTTGTATATATTATAAAAAAATATTGAATAAGTGGTCCAGTGGGTATAAATATTGCCAGACAACAAAATATGGTGAAAATATCAATAGTGGACATAGGGGAAAAATATTAAATATGGCAGACGATTTCGGCCTTGTTCCTCGCGATGTTTTGTGGCCTTACTTTGCATTGTTGATCAGTGAGCCGAAACAAAACAATGTGAATTCAAAACCAAATGTGACTGAACTCAAAACTAAAAAATGTGAATGCCTAAAATTATTAATGAAAAAATAAATCATAACGCAACGTCCACAAACACAGCTGACGGTAATACCAGAATATCAACAGCTCACCGGAACAGCAATTCAAGAACAGTCATAACAAGCATAAGAGTAACGATTTAGGAATAGTGATGAAAAGATGAACGAGAATGGCGAGAACGCAACAGGAACGGCGAAGCGGGTACAACAGCAAGTACGTATCAATTGGAACAAAATAGTTTATAGGTTAGTTTTAACGAGAAACTTCATCACCACGTATTCAGCGATCCATCGGTTATTTTTCCAGAATGGTCCGAAAAAAAAAAAAAAAAGTATTCAGTAGCTATTCGCTCATCCAGACCAGCTGGATTTAACAGCAATAGCCTAATATAATCAAGAGTTTATATCGGGACAGATCTAATGCAATGGGCTGCCCGTGCCTTTCCTGCATCTAACTGAATATCGATGGTTCTTACTTCAACTACCTCTTTAGAGTAACACAGTTGCCCAGTTGGATGAGCATCCAACAATCACTCCACCAAAGAAATGGCGAGCGCCCGCTGCAGCATTAATAGTTCTAAAATAGTAAAACTGAAAGCTCGTCTGCCTTGCTTTCTGTTTTCTGCAGATGTGTATCATTTATTTCAAAAATTATGGGTTCAAGTAGTTTAAAAAAAAAAAATTACGAAAGTCGACATTAAAGTGATACATACGCCCTGAGACCCAGTGGGAGGGAATCGAACCCTCCCCTCCACACTTTCCTGAGCCACTGAAAGGACATAAACAAGCGACATCAAACAGGGAAAAACTGAACGAAGTGATGGAATAACTGACGGCGAATGCGGTCAAAGGGAAAAAAAAGGTATATTGGTGATAGTATTAATAACAAGTGTGAGCAGCCGGTTAAACATGCTTTGAGCCAGACGCAAAAATGAGACAAAACTGAAAAGGGCTAATGAGCGTCAAACAAGCGACGGCCTTCACGTTGTTAATGTGCGCTGCATGACATTACCAATTCAACCGGTTTTGCAGGCGGTCAAGACGACGATACAGAAGGAGTACCGTCACCGGCCCCGATGCGTCTTTTCTTTTTTCAAACGTAGTTTTTTAAATTTAAAATTTCCAGTTTTAGATTAAGCATTCCAATTATTTAAGTTTCAGGAGTAGAAAAACGATGCAAAGCTGTGGTTTCCAACCCTTCGTCCGGCGTAAACTCCGAACCTTAAGATTCATCCTGCGCTTACGCCCTCCCCTCCCCCACCAGCCCTTACCACCAAGGAACAAATAATTATTTAATATGTTAAAGTGCTTACATTAATATTTTTTAAACAAAATTAATTTAAATGTTTACTTTAAAAAAAAATAAACAGAAGAAGTTAATTTAAAATTGGCGAGCAATTTGGCGCAGAAAAGTGATAGAAAAATGTGCCAAAAAGGTAACGAAAAAAAAAGTACCGATTTTTATGAGGGGCGGGGGAGGGTGTGAACTGAATATATATAACGAGGAAAATATAACAGCCGCGATAGACATTTTTCCATTGATTTGACATTTCCAGGGGCCGAGTAGGTCGCCGTCCAACCGGCCCCCTGGCCGGTGCGCTCTCAGACTTGCGCCCTCCGATAATCCAAGGTATGCGCCATTTGAGAGGACTCATCACGCCCCTGAACACTCTAACGCCACGTATTCTTTAACTTAACTACAAATACTTAAGAGATAATACGCTTAACTTTGAAAATAATACATTAATTCCGTTATTAACGATTTTCGGGTGGAAAACGGCGTTAAACGGAATACCATTCTAAGAAATGTTTTCCCGAACCCAAAATGGATTTGTTAAACAGAGATATCAGAACGACGTTATTCGGAGAGATTATCGCATATTATTTTGCAAAAAAATTAACACATTGTAATTATTATGAAATTTTTGGGAGCTAAATAACTTTTCAGCTGTTAAATTCATGCGGACCCCCTGTGACCTGTCGCGGACCTTCTACATGCTTGTTACGGACTCCCTATGACCATCGATTTACGGGCTTAATTACAGCTGTTTAAATATCCACATTAGCGAATTAAATCAAATGATTTATGAAAAATAAAAAGATTTTGGCATCCTATGCACACCCATTTCATATCAAAATTGTTTAGTATATAGATATATGGCGAGTATTAAATGTGATACCATGCGTTCGGGTTTTATGAAGGTAATATGCTTATTCATTAATGGATTAACATGCAGCTGTTTAACGTTAGCTGATTTTTATTAAAGCTAACACGATGCATCTGCGATGATAGATATACATTACCAGTAAGTGCATAACCTAACTTGCAAATAATAACAAAAAATAATACTAATTAACCAAGTAATATAATACATGTGGGTATAAGTTACATATAGCATACAGGGTGTCTCAGCACCAGGGTTACAAACATCTAGGAGGGGTAGGGTACACCTAGATGAATAATATTTATCATAGAATCTAGGGTCGCAAACCACTCACAGCGCCAGTTCTAAAATGGTTCAGTATGCACAAATAGTGACAACCAGTGCGTGAAAAGCACCAGATAAAACAGGTCAGCTACTCAAGTGCATAGATGAGTAGGACATCGCAATTTGTGCTTCTCATGCACTGGTTGTCACTATTTGTGCATGCTGGACGGTTTTAGAACTGGCGCTGTGAGTGGTTTGCGACCCTAGGTTCTATGACAAATATTGTTCGTCTAGGTATACCCTAACCCTCATAGATGCCTGCAGCACTGGTACTGAGACCCCCTTTATAAGCCACCCCTCTCTTTGTCCACACCTTTTAAGATTTCATTAACGTAACTAAAAACACTCATATTCTTTATGTAACATTCGCTGTTACGAAATTGTTTCTACTTTTACATAACTGTGGCTTACCGTTACATAAACATTGCTCACATAATGTTAGTAACATGGGCGATATATAAATTGATATGTAATGGGGCTTCAGCCCACGGAACCCCTCGTTTTTAACGCCACTGATTCCAGTCAATAGAACGTGTGATACACTGCCATTGCAATAGAAATACAAATCTTGTTAAAGAGATTTAGAGAAATTCTTTCATAAAGTAATGTTTTTATATTTTTTAACTTCCACTAATGAACGTAGGTAAATTTAAGTGATGAAACTTATTTAATAACATGTTTTAAAATAAATGCTAAATTGGCCCAGTTTATCTTTTAAATTAGTAAGTAAGTTACTGCATTTATTCCATTTAATTTTAGAAAACATTCTGTAATATATGTTAACATTATTTAATTTTAGAAAACATTCTTTAATATAAGTTAACATTATTTAATGTAAGTCAATATTCTTTAATTTGAATAAACGTTCTTTAGCATAAGTCAACGTTCTTTAATTTGAGTAAACATCCTTTAATACAAGTCAACATCTTTTAATACAAGTCAACGTTCTTTAATTTGAGCAAACATTCTTTAATTCAAGTAAACATTCTTTAATTTAGGTAAACATGCTTTAATGTAAGTCAACATTCTATGAGTAAACATCCTTTAATTGGGTAAACATTCTTGAAGTCAAGTAAACATACTTTAATTTAAGTAAATATTCTTTAATCTTAAGTAATGTAAGCTTAAGGTCTTCTAAATAGACCACTACGTTCCCCTTTAAATGATTGGCGTGAATTCCCGGCGAACGAAGCTTACTTGAAACGGCTATCTCTGTCGGCGAAGACAGGTGATCTAAAGGGAAATACTATAATGCGAAGTTCTACCTCATTTACTGACATAACTTAACTATCTTAACAAATGTCACGGGACTGCAAATAAGTACTAGGAGGTAGGTAACACATTTAAAACATTTATTAATAGCTAAACATAACATGAGACTAGTAGAAAGCATGAAAAATGATAATTGTGATAACTTCGTCTGAGGCTTAACTATGGCGCGGCTAAACATGCCGACATCTATTAAATAGCTCATCTGAAGTGAGCTTACATTAGTTTCCTCTCTAAATTGCTGACCTTTCGACACTTTTTTTTATTCTAACAATTTGACTATGGACGTAGCCTATCTTGGGTATTACACACATATCATAAAACAATCAATTATAACTGCATTATTGGAGTTCATTTTAGTTTTGGAACACATATTGCAATCCATAGCAATCATTACGAAATACATTATCAACAGCAATAATATCCAATAATTAAACTGTCATGTGACTATCATTAATTAGATTACGTATCTAACTCTATATGTCTAATCTGACTCTTAGGGGAAGATTGCCGGAATTGACGAGACGATCAAATTCGGCTCTCGCAAAAAATTCGCCTCGACATCTCGGAAGTTTGCTATAGCTGCACGAGAGGCAATTTGGTCGACATCACTGGCGGAGAACGTACGTAGTCCAAGGGAACTATTCACCCCACTTTAAAATATTGCTTTACCATCTTTGGGTCCCATCTGGTACTGATCTCATACTGATCTGATTATTCTCGTCTTATACTGACTCTAATCTCATGCTCTTCTGCCCTGAAAATGATTAAACTTTTTAAAACTTCAAAGTAAGAATGGCGTTTGGACCTGTGATTGGTTACTGGCTTAACCTATCAGTGAGGTATCCGTGTCTTGCGGTTTTGGTGCAGGGAGGTCCAGATTTCCCATGCGGCGGACGCTTCCGTGGAAAGGCAATAACTTCTATTGACATTTACGAGGTTTCTTCAGTTGATGTAAGCAACTTTTATGGATAGAGATTCTATGTACGGACCTTTGAATTATCCAATTAGCAGGGTTTGTATTGTGCAGACGCAACCCTAAAGAGACGGCATGTCCAGGCGCGGTGATCAAAACCAGGGCAGTCTTTATGCGTCTGTTCTTTACTTACGCCATAAAATCTTGGACTATTCTAGAGATTTTTCGGTTGTACAAAAGGATGAGGGAATTGCAGGAAGGGTATTATTCATGAAACATCTTCTTGCCGCCTATACATTGTAAGGGAAAGTGATTGCTTTCTTTTATGGCTTAACGTACAAATTTAAGGAGAAATTATACAAATTACAACAAAACTTACGATGAAAATTCCTGCCATTAGAACTATTCCATTTATTCAGCAATTGTGTTAACCCTGAGAAGGGTAATAATATCTTACAACCTTATGCACACGGAGAGAAGGAGCTTCGTTCCGATCCTCGATGGCCTAGCGGTTAAGGCACTTCGAGGTCAACGGAGAGACCCTAGTTCAACTCCAGACCGGGGACGACTTTCTCTCTTAAAACACAAAGCTCTAGTCTGAGCTAAAATCGCGGGTGTCGGAATTATTACGTACAACTATTCTATAATTACGGCAATCTACTTGAAATCACAATAAACTTTCGTCCCTGTGTTCTTTCACTAAGAGTATTAAATTACTACAATAGATTCTTGCTAATCCGAACTAATTAAGACCGTGACCCGTTTGGATCAACGAATTTTCGGATTAGCGAAAATCTTTACTATAGAATTTACTGTAAGGCAGGGATCTTCAACCTTTTTCAGTCCAAGGGCCAATTTTGCTTATTTTCATTGGCCCGCGGATCGCACCACTGTACCAGCAGTACTAGGGCTAAACAAAGGCGGATCTAGGGTGCAAAGGCCGCCCCCTAGATAGGCCTTCGTTGCCGTTTTCCCTTAGGTCTCCATATTGGTTTTGCGCTCCGCCCGGAAATATTTTCTAGATCCGCCCCGAGACACAATATATATATATATATATATATATATATTACAATATAAAATACGTATGGAAGCAAAATACATTTACAATTCGTTTAGTTATGAATATGTAAAGCGAAATCAAACCTTTTAGTGAGATTTTTGTCACTGCTGTTTTCTAACGAGCTTGTCAAAATCAAGTCTTATTTTTGAGGTTGTAACACTAAGAGTGTTTTCAAGGTGAACGTCAATTATTCTGGTCTTAACTTTTCATTTTATCAACTTCATTTTTGAAAAAAAAAACCTGTTAGCATACGTAACTGTTGACAAACAACAAAATAATGACATTTCCAAAGCATGCGATCGGATGGTTGGGAAAAAGTTCTTATCGACATGCGTTTGGAATAGAATTCAACGAGTCCTAATGTTCCCGCCTCTTTTTCGCTGGCATGACTTGCAAAAATTTATAAACTCTTTTCGGAATATTTAGCCGGAAACACTGGCTGACCACTGTTGCTCGTCACCAGTTTACTAAATTTTAATTCAGGCCTTCCTAAATTCACCACCCCTCAAATCTCCATCAGACTCGTCCTATCAGATCCTTTCCCACCTCATTCTTTCATCTGGGGATAAACGATTCCATCGTAGGCACCCGTTTATACCTAGAAATCTAGGCTAGGCTAATGAGTCCCAAGTTGAGTATTTCCTTAAATCACTGTTGCCTAATGCTCATATACGCTAGAAAACTAAAATGTAATACAACTGAGGGAAAACCGTGTGTTCATGCCGGTATCTAGGGAATCTTAGGGACACCCCCTTACCCGAAACTAAATATTCAATGGGACTTAGCTTCGGCCTATTTACTGCGTTTGTATCGATATATGCTGTAAAAATTATTGACACCCCAAATTAAAACCTGGCTAAGGTCTTGAGCGTGTTACTTTAGTTCTCTAGCATTTTAAGATATTTATTACGAAATGTGAAAATGTGAACAGAATAAGATAAAGTACATAGATTTAAAACAGAAGCAAGATGCCTTTGCCTTATTTTTGTGCGAAACAAATTTGCATTTTTTCATGAGCCTCTTTTCATGAGAATTGGTAGGAACTTAACCTTGCCTATACCGAAGTCTATTGTTTATAGCGACCGCCTGCCTATGGTGACCATCGCAGTGCAGTTCCAAAGGTAGTCACTATAGGCAGGTTCAACCGTACTTCACCTTTCCTATAAACTGATGCTTTCAGGAGTATTTTGCAGTGCGATATCTACCAGACTTTTCCACTTTCCTGTGCACGTTTTCTTCAAAAAAATTGTGGAAAAAAAAAAAAAGCGTAAACAAATGTTGTTATATCATCCTAACGGCCCGCCGCAATGGCGACATACTGGTTTACACTTCTTTCCGAGAAGGCGAATATATATATTCCACGCATGGTCTTAGTTTGGTGTAACACATAAACACTGCAGGCGTATTCCTAATTCATTCTTTTTTCAATAATTCTTTTATTCATAATTTCGCCAGCGTCTCCACGATAATATTCGATGTGGACCTTCATCAAAAGCAAAGAAAGACAGCGCCGATATCGAAGATGAACGGCATACAGTGGTATTTCTGAATTGAAATACAGAGCTACAGAAACATTTTCGAATATGATAGCTAAAGTCGAGATTTTCAAGCGAGGCATTTCAAGCCGGATTGAATTGAATATCACGAAATAAGTACATGGCCGGCATGTATAGGATAAAATACATGCCTAAGTGACATCCATACAATACGGAACGAACCTTGTCGACGAACAACAGTGAAACCTTTCAGCAAATCTGAAAGAGTTGGAATTTACATCAGATATCGCGCCCGTCATCACTAACGGTTTACGTGAGCGCTCGTTTACCATTAAATCCCAGATATCATAGTAGATAAATCTACTCATTTAAATTCTAGTCATATTTGGAGAATGGCTGAAATCGTGCCTTTTATCGTCAAACACATGCCTCGCCATTGTGGACAACAACCAAAGCGAAAAAAAGATTTCATCTCTTCGCTTCAAAACACCTATTATTATTGAGTAGCATTTACGTTGTGTCCCGCTCCATTTCAAATCTCCGTAAAATCGTACGTAATGCATCGCACATACGTACACACAAGAGAACACAGTCATTTATTTAATGTTAAAGTAAAACACCAAATGTGGCACCACACTTGAAAATTCGCATATGTGAGTTACGTTTTGGCAATCCGATTTTAATAGGTTCGTTAATAGCTTTTAGAATTATATACAATAATTTTCGCCCACAATCTCATTTTTTAGCGGTTTTAACAGATATAGATTATTGTCGATGACTGCAACTCAGCACCAGGTTTACAAACATCTAGGAGGTATAGGGTACATGTTGAGGAACAATATTTGTCATATAACCTAGGGTCGCAAACCACTCACAGCTATAGTTCTAAAACCATCCAGCATGCCCAAATATTTACAACCAGTTTGTGAAAAGCGCCAGATAAAACTCAGGTCAGCTGCTCAAGTGCATAGATGATTAGGACATCGCATTTTGCGCTTCTCATGCACTGGTTGTCACTATTTGTGCATGCTGGACGGTTTTAGAACTGGCGCTGTGAGTGGTTTGCGACCCTAGGTTCTATGACAAATATTGTTCGTCTAGGTGTACCCTACCCCTCCTAGATGTTTGCAACCCTGGTGTTGGGACACCCTGTATTTGTCTGTAGCTTAAGTCAACCATAACAATGCTTATTTCGACATCGATGCAAGATTTGAAAGACGACAATTATATTCGGAATTCTTTAGCTTTGCCTTTAAAGTACACGGCATGCTACATACAATTATGCGTGTACCGTAGGTAGACGACGGCTGACCTACTGCACGCTTTAACCGTCAATATCGGTGTGCATTACAATTTTATACCTATGACTAAAATAAAATATGTATAATAAATACCTCATCAAATTCACCCTTGTCTTAACAAAGCCGTTATTTAACAAGTTCACGGTAATTACACCATCAGGGATCATGAAAGTTACCGTATTTTTTCCTTTGCTTTCGTTAGTTTCCTGGTGGCACCTCAGCTAACTACCTCATCCATCATCATTATCATTCTCCACTGAAATGGTCGCCAATTATTACCGCTGAGGCCTGCCCCCTCTCAAACCCATACTCCTCTGAAGAGAACACCATCTCTATTATTATTATTATTATTTTAACTGTTATCAAGTCATTTATCCCTATTATTATTATTAGGTACTACTCGTAATAATAATATTGAAGTTACCATTTTCAAACGACTTTGTGATGTTTTTTAACCTTACGCTACTACCGCTTTATTGTGTGTAATCGACCTGTGATGACATGGTCACAAATTTCCAGATCATCTTTCTTTTTCTATGCGTTACGAGGAAGACGCGTTCGTTGTTTCATATCGCAAAACTGGGGACAAGGTATCCGAGAAGCAGTGTCAGATCCACGGTGGGGGGGGATTAGGTAATTTGCCCCTCCCAAATCCATGAAAATGAGGCGGAAATTGGTCATAACGAGCGTCAATTATAACGACCAACCGCATATGACGGAGTTTTTACAAAAAATATTGATTTTTTTTAATTGTTCGTTAAATCCGTGGTGCAAAAAAACTTGTTCAAAACTTGGTGCAAAAAAATTGGGTTTAGTCATTATACCGAACAAAATCTATGTTTTCCTCGCTAAATGCGGGCTCGTTAAAAGCGGGAGTTCTACTGTATTTTATGTCCCCCCACCCCCAAAAAAAAAATCTTTGTAAAAGGAGACCGATGATTAAACGTAATTTTTTGGCGCAGTATAGCCCAGATGCTCTTGCGCCATAAAAAAATCCAAACAAGACTAAACGTAATTTCTAATCCATGTTACCATGAAACACAACTAAGCCCAATGAAAATGACACTCAATTCAGCGAATTTGAAAATCACAGCTTAACGGCAGGTAGGAGTCAGATCCTTAAAAAAAAATCCGATATACACGACCTGGACAAAATTATTTTGACACCCAATGAAAAGAAGGCAGGCACAACCTATACTGACCTAATCGACTTGTATCATCGTCCGTAATCACTGCAACCAAACTTCAAACAAGAACGATAAACCGATAGATCTGGAAAGATGCTATAAAGGAAGATTTTACCGGATGCGGTCTTCCATCTCTTCAAGATGTTCTACTGATCACAGTGGGAAATAAACAGAACGTATATGAGCCGATTTGGAAGGCCGCATCTTTTCTTGACTTTCCTTTGATAACGCTTTTCCAGAGATGCGCAGAAAAATTATTCCAGTCAAGGCTTGCCAAAACATCGTCGAGTACGCTTAAAAGACAAGCTCACAACCTTCCATGACAAAGGATTCGTCGGGTTGTTTAAATAGTTACCGTCCCAAGACCGTCTAGCAAGTCAATCAGGATTGGACTGACAGCTTAACACGACTTCTGAACCACAATCCGTTTAAACCTTTACGGCGAAGGATTTGTCGGATTCTTTAAATAGTCTAGTCCCAAGACTGTCTAACGAGTCAATGAGGACTGAACAGACGGCTTAACACGAGCTGCGAACCATGATCCGTTTACACAAAATTAAACTTACTACGGATCGAGCTCGGTCCAAAGACCGTTATCACAACCATTGGGTCACGAAAGATGAGCCAACGATACGTGATGCTGATTGATAAATATCACCACGCCCATAAGCGTACGCAGAAAGTTCGTAGGGGAGGAGTTATAGAGGTTTCATGAGGGGAGTAACAGAGCTACAACTCACATATTCCTATGTTAAATATACAAAATTTCATTGCAATGGGGGGTTACAACCCCCATCAACACCCCCCTGCGTACGTCAGTGGCCACGTTCAATGGCTTATAAATCAGCGATTTTTAACAGACGTACCGTATCACACTGTTGTGGCGGGAAGAATCAGCAGGTGTGCAACGCGAGTTCAGGATAGGTAGAAGGAATTGGAAGACAACAGAGGAATTGGAAGACAACGTTGAAGGAACAGGAAGAACTGGAAAACAGATGATCATGATAAGAGGTTCTGGAGACCAATGGAATACACCACAGCACTCTTCATTTTAGAAATAACATACAGTACTTACAAAATTTTGAATGATGTAGTGGACCCCCGATTTTACGAACTTTTGCGTAACTCCAAAAAGGTTCGTAAACGGGAATGAACATTAATTCTATGTTCGTAAAAGACGTGCATCGTTCTTCGAAAAACTGATGGTACGCCCTGAGGAAATGTCAGTGTTCTGTTCAGCATGCCACAAGTTGAAGATAGAGGGGGTTGGTCTAGGTCCAGGGTCCTCTCAAAGGGCGCATATCTTGGACTTTTGGAGGGCGCGAGTGCTTGCCCATTCGGAGGCGCAAGTCCTATTGTCTATGTGGGCGCATAGGCCCAGTTCGCCCCTGGCTAGACCACGGTGCTTCTTAAATTTGGATCGTTCACAAACCACTTCAAACATTTCATTACTTGTCGTTGGCCACAGAGAATGGCAGGTGCAGGGGGTGAGGACCTCCTCCGGAAGAAAATTAAAAAATATGATTGATTGATTGTTTGGCTTTTTTATGGCGCAAGAGCATCTGGGCTATACTGCGCCTAAAAAATATGTGTCTGGTACTAAGGTTGTCAACTCTGATGAATGATATTAGGCGCTTATTAGACACTATTAGTTGAAAGCAAAATAACTTCGCCTTATTTAGCTTGTGACTTTTGTGCAAGCTAACTTCTGTGTATCATCATTATTAAAATAATAAAAGCACATCCGATATAAGGTTTTTATATATCAATATATATATAGGGGCGGATACAGACTTTTATTTGGGGGATCAAGGACAGAAACTGCCCCGGTCTTAGAATAACATCTTTCATTCATCATGAAAGGTGGCATTTTTGTTACAATGAAAAGATACTTTTGGGGGGTCATGACCCCTGTGTCAGCCCTTGATTATATACTTCTTAAATTACTTAATACTTCTGTGCAAGGATATCATTTTTTTTTAATTCACTGTCCGCATCTGGTTTTCACTCATCGTAAACGACCACTCTCTCGAAGCGTGATGGCATTACTTCACCACATTGTCTTCCGCAGATTCGGCAGATCAAACTACGAGAAACGCTGGTCCACGTGTTTGAATATTTTTGCCCACACTGTATGTGCATAATTAGATGAGGAATACTTTGTCTGTGTAGTAATTAATGAACGCAATCGAGACAGCCTTCACCACTACGAAAGGACGACCGTTTTTCAACTAATGTTTTTCAAGGACATTCTGATATTGTTCGGGGACGCGCACACGAGAAAAGGAAATGGCGTAGTTGAGTAAGATTCAAAGACGGAAATTAAAGTTAAAAAAAAAGAAGAAAAAAAAGAAAGAGGAAACTTCAGAAATCTTTCTCTCTGCGTTGATTGAACTATTTTTTTGACTCAATCTCTTAGATCAGTAGTTCTCATACTTCTTGTCCTACAGTAGCAGGAGTAAGTTGCCAAAGAGATTTTCGTAGTTTTTCGGCTAATTTGTGCCTAAAAGTTCTAGCCGACTTAAAAAGTTGTAGCCAAATCAGGAAAACTTTTTTCATACCAGCATTAAAGGTAAATGATGCTTTTTACCGTTGCTGGATATAGGTTATGTCTAGTTAATACGGAGTGGTTTTCACAGGAAAAAATTTCAGAATTTACTGATTTTTCTCTGGGATTACAGCGCCGCCTCCGGCGGCCACCCTTCCCAATGAAACCCTTGCACAATCCTCCTCCTTACTGATTTTTCTGGAATTGTTGGCGATGTTTTGCAAACTGCTGGCAAAACACTTGTAGGGTTGACGCGGTAGCCTGGTGAAATTTGCACAAAAGAAACACCACTTTATACAGGGTGATTCAGAACTAATGGAACAAACTGAAAGGGTTGGTAAAGGACGTCAAATAAGCCACATTTGGCGAAATCTGCATGTCCGCAAACGAGCCAGTTTGGCTGCAGAGTGAAAGTATTATTATCTGCACCGTTGCTATGTAGGCAAAAAAAAAACTTTGACACATAATTTAAGTGATTGACCTAATAATGCAGCAGAGGCAAAAAAAACATCGGAAATTCACTTTCCGAGCCCTGAGTAATGTTGCCATTTAGTCTCAAAAACGGTTTAACCATATTGGGAGCAATTCGGAATTGTCAAGTACAAATAATAGGTGAAGGAGAACAAAAGAAACAACTTTGGTCCAGTGAACCAATGTCCGAAAATGAGCCTTTCTGGAACTATAGGGCTATTATTTGCATTCACCACATTAGTCGATCATGTAACAAAATTTGGAAAATTTGCCGTTCCGGCCTAGAACCATATTGGAAAAGATTCCAATATTATAATAATAAATAATATTTACTAAGGTCCAAAACAGCTTCCCATGGCCGAATTTATGCAATAGGGAATTCAGTGCCCAAATGTGAGCTTATTATTAGTTATTACATGTATCTTTTGTAATAACTTCAATATGAAATATATATATATATAATTTTCCATATCTTAGTGTCACCATTTATAGTGTTTTCAACTATAACTTGGGGACTAATTATTTCACGTTTATTATTTTATGAAATTATTAGGCGTGTTATACAAATAATTATAGGTCCTACCTTTTCGCGTCTTCTCACAGCAGCGACAAACTATCCGGGAATGAAAAGCCGACAAAATAAGGAGTTTCTCGTCGTTTTCTTCGCGGAGAAAAAGACGCATTTCTATCACAGCATAATTTTGTTTCTGTAAGTAAACTCCATTATCTGTCTAGACCTTGAGGCAGATATGAAAAGTTTAAACCTCTAGACATAATAAGCTGCTATGATACAAAGTCCATTTGTACGAATAAAAAAAAAAAAAAGTCAACGGAAGAGATAAGATTCTGGAAATTTCAGAACAGGGAGGAGATAACCGAGAGTTTTCTATTAAGATGCAATTTTTTTCGTTATCTTTGAATACTTCTATCTTATATGCACATTTCATTATATTTTTTGTCAAGTTATGAGGAAGGAAGAGGGACACGCGAGGCTTGAGAGTTTGAAATAGATGTCTTAAATTTCAGATAAAAGACGCAAAATTTGTGGTAGTGACTCGATCACCGTCTAGATAGAGACCTTAGTTCCATGGGCTTACGATTGATTTGATGGGTTGGTCTCACAAAATTTGTGGTTAAACGCTTTAAGACAGTCCATATGTCTCGGGGGTGGGGGGAGCTTCCTCTTTATTCACACCATACGAAAAATCAATAGCAGGCGAATCCATGCAATTTAGACAAGAACTTTTGTAATCGACAACTCTTTGACAGAATGAAAGATACTGACATTACGGTTAGAGAAAATAATAGTAATATTTAAAAAAAAATTGCAGTTGATTGAATTCATTCCGCTTAATTTTTGTATGATTACAATGTCTGCTTTATTTTTTATTTTTTCCTGATTATAATAGATTTATAGGAGATCTCCTGAATTATAAAAGCGTTAGGTTATGCAAACTTTCGAGCATCTAAAATAAGATCAGTGTGTGTTTAAGTAGTTCTAATAATATGCATACGGCTGTAGCCAAGATTTATTTGGGGGTCAAAAATTTTTACAGGATGGCTTGATACAATCTCAGCATGCAAGGCTGTAGCTAAGTTCAATTAAAAATTTAGTTTTTTTTGTGGGGGGGACAGGTCCCTAAGATCCCCCACACTGGATACGGGCTTGAATCTGCATTTCACTATGTTTGTAATAGACACTCCTACAAATATGTTTTAATTTATCCCGTTTATTATAGATTTCTACATAAAAATACCACTATTCTCCGAAATATTAATCCAGGGTTCCTCATTCCCATTGGAGACAAAAAATTCCCAGACTTTTCCAGGTTTTTTCCTTATTTTTCTGGCAAAATCCAACGACTAATCTCAAACAAAATTTTCAAGTGAAACTAAAACAAACAAAAAAAACTAATACAAAATTTCAATTCATTTGGTTCAAGGGTTTATGAATTTTGAATATCAGAAATATTGAGCTCATACCGTTAAAATATTTTATGGGACTTTCATTAATATCTCGGGAAATATTCATCATATTTCGCCAATATTTCTTATTACGTTAAAGTTCCACAAGCCAAATAAAATTTATGATGTTCTTCATTTTTAAAATAATATCTAATTTGAATTATAAACTATAAAAAGTATAGTCGATAAAAATATGAATAGAAAAAACAATTTTTTGACGGGAATTGAAATTTTACGGTTTTTTACCCGCTATTCAGAAATTTTAGACCAATCCGATCAGTAGTTTTTTTTTTTTTCTTTCTTAATATTATTTAAAGCGACGGTTTAAGGGAGCATTGCATAGTTACAAAAAGTAAAAAAAAAAGTTACTTTATGCTTTAAAACTGTTGTCGATTGACATTTCTTGATCATCATTTAGCAAGCATATTGGTAAATTTACATCAGTGAAGGAAAGAAAGAAAAATCAACGGTACTATAACGGTACAACGGTACTAAAATTTTAAATTAGCATAATTATATAGTCTAAAATCTGATTATGATATCAAATTTGGACGTTGCCATTGGAATTTTCAAAGTTTCTGCAAGTTTAAATATGGAGACGGTCCCTTATGCAAATTTTATGCATATTAGCTGGTAGATTTCTTTATTTACTACCGATTGTCACCTATGAATTTTCTGTAGCATAAATATTGAGCGAATAGCAACGGGTATTCGGATTTTTGTTTCACCGGCTGTACGTATGAGCTGTATTTGGAAGGTTTGGTTATTACGTCAAAACAGAGCCAGGGGGTCTCTTGGCCATTTTGTGGGGACCCGATCTTTGGCAGATCGGGCCCCGACAGTCAATTATATTTGTTATATTACTAAAGTTTCACGTCATGCCACCTACGATTTCGGGCCCAGGACATTGGTACCCACCCCCCCGTCCGCGGCTGTGCATCAGAAGAAATTAGAAGATAAATAACGCGAAAAATTATATTTAAAACATATTGTAATATTCAAAATTATCGAAATCCATCTTTGTATAATGCATTTTAATAATTTTAAATAGCATAATAACAAAAAGGTTGTCACACCCGGAAATTATTTTTTAATTTTTATTTCTTTGGGATAAATGCGTAACCACTAAACTGGTTAACGATTTATGCGAAATTATTGTAATGATCACATGGCGTTAGCCTGGGAAAGTGAGACTTGTAGGTCTTCTTTGTGAAAAGGGTCGAGAGGAAACAGTCCGGATGTGGGCGGATAAAATTGCAATAACTCTGGTCTGCAAGGTCCAGATTGACATTGCAGAATATTTATGGGAAACATGTGTGGAACGGGGAGAAGGGTCACATCGGCCAATCAGGTGTGATCACGGTCTTAAGACTGACCAATTATATCATAGTAGAGGAAGAGTTGGTTGCGTACAGTGGGTGAGAGAAGGGAGATCGGATTAGGCAGAGGGGTAGGACGGACACACGTGTGTGTGTGAGATTGCCGTGCCTGACTAATACTTTGGAACTTAGGCGGTGCGCCTATAGTTGCCTTGTCTGTGATGTCAATGTATATACTAACCACCTTCAATAAATAGTCTTAGATTGTTTCTTCATTCTTGATATCTACCTCACTCTTCATCATCGACCTTCTAGTTTTCTACCTAGAAAACAGGAACAAAGAACCTGCCTCATGAGGAGACGTAGATTGCTTAGCTACGAGCCGAGTTGGTGGCAGCACACGACTACCCGCACACACGCTGTGTGATAGCGCATATATACCTGACCATGACAATTATCGACATTTCCGTGAACATCGATGTTTTAAAAATCGGCAATCTAGCGATTCGATTAATTCTAATATCAATCGATAATCCAATCGAAATCAAACATCAATCGATAATTCAATCGAAATCAAACATCAATCGATAATCCAATCGAAATCAAACATCAATCGATAATCCAATATAAATCGATAGCAAATGCATTTGCATTGAAAATATTGAATATGACTAAAAAAGCCGGGTTCAAATGATATCCTCCATAATTATTAGAACAGACTTTCTCGGATTTGCTGTTATTATTAAATAATAACTACGTATTGTTAAATCATCTTTAATAATTTGTGACACTAATTAACTAAATATTTAAACAAACATTTTGTTAAAAAAAACAACTAACTAACCGTAATGGTAATGTAATCCGAGATTTAATTATCAAAAAACTATTTTTATTCATGCAGAGAAATGTAAACAAATTCTTTGAAAGCTAGTTAAAATTGCAATTATACGATTTAAACCGAAACTAATGGACGTTTCCAAAAATAATTTCCGTTAACTTCCTCTTGATTAAAATCCCATTTTCAATTACTCGAAATCCAATATATCGTCCGGAAATTTGTATTTTTAACTATCTTTTATTGTTCGGTGACATTCTTTAATTAAATTCGAGTTAAATTCTTTCGCCCGACAAGAGGCTTGCTTTTCTAAAACGAAATTGAAATCAAAAACAATTTTTCGACTTATTGAAAATTCGATGGATCTCATTTCATGACTTTCGATTTTAATAGCATTTGCAAGAAGGCTTGTTAACGGGATAGAATGGATCTTTATTACCATTTTAAAAAAAAAATCTGTGAAGTTGATTAATTTATTACGAATAATTAAATTCAACTTCTTTAAAATATTTCATACCGTATAAATTCAAAATAATTTTAGGCTGCTAGCCAGAGACGCCAATTCAAAGGGGCGTGTGTCCCTCCGCTCGCCCTCGTCCCGCCACAAAAATATTTGGAGTCCGGCTCACCCAAAAACGATAGGCAATAAAAATAAAATCCCCCCCACCCAATATTTTCTTCAAGTTAGCGCCCCTGTACACAACCGTGGCTGTAAGCTAATATTCAAAAATGAATTATCCTAATCGATTAGATATATGAAAATCGGCAGTGTTTCCGATATGATGTAGGTTCTCGTCTGCTCATGAATAATTTTTCGAGCCTAGAAGTCCGACAAATGATCAAAACACAGAAGTAGAAGGATATTTTATAAAAGTCAAACCTCATAAAAATATATGTCATAAATTCAATAAATAAAATAAAACTCACCACAAGAAAGTTTACAGGATACTTCAACACACTCATGACATAGCATAGCGTAATGGGCCCTAGGCGCATATCTTGAAATAAAAGCAAGTCCGCGGAACGTATAATTCAGAAAGTCCACGAAAGCGAAATAATCCAAAAACGCCGGACTCAAAAACTATTGCGGTCCGCGCCGCAAAAAGGAATCTACTATCAACACCGTGACCACATTCGGGTTACCAACTCTGCAGCCGGAGTCGGTCTGAGGGGACTGGCAGATCGCAGCGGAGTGGCAGACAGGAATTGAGGCAGACCAGGAAGTGGAGGAAGGACTCAGGCAGACAGGATGTTGTGACTGCTAGAGCTGGCTCGCTGGCTCACTATCAGACTGCCAATGACGTCATCTTTAGACCTTGGGCGTGCTTTCTGTCCCCCTCCATCACCCTCGCGCCCTATCGTCTGCAACAGCAACTAACTGGAGTGAGTTTTCCACCGCGCTTGACACTGGCACGCGCGTATGGATAAACAGTGTGCTCTGCGCCACTGATTAATCTCTCTTCCTTTAGATCGGCATGGCTATTGTTGTCAACCTCCATTTTGTTTTTATTTCCGAAAGTAGTGGTTTGCGGTTTTTCAGCTTAATCCATCATCATCATCGTCGACATCGCGTCTTTTATCAACGAACGTTGTTTCGTAAACTGGAAACGGCAGGTTGGCAGACGATTATATATAGTGGATTGTTATTAGAACGCTGTTATCGTTTATTGTCACTCGAACACTTATATTGTTGTTAGAGAGAAACACATTAAAATCACGGTTTTACAAACAGTAGTCCGCCTCGAATTTGTTAGAAGTATTATTATATCAAATTTAAACCATATTTCAAGAGAAGTTATTAATTCCAATAATAGTTATAGTTACTACTACTCAAATCGAAAAATTAATGCAACTGAAATAATGTTATAAATTATGTGAGATGAATACTGCTGAATTTTATTAAGAATAATCATTGAGTTGATTAAAATTATGAGAATCAAATTACCACTATTTACAATAGTTTACGGGAATTTTGCGAGTGAAAAGCGGAAAGATATGATTATACCTCCTTCACCCATCGCAGCATTTGATATGCGAGTTTGTTTATTATAAACTGCCCGAAATTTTAGTAAAAAATTGCTTCATTAAACAAATACTGTACGTATTGATAAAATATTTTCGTAGTTCGTTCTTTCATAGTGCAAATCAAATATTTAAAATTATCTTCATACATTTTAGGTAATGTGAAGTGGGTTTTTTTTTTCCACAGAGTTTTTAATTCCGTGTTTGTTTTTCCATAGTTAACAAACATTTTATTTTAATATTTTTGACGTATTTATAATAATTATCATAAATAGCTCAATCTCACTTGTGTCATTTATTTATTTATTTCATCCTATTTTTCAGACTTCCAAGAAAGATAGTGATAGTGTAATAACGTTAGAAATACGTTTTTGTCTTCCCCCAGACCCCCTAAAGAACGTCCGATTATGACGTCACGATGTTATGATGGTATATTATGATTTAAGTCCAGATTATATTCACTAAAAAACAAGCAAAATATACATGGAAGTATGTACTAAAAAACTTCAAAATGCGCATGTACATGTACTTAAAACGAATAAACATTCAACTAATATGAATAATTACGTATTTAAATTTTTTTAACTTGAAAATTATATGTTCTACGTTTTAAAACAAACGGGTCCACTCTTAATTGCTGAGTAGAAATATTCGATATACACAAGATGACAATTTTTATTACGGTATATCAAAATACGTCTTCGGTTGTTCTAAACAGGTAATCTTTGTCTTCTGTCATCAGCACTTTTTAAAAAGCCCTTTTCCAGAGCTATAGGGGTTATTGGACAGCATTTATAAAATTTTGCGGATTGTCTATTACTGATAGTTTATTCGTGAGAGACTATCATCCACGTCTATTGTTGATAGATAATGACGTGCAATTTTACTTCGTGTAAATATTCGTTTTAATCTCATTTCAGACAACTGCTAGTCTAGCAGAATATAACCAAATCTTGGGCTTTTTCTAATAAGGCTAGTGTGGCCATAATTCAGCTACGACTACATTTTTTGGCGCCCTAAGATGTAATTAAACGTGTACATTTAAAAATGCTCTTGCCTTTCTGATCAGATGAGTAAGAGGGAAGTTCAGCTTTAGCGACGCAGGGAACTTTTTCCGATAAAAGAATAATAAAACGCTTAAAATTTCTGAAACACTTAATATATGCATCTATTCTGAAAATTCATCGTTTTTAGACATTTATATGCATTTGAATATAATCCGGACACTAATTATATTATTATTACAACATGTGGCGTTAAATACACTTAACTCCAGTTTACTACTGAAGGTATTTTACTACTTTTGAACACAAAATACGCTGACACATGAACGTATTTTGTGTTCAAAAGTAGTAAAATGAACACAAAAAATACGCTAACACATGAACGCTTGGTTAGTTGTTTCTCGCTCCTACAAAAGTAATATCACATTTGAAGATGAAAAAGTCTAAATTCTAATTTTTTAACCACCTTCGTTCCAGTTTTGAAAAACAAAAAACAAAACCAGTTCTGAAATGACGTCCTCCCCTCTGCTGTAATCGGCTAGGCCGTTTGTGACGTCAGCTCCCGTTATTTCTAACGGTACCATCGGACTACTTTTCGTGAACGAACTATATAATATATAAGGGGGAACAAATCGAATTAAAAAAAATTAATTCGGTGCATAGAATGCAAATACAGCAAAGTCTTGTCAATGCGGCTTCGCTTAAGACGGACCTCTCGTTAATGCGGACAAATTTCCTTTCCCCGTCTGAGGCATATGCACATTCAATATTAAAGACTTCTCTTAATGCGTATGGATCACCGGATAAAAGGCTTACGTGCGAAAAAAAAAAAAATCCCTTTTTCGGGAAAAACTTCCGGAGATATCAAAGACAGCAGGATTTTTTCCCCGGGCGTAGCCACCCGTTTTGCAAAAACGATCTCCCAAAATCCTTAAAAAATTTTATACGGCATTAACCCCTTCACAACCACGCACACCACTTACGGTGTGATGTTTTGCCATTCACTACCAGGAGCATAACACATGGTGTGATGCCTGCCGACTTTGCTTTACTATGAGAAAGCAGCTTTCCTTAGAAAAAAAAAAAATTAATGTCGCCCCTACCAATTACTTCTCCTATATACAGTCACGCATGCACGGAAAGTATCGCCCCTACGTAAATACTTTCCCTATATGCATATGTGTATACAGGGGAAGTTATTGTGTAGGGGAGATACTTCCCGTGCATGCATAACTGTATACAGGAGAAGTAGACCGTAGGGGCGACATTATTATTATTTTTTTTTTCGAATGGCACAAAAAAACACGTGTTAGTGCTTGTATGCTGGTTTTATTATAGGCTGTATTACTTTTATAGGTCCACATATTGTGTATAAATGTAAAAACGTAGTCTAAAAAATAAATATGCTAAAAATACAATAAAAATGTAATTTGTAGAAAAGCTTAAAAATCTAGTATTGCACCGTATATTCATAATTTACAACTGGTAGTGAAGTAATTAAGTAGGAATAAACGAGTTTTCATTGTAAGTACAATTTTTTTTGGCTATATTGTACATTTTTCCGGAGTATTCGTTCAAAATACACTACTTTGTTTTAGTAATTTATTTACTTACGTTGTGTACTGTATAACTATATACATGAATAAGTTATTGTTGGATAGTCCGAAGTTTCAGCTATAGAAATTTACCTTCCGTTTAATGTAGACTCCAGTTTATACGGACAAAAGATGGCGGCCCATGATCATCCGCATTAAGAGATCTCACTGCATATATTGAACAATTAGATTATAATTTTACTACTACTTCGCAAGACACACTGAGTGATGTCATGACCAGTGGTCGACACAGACAGACTTCCATTTTAAGCAGGTCAAGGACAGAAATTGCCATGGTCTTTGAATAAAACTCTTCATTTATCATGAAAGTTGGAATTTTTTACAGTAAAAAAACATATTTTTTGGGGGTCATGACCCCTGTGACACAGGCACCCTTTGTCGCACCCCGATATTACGTTTCATGCCTCAGGTTGGCAATTAAAGAATAAAGCTTCATTTAAACCTCACATTGCTTTAATTTTTCCACTTATAAATACTTTTTCAATTCCCTATTTCTAATGATAATGCAATAGTCTCTCTTTTCCCTTTTTAATTGGCCCTATGCTTTTATGTGTCTCTTCATTGCGATAGCGGTATTTGCAACGTAAAAAGAATAAATAGACAACAAAATTTCTTTTGCAATGATTTTGTGTTGTAATAGTATCTTTGTTCGATTTGCCAATATAAACGAACTTGATTGCAGAACATGCGCAAAGCATAAACGGAAAAACAACTAATAATTTTCCTCGTCTATTGCATAATTATATTTTCTTACGAAAAATAGATAACATTATGACCATAAATAATGGACGCAAATGATGTGATATAAAGCAAAATATACTTATATTATAATGGTTATTTACAGACATGAGAACTGTAGCCTAATGATGACTTATTTGCATAGGGCTTGGTGTTATAAGACGAGTGTTGAACCCTCCCGTGGGTACTAACAATGCTAATGGGGGTTGGCGGACTCCGGAATCCGCCAGTCGCCAACTGTCGTTGCCAACACAATAGACAAAAGCTGAACTGTACAACTTCCAGCCCGCGAAAATTGGCATTTAACAGAACAATCAACCCAAATGGCATGCTTTCCATTTCAGAAATTACGTAATAGATGAAGTGCGCGAGAAGAAATTGCGATTATGTCTGAGAAGAAATTACGCACAATTTAGGAAACAGCCAGACATAAAGCCCGGCTTAGAAATTTCACATTTTAACGATGTATGAAAGCATGAATGGTTTATATACGTCAGTGTTTTATACGTTTTGACACTAAATTGTTCTTTGGGCGGGAGGGGAAGTTGGAGTGTTTGGAAGGGAGCATATCTAGAGGCTATTGTTGCTTGCTATTTTAAAGGAAACTGTAAATACGTGTAATAAGTATGTCGGGCTAGCGTGAATACATCGTTTACACCTTATTACATCGATTTCATTCATCTCACTCCTTTTCAAAAACGTATTTAAAAAAAAAAAAAAAATGGGAAAAGAAACGTTCAAGTATTACATAAGCAACATTTTGGCTTTACTTCAACTTTTCAAAAATTAGCATTAGCTAACATGGGAAAATAAAACTAACCCGCGGTCCTCCCCAAGTGGCATGCTTGAACTCCCCGGGAAACCGTGAAGCGAAAGAGCAGATTTAGACATACTCCGTGAGCTCCTTGCTATGTTTGAGCAAGGCGGATCTATAAATAGATTATATATATGTGTGGGGGGCGTAAAACTTTAAAACCAATGCTGAAACCAATAATAAGTGTTAATTTCTTGTATCGGAAGGTGTACCCCTACTTGGATCCGCCCCTACCCATTTTTCATTTAGTTCTAATATATACATGTGTGTGGGTGAGTTTATTTTCAACGTCACAGTTGAGTTCTTTCATTTTCAAAAAGGATAACAAATGTGAATCAGGGTAGATCACGTGACTTGGAAACTTGGGATTGTCCTTTTATTTGTTAATTTATTTATTTATTTAATATTATACATAATTGGATCTTCTCTTAACTTAGAGGCTTGCAAAGACCTTATTTGTGACACAGTTTACACCTATTTCAGTTACTATCCAGTACAATGTTGCTCAATGCGTACTCATAAATACACTCTACAATAAACAAAATAGATGCACCAAGAAGGAGTTGTCCGATTGCGATAAAAATTGGTGGATGTGAAGAACATACATAGAAAAAGAAATCATTAAAATTTCAGAACAATTGAATGATTTATTGCAGAGTTTGACCGTTACAAAGGGAGGAAGTCAATAAGGCGTTGGTCCACCTCTGGCCTGGATGCAAGCTGTCACCCGGCGTGGCATAGACTGATAAAGATCCCGGATGGTGTCCTGCGGAATTTCTTGCCAAATTGTCTCCAACTGTCGGGCTAAATCGTCAACATTCCGGGATGGTTGCAATCGCCTTCCCATAGCGTCCCAAATGTGCTCTATGGGAGAGAGATCAGGAGACCTAGCTTGCCAAGGAAGTGTTGGGCAAGCTTGAAGACAATTCATAGCAACACGTGCCGTGTGCGGCCGGGCATTGTCTTGTTGAAACGTAAGTCCAGGGTGTCGCAAAAGGAACGGTAACACAACCGGTCGTAGAATGTCGTCTACGTACCGCTGTGCTGTAAGTGTGCCAGAAATGACCACCAAAGGGGTCCGGCTATCAAAGGAGATGGCACCCCCTGACCATAACGCCCTGTTGTGGGCATGTGTGGCGTGCGATAGTAAGGGCAGGATCCCCACGCTGCCCTGGACGTCTCCAGACACGTCTGCGGTTGTCGTCAGGACACAGTTGGAAACGGGACTCGTCACTAAAGACTATACGTCCCCAGTCAGCGCAGTTCCAAGTTGATCGAGCCCGGCACCACTGTAATCGGACTTGACGGTGTAAAGGCGTGAGAGGTAAGCGGCGTAACGGTCGGCGCGAGCGTAAATTCCGCTCTCTCACTCGGGTCCGATTAATCCTGTTGGTGGGTCGAATTGTGGCCCGCGAGCCGTATGTTGGATAACCCTCATCTATAACAATTCATGATTTTTTCAGCCTTTTTAACCCTTGAAATTATGTTCTTAAGAAAAAACGATCTATCTACTATATTCTTAAGAGAAAACTTCCATGAAGACTATTATATATTATTATTAAAGCCGTCATTTATTTTTTATAAACTTAGAGTTCATAAGAAAAATACAATATATTTTAGCTGGTTTACAAAAATAAATAAAAATAATCTCACGTCCGTAAGCATTAAACTGTAAAATATACGAATAAATATGTAGACGGGTGGCAGTGCTAGTTACATTTAAAATAGCAGACCTTGAGTGCGTACAGGGTACACGTGCATACAAGGCATACGAGGCACTCTATAATCGTAAAACAAGGCCAAAAAACGCAATACTATGGCCGGAGTGTAATTATTTGACAAGGGGTGCTGCAGTTTCGCAGCGCTCACGAACTGGCAACCGCCACTGCTATTCATTATTATTTCTCTCTCTCTCTCTCTCGGGACCCCAATTGAGAAATGCTAGGAAACAAAATACCGAAACTTGGAGACCTTACAGCCCGTCGTCATAATGAGAAATGGACACCCGAAATTGAGTATTCGCGCAAACAATTTAAACGGTGTTAAGAAATTGCCGAGCGAGACAAAACCTTACAGGATGAAAGAAGAAAATGGCAGGAGAGTTGTTTACTGCCTTTTCCGGCTGTCTGTGGCGCAAAGTAGACTCCGAAGACTAATGGTTCTATTATCCTAGCTCATACTGCGAAACACGGGAGAAATTTTAAACTGATCTTTTTGTTTTAAGGTCGTCGATTGCTATTAGACAAATCAGCCAGTTTCCATTCTTTGCCAAAATTCCCCCAACGTCCCCTGGCAACACCCAACTGAAAGAGCTAACAAAGTAAATAGAGGCGTTCGGTACAGATTTACAATGCCGAAGATTTACGCCTTGTTGCTAAAGCTTTTTCTCGCGCCGAAAAAAAAATAAAAAAAATATTAGAACTGCCTCCACCGATGCGAGAACGATTAGCACGAGCAAGCAAATATGACGATAACGTTGTTGCCAGGTTTGTTGACCTTCGTACATAAAAAACAGTCTGTACTCAACGTTTAAGCAGACAACTATGATAAAATACAAATATACAGCGTTATTTGCATACCAAGCGAGTCTTATCATAGCTCCGGTTTCTTGCAATCGGTTACACACACGCTTATATCGATTCTGTCTCTTTTTGAAAACCCAAGCAAACACACACAGCCAACGTGTAAAATATTATGCGTTCCCGTTCAGTTGGCGTGTGATACCGTTAGCAGACGGGTTAGTCCATTGCAGTTTAGGGAAGGGCGTCTTGCCGAAACTGGTTTTTCGCGCGGGAAAAACCAGTTCCTCCAAGACGGCCTTCCCTAAACTGCAATGGACTAACCCGTCTGCTAACGGTATCACGCGCCAACTGAGCGCGAATGCACAGTACCATGGACGAGTTATTGTGCGTTCGCGCAGACCTGACGCCTGATAACCGTTAGCAGACAGGTTAGTCCATTGCAGTTTAAGAAAGGGCGTCTTGCCGAAACTGCTTTTTTTGCGCCAGAAAAACCAGTTCCTCCAAGACGGCCTTCCCTAAACTGCAATGGTCTAACAAGTCTGCTAACGGTATCACGCGTCAACTGAGCGCTAATGCACATTATGACGAGGAATGGGTCATATTTATAGATCTCGTTTCAGCATTCATCAAGTTGGAACTGGTTGTGTTTGGTGGAGCAAGGACATCAAAGTTCATAATCTGCGTCAATTCCTGTAATTTGGAATCAAATTTACTATGTACGTTTCGCAAATATATATTTTCTCTTTAAAAAAAAAAAAAAAAATCATTCGGCGCCCGGAGATTCATAAACACGCAACAGTAGGCGCCGGTAGAGGGAAAGAGTGTTTACGTGTTACGGCGCCCCGTTACGTAAAACCCCGCTGCGTATTTTCCGCGACTTTTCATGGGACTCGTACTTCTTTTGCTTATAAGGATCCTAACTCTTAATGTAGATCGGCGTAATAAGCGCAAAGCGTTCCGTATCAGCAAGATTCAAACCATGGTTATCTATATGAAAAATTTAAGCAGGCCTGTGGGTAGACCTTCTAAAAAAAGTGGCCATTTTGATGAAAAGGTTTCTTTTCAAAGCAAAATTTTTTCTCGTGTAGAATTTTATTTTACAATTAATAATATTGTTTAGGTGAGAAAGGTTTACTTCTTAAAACCCCATCTCCTTGTGCACCATTTCAATCAGTGATAAAATTTCACTCAATTCCGGCCAATTGTAAGTTTTCTGGGAAAACAGCGTCGCAGCAGGGGACAACTTTCCCAAACTCTTCCACAATCAACAACTAGTCAATTATTGTATTCTTTTATCACTAACGTTCCCGTAAAGGAAACAAGATATTTTTGTAAACTTCCTTACTCATCTCTGTCAATCTTAATTTGGGGATCAAATACCATTTATATATCATTTAGGTTGTCCAACTTTCGGGCAGTGGGCCACCTAAAAACTTTTCACAGACCTCACAGGCTGGCGGTTTCGTAAAAAACTTACTAAAAGCTTCCCTTCACAGTTTCTTCCTGTTATTTATTTACTTACGATATAGAAAGTGGGCACTTATGCTATCCACGCGGTTTTTCGATATTTCTGGAAAAAAAAATCTAAAATTTTTATTTTGAAATTGTTTATTTGGATGTTTCATGGCGCAATATCTAGGCTATACTGCGCATATTTTGAAATTCGTTTTATTCTAAACAGTTACTGGCGGGTCTGATTAACATTGTTGTCGGTCCGTATGTTGGACAACATTGATATATATAGGCTATACTGGGGGAAGATAGACGAGCAGATGAAAAGAGCTAAACAAAACAACAAAAGCTTTGCAAATTGAGAAAGGAGGACTGAAGGAGGCAATTTACAACTGTCGCAATTGTAATGACGTGGCATTGGCAGTAATGCCAAAAATTGTGAAACGCTATCTTACCTATATACCGAACGTAGCGAAAAGTTTCAGCTATCAAAGGCAAGAATTCGCACTTTTGCAGCATCATGTATATCAGCTGATATCCTAATAACCTGAGGAACTTCAAAAGTGCTTGAAGATCGTAGCCTGGATTTGATTTCGGGGGGGGTCAAAAATTTTTACAGTATGTATCGATACAATCGCAGCATGCAACGCTGTAGCCATTTCAAGTCCCATTAAAAATTCTGTTTTTGGGGGGGACCGCGCCCTAAGGTCCCCCCCTCTGGATACGGGCATGCTTGATGACATCAAGGGGGATTCCGGCCATGTACCACATGGTCTATGGATGCTTGCAAGAACGTAACTTGTTATATTATTCTTTATGTAAAACAAAGGGACTAAAAATTCAAGTCGTAATAAATAGTCGTAAATAATAACAAAATAATGCCGGAGTCTTGATAATTGCTAAGAATGTTTGTCTAAACAATCAATTATTGTGACCTTTTACGTTTTATTAATACAGTATTATATAATACAGTAATTTACAGTATTAGTAGTAATTGCAGTAATTTACAATATTAGTAGTAATTACAGTAATCTACAGTATTTGTAGTAATTACAGTAATTTACGGTATTAGTAGTAATTACAGTATTTGTAGTAATTGCAGTAATTTACAGTAATTTACAGTATTAGTAGTAATTTACAGTAATTTACAGGATTAGTATAGTAATTGCGGTAATTTACAGTATTAGTAGTAATTGCAGTAATTTACAATATTAGTAGTAATTACAGTAATCTACAGTATTTGTAGTAATTACAGTAATTTACGGTATTAGTAGTAATTACAGTATTTGTAGTAATTGCAGTAATTTACAGTATTAGTAGTAATTACAGTAATTTACAGGATTAGTAGTAATTACAGTAATTTACAGTATTAGTAGTAATTACAGTATTATTAATATAGTATTATATAATACAGAGAAGAGGAAGTAGGACAGAAAGTTACAAAAGTCTAATGGATTATTTTGGGCATAAACCGGGACCATCCGTAAATTAAATAGAAATCAAACTTTTAATTTGAATCCATCGTAGTTGAAAAATTAGTTAATAATGTTTGTCTGTGATTTGCTCATTTAATGATACTAACTGTACTTTTAACAGGTTCCCCAAAACTCAATTAATGTAAGTGCACTTCAAACCCCTTACAATGTCGGCGTACGCAGAAAATTCATAAGAGGGGAGGATTTGCAGATCTACAATTCCATATATTAATATGTATATGTACAAAATTGCATCGCCATGGGGGATTATAACCTCCATCAATCCCCCCTTGCATATGCCAGCGTGTGTTAAGGGTACATTCTGCGGGAAAGAACTACCATACTGGTCATTAAAATGCAAATGAGCATGGTTCTGAACACAATGTGACGACGAAATTAAATATAATTTTTGAAAAACGCGTTGTAACGAATCAGCGTTGTATGGAGTAGCTTTATACGGGACTTGGAGGTAAAGTGCTAACTCGTTTTGGCCCCCCCAAATGCTCTGAAAAGCCGGATCCTTCTTAATGCGTCGGAAAAGCTATCCCGAAGGTAGTTAATCCCCGGATGAGAATTTTGGGGCAGATGTGATGGGAGAGGGGATGGCGTCTTGAAGCTCGAATGGGGTTCCACGAATGACAATTCTTCGTTCCTGTTAGACAGAGGCGGTCTATTGATCGGTGGACATGTCTGAGCGTCTAAGCAAGAAGAAGAAGAACAGGGGACAGGGGAAGAACATGGGGAAGAAGGAACAAACTCTTCTGCCGCCATGCGTCACCAACGGGAATGACGACGACGAAAAGAAGGGCATGAAGGAGAAGAGGGGTGGCAAAGCACTTTCTCAGCGGGTTTTCTTCTTTTCCTGATGAGAAAGAAGTGAAAAGCAAGATATAAGAAGAAAAAACGGAGAATAGAAAGAGCTGCTTTCCTTTTTCTTCATCTTCACTTTCATGCTTGGAATGAATGAGTAAATGGTGGTTCACTCTTCCACATTTTTGTCCTTTCTGTCTCTTTTCTTTTTCTTGCCTAGATATTTCATCTTTCTTCTTCTTCGTCTTCCCCATATGTGGATGGCGGCGCGAAGAGACACGTATACCGCAGTCTATATTAATCTTGACTTGAGGATTACGCAAGCGCACTATACAATAAATTGTGTTTACTCTGGCGAAAGCTGTCCTCATTTTTAAAGGAATTCCACATATTTGCAGTGCCATTCAAGGCATTCTGGTTAATGGGATTGGCGTTATTAAAATAGTCACTGACGATAAAAGGCGAAACGTTGGTTGTATTTTTATGGTGCAAGGGCAACAGAGCCATTCTGCGCCAAAAAGGCGAAATGTGAATGGTAGCCTCAGAAGGTCCACTGTAGGTTAGATTACCACCAGAGACGTCACTAGTAATTGAACGTTAGTCTCATAGTTTTTTATTCGCAATTTAAAATCTTAGGCGACAATGAAAAATGAGAAAATTCGCTTAAAATCTCGTGGAATAATTATGCTTTCAACGAGACATAGTTTAAAATGAGAAACTTCCGGCAAATGTGCCCAAAAACAAAACTGGAGTACGCTCTCCGACAGACGAACATGATTGAATTTTACTGAGCTTCTGGACATGCTGGTGGTATATCTGGGAATCCACAAGCTGATATTGATGCCAAATCTAGGATAATAGAATCAGAAAATACAGAAAGTTGTTGTACTGATTTTAAAAGCCACATTTCATCATTTTTATACAATAAATGGCAATCAGACTTGGACGAATAAACTCTTAATAAACTTCACCGTTGAATTTTTGCCTGCTAGCAGTAGAAAAACTTGCTGGACTTCACGTAGGACATGCAAATATTTCTCTCATCTTCATCTTTTGATGGGAGAGAATACACCTAGATGTAATTACCTGCAACAAACCCTTAAATGTTTTACATGTTTCGTCCATATTAAAGATTTCGACCAGCAGCCTTTGTCTGCTTTTAGAAGAAACGACCTTAACCTGAAAGTTGTTTTATGTGATTCTTTTAATCAAAGCCGTAGCCAGGAATTAATTTCGGGGTGGGGGGGTTTAAAAATTTTTACAGCATGCATCGATATAGTCATAGCATGCAAGGCCGTACCTAAGTCCCATTAAAAAAATTTAGTTTTAGGGGGGGGACCTGTCCCTAAGATTCCTCCCTCCGGATACGGGCATGCTTTTGATCGTAACGTAATTTTTAAATTTTTGCCTACTATTTATTTTTGCAATAGGATCTGATTATATAGATTTCATTTTTACGTTTTTCTGTATTATCTATTTAATTTTTGTTTATCGTTATATATACTGCATATTATTTGGCGCAGTATAGCCCAGATGCTCTTGCGCCATAAAAAAGCCAAACAATCAATCAATCAATCAATACTGCATATTGATTTGAAAACCATATGGTCAGCTCCACCTTCTTTGGCGTAGTATGATCCATGTTGTAATTGTGCCATTAAAATCCAACCAACCAATTATCTGACAAATGATTAAGTAGAATTGACATTCTGTTGAAATGCGCCCAGTGGCGTAGCAACTCAAAACTCTGGGGGAGGGGCTCAAGTGGCTTCAAAGAAGATTATGTGATGCGGTCTTAGAAAATAATGTGTTTTGATACCCAATGGGGTGGGTGGGGGCTTGAGCATCCAGAGCCCCTCCCTTTCCTATGTCATTGAATGTGCCCTAGGATCCTCTTGCATCCTATCCCGCCTAGATTCGATTAATGAATAAGTTTGCCTTGTCTAATTAATACACCCACTGTAGCCTATGAGCCCAATAGCTATAATTAATGTAAATCGACGGCGTAGTGTAAATAACCACAAAATTATTTATCAAATGCGTTAGCAGCGGTAGCGCACCAAACTTACGGGAGTAGGGGAAAACTGACAGTTATACACCATGGCGGGAGGTTGTGGGAGGTGCCACGTCCCGCCAGTTATGCAGAAACCTCAGTTTACCCCTACTTACGGAGCACTGCCGCACTAATTACATTACATAAAAGTGCTAACACGTGGCTTGCAGAAACAATTAGATCCAGCTCAATAAAGAGAATACATTGGATTTCAAAGTTGATACAGTGCAGTGGATCCCATTCAAGTACCAACAGAACGGATGGAGAGAATATCATGAATTTTCATGTTGTATTTGGCACTTGTCGATTACTAGATCATCCATCGAATCTATACGAAATATCAACAGTAATGACTCTTCAGAATCATCAGACATCGAGGATGTGGACGTGGACATGATTGAATGTTTTATATTGTTTTTTTGTAATTGTAAAAGTGCAAGTGCTGGATTTTGGTTGCACAAGGATTCTAAAGATGGCACGACTTGCGAACGGAGGACAGCACCAGATCTCCAAAGTTTTTTACTTCAGCCTTGCAGAAGATCTTCCAGCGAATAAGTGACACTGCTATTTGTCAACAACCCCTTCGAAACTGCAAGATATTGGTATAAGAACTTTCCACTGCAAGTGGAGAAGTTGGACTCAAGGTGAACTTACACGGAACTAAAATCATGTTCACTAATTTCGCAGAGAAAGCAAATATGCAGGTTGACAACATTGAGCAAGAAGTTACTGATTCATATATTTACTTTGGAAAACCGATTCCAATGAAAGGTAACATTATGAAAGAACTCAACAGACGTGTTAAACTTGGCTGGAGTGCATTCGGATGAAACAGTTTTATCCTGAAATGAAAAGCCTTTGTATCTAAAATAAAGTCCTCAACCAGTGTGTAGTGCCAGTCCTCCCTTACGGATCAGCGCCATAAGAATCAAACGAAAACAGCAATATAGAAATTGTAAGCAACCTAAAGCAGTATGAAGAGGGGCATGCTTGGAATAACTAGGCGGGATATAAAAAGAAAGTGCTTGAGTGAGAGTGTCAACAAGAGCAAAGGACAACTAAAACTCCTAACTGGATTCCGAAAGACCTAAGAAACGTCTTCAGGTAGGTGGATGAAATAAGAAAATAGGTTGGGGTGATATGGAGGTGAACTCCTCAGGATAAACTTCTGTGGAAAGAAACACTTGGAGAGACCTGCAGCCAACAGCGGATAGATAATGATTGAGTAGGATGATGATGATGATGAGACAACCGTGTAGACCAATGGTTCCCAATCTGGGGGTCGCGAAGAGGTTTCGTGGGGGGGGGAGCGGTTACCGCAATTATTTTTAATTGCAATTATTTTTATAAGGAATTCCATACCAAATGTTTCCAACGCTTTTATATTTCAACATGGCTACACATATTGCAATATGCTACTAATGGTTATTAACTTTATATCTATAATATATATAATTAATGTAATATATATATCATCATCATCATCATATTCAACCATTATCTATCCACTGCTGGATGAAGGTCTCTCCAAATGCTTTCCACACAAGTCTATCCTGAGCAATTCGCTTCCACGTCACCCCAACCTGTTTTCTTATTTCATCCACCCATCTAGTTTGAGGACGTTTTCTAGGTCTTCGGTGGTCTCTTGGAATCCAGTTCAGAATTTCTGTTGTCCATCGTTGATCAGTTCTTCTTGCAATATGCCCAGCCCATCGCCATTTCAGCCCTTTTACTTTAACAATGATGTCCTCTACTCTAGTTTGCTCTCTCACCCAAGTGTTTCTTTTTCGATCTCTCCTAGTTATTCCAAGCATGCACCTCTCCATGCTCCTTTGCGTTGTCTGTAACTTTCGTATTGCTCCAACTGTTAGACTCCATGTCTCTGATCCATAAGAGAGGACTGGCAATACACACTGGTTGAAGACCTTTCTTTTTAGACACAAAGGCAATTTCCCCTTCAGGATAAAACTGTTTCTTCCAAATGCACTCCAGCCAAGTTTAATACGTCTGTTGAGTTCTTTCATAATGTTGCCATCCATTGAAATCAGCTGGCCAAGGTAAATATATGAATCAGCAATTTCTAGCTCAATGTTGTCAACTTGTATTTTTGTTTCCTCTACAAAATTATTGAACATGATCTTAGTTTTTTGTAGGTTCATCTTGAGTCCAACTTCTTCACTTCTAGTTGAGAGCTCTTGTACCATGTCTTGGAGTTCTAATGGGTCCGTTGAAAAAATAACAATGTCATCAGCAAACCGCAGATGATTTAAATATTCACCATTTATTTTTATTCCCTTGTTATTCCAATTTATCAGCTGAAAAATCATCTGTAAAGCAGAAGTAAAAAGTTTTGGAGAAATGGTATCTCCCTGCCTCACCCCTTTGCCAAGTTTGATAGTTTTGGTATCTTTATGTAACCGAAATTTTGCACTTGCATTTTTATACACACGTTTCACCATGTCAATGTACACATCCTCAATGTCTGTTGATCTTAAAGAGTTGATGACTGCTGATGTTTTTATAGAGTCAAAGGCCTTCTCATAGTCAATAAATGCAACACACAATGGAAGTTCATATTCATGTGTTCTTTCAATTAATTCTCTTAATACTTGAATATGGTCCACTGTACTGAATCCACTTCGAAATCCAGCTTGTTCTCTTGGTTGAGCTGCATCTAATTTTTTCTGCAGGCGATGTGTTAGAACTTTTGTGAAGATTTTATAAATAGCAGGTAACAAGCTAATTGGTCGGTAATTTTTCAAATCCTCTTTATCACCTTTTTTATGCAAAAGAATTACTGTTGCAGAATCCCATTGGTTTGGTATGTTACCGCTGTTAAGACATTTGGTAAAGAATTTTGCAAGTATGTCTTCTACATATTCTCCAGCTTCTTTTAGGATATCTAATGTAATACCATCATCACCAGGGGCTCTTCCTTTCTTCATATTTTTTATTGCAAATGAAACTTCTTCTTTTAAGATTTTAGGAGCTGTTCCTTCGACTATTTCAATGTCTTCGTTTAATTCACTGTTACTTTCGTATAGATTTTTGTAGAATTCTTCAACTCTTCTAAGTATTTCTTCCCTATTTCTTGTTACGGTGCCATCCTCTCCTTTTAATGCAATGATGTGTTTCTTCCCAACAGATAAACTTCCTTTAACAACCCTAAGGCTCTTGTTATTTTCAATGGCTTTCCTTACTAGCTCACAGTTGAATTTTCTTATGTCTTCTTTCATGCTTTTGCGCAGAGTTTTACAAAGTTCTATGTACTCAATCCTGGAACTGGTATTTCGATTGTCCACCTTCATATCTCTTCGCCTTTTCATGAGCTGTTTCGTCTTCTCAGATAATTTGCTATTGTGCTTTTTACAGGTTACACCACCAATTTCCCCAGCAGTTTCAACTATTGTCTTAACAATGTTTTCATTTGCTTCTGAGATATCACTTTCATCAATAAGTCCTTCCAGTGCAGAAAAGCGATTTTTTAATTCCAACTTGAATGCCTCGGTATTTACTTTCAGTTTCATTAGATCCACCCTCTTACTTACTTGTTTCCTAATGAGCTTCTGTCGTTCTAATTTAGTATTTAAGTGCACTTTACATCTCACCATTCGATGATCACTTCCAGTATTAAATCTGTTCAGTACACTGCAATCTTCACTACTGGATTTTGTTTCCATAATGACATAGTCAATTTCACTAGTTCCCCCATTTAAGCCCATGTCCATTTTCTTTGCGGTTTCTTCTTAAAAAATGAATTCATGATGCTAAGATTTTCAGCTTCTGCAAATTCGATGAGTTGATCGCCACGTTCATTCCTTTCCCCATATCCGTATTTACCAACCGATGTCTCTCCTTGTTCCTGTTGTCCAATTCTTGCATTGAAATCCCCCATGATGAGCTTGATATGTTGTTTCCCTTTGGTGTGTAACTCTTTGATTTCTTCATAAAATTCTTCAACCTCTTCGTCGGTATGGCTTGATGTTGGTGCATATACCTGTACTATTTGAAGTTGGTATCGCTGGGTTAGTTGAACAACAAGCCTCGCTGCTCGATCTGATGTACTTTCAACTTCCAGAAGACAGTCTTTAATTCTTTTGTTGATTAAGAAGCCAACACCACTTGTTCTTCCAGTTTCCGTTCCTCTATAGTAAAACAAATGTCCGCTTTTCAGTTCCACCAACTCTTCACCTTTTCTTCTAATTTCACTGAGTCCTACAATGTCCCATTTGATCTTGTCTAGTTCCTCTTCCAATTCCTGAAGTTTTGCTTCAGAAGCAAGGGATCGTCCATTAAACGTAGCCAAGGTCAATAACAAACGGCAGCCTGGGCCATTCCAGTGATTCTTAGCACCCCCTGCTTTCATGCCACACTGACCGCTGCCTTGATCAGGAGCACTCCAGCACCTGGAGACTAGGGGCCATGGTTTCTGGTGTGTCAACATAATGGAGGAATTAGCCATAATTTCACCACGCTGGCTAAACGGGTTGGTGAATTAGCCCTCCCCTTCCGCCTTTCTATCCGTGCCGCAAATATTAA
>QLNU02014802.1:171772875-171788290 GCA_006491805.2 Dysdera silvatica | reverse complement strand
TATTTATATTATGTATATTATATTCATTATTTATATTATGTATATTATATTCATTATTTATATTATGTATATTATATTCATTATTTATATTATGTATATTATATTCATTATTTATATTATGTATATTATATTCATTATTTATATTATGTATATTATATTCATTATTTATATTATGTATATTATATTCATTATTTATATTATGCTAATTATATACATATCATAATGCATATTATAGACAGTGGCGTAGGCAGAAAGTTCATAAGGGAGAGGTATAGGCTTAATGGGAGGGATTACAGAGCTACAACTCATATATTCCTGTGTTAAATATACAAAATTTCATTGCGATAGTGGTTACAACACCCCAAACCGCCCTCTGGCTAAGCTTCTGATTATAGATATAAATTTGACAACCATTAGTAGAATACTGCAATATGTGTGGCCACGTTGAAATATAAAACTGTCGACAACATTTGGTATGAAATTCCTTATAAAAATAATTGCAACCAAAAATAGTTGCGGCGACCCTCAGGGTGGGAACCTAGACCTTTATCTCCATTCTGCACAGTTTTCAGAGAGTTTATAAACCAAAATAATTATCATTATGGTTATTATGAACTATAACTGACGATAATTTAATACGTTTATTAAAATTACATTTGTGTAGCAATCGGCGCCATAACTGCCGTTTCGAAATATTGTTAATATTGTAATATGTTGATAGACAGTAGAAATTGCGTAAGTCCACATAGATGCGGCAAAGAAGTTCTATGTGGTTAAGAGGTTTGTGCATTTCTATGGACTTAAAAGCGTTATGTGTAACGTATTTTTTTGCTAAATGGTTAGAGAAGAGAGTAGTTTATTTATATTCTTAAAGTACAGATTTCCATTTCAAAGTTTATATATTATGTACAGCACTTTTATTTTAGTAATTCTAAGATACTATTACTTTACTATTATTACTTTATTACTATTACTTTATTATTTTTTACAAAAGGTACAGTTGTATTTATGTTTAATTTTAACGAATTTAGGATTTCGGGCTTTAGGTCAAACACTTTAAACGGGTAAGGTTTCTCTTTTTCGTCTGATACAACTATGTTAATCCTAACATGGGCATAAATTCAAAAATACTTAACAAGCCAGGACGTATCCTAGTAAACAGCTCCTTGCCGACGAATGAAATTATGGGAAAATGCGAGATGCAGAACTAATACGACGTTTTTACAACTGTTTCGGGAGATAAAAGCTCTGTTTTCGTCAGAAAATCCTTCCAAACTGATTCGCTCTGGAAGTATTTTCCGACGAAGGCAGGACGTTTACCTGCCGAGAGAAACAATTGTAAATACGTCGCATCAGCTCACAATAAATTGTGTGTATGTGAATTTTAATTTAAATATATTGTTGCGCTGTGCATCGTTCATCTACTCACATAACCTATGTGCATGATTCTATTTTTACTTTGTTAATTATTTTTTTTCTAAATGTAAACATACTTTCCAACAACGATTACAAAAATGATTTGGATTACGACGAAGTATGTTTGTATTGATCGGCAGTTCACAATAACGATTGGAACCTATCATGGCCTTTTTATCGTAGCCGTATGTTGATGCGTTCCTTATCACCTGCCGTTATTGAACTTAGGAGTTCTGTACCTTCACGCAAAAATGTCCTTTAGGTTCTGGGCAATAAATCATTTTCTGACAGGAAACATAAGAACACCCTCATCACGCCCCTACGCTTTCATATTTCCTACACTGTTACAATACCTAAATCACGCCACGACGTAGATTATATATGGTATCATTTTACATCTGAAATCGATAATGGAGCATATGGCTAAATTTAGAGATAAAGGGTTTTGTATATTTCACCAGAGCATTCCTTTGCGAAATTTAAATAAGACCTCCATTAACTGGCATTTATTTTCATTTGTAATTATACATTCACTATTTTTGCATTGAGTTTTATTATGATTACATATGATTAAAATAATTTAAACATTTAATTTTTAAATTTATTTCCCATTGAAATGTGTAGTCAATCAATCAATCAATCAATCTATCTATCTATCTATCTATCTATCTATCTATCTATCTATCTATCTATCTATCTATCTATCTATCTATCTATCTATCTATCTATCTGCAAATAAACAAATACACTGGAAACCCGGTATGACAAGGCATATATACCTGGATATTATATAGTTCGTGCATGGAAAATTGGCGGCCAGGTCCTGTTAGAATTGAAGGGAGCTGACGTCACAGACAGGTTGTTTCATTACAGTAAAGGGTAGAGCGTTTTTTTTTTGTTTTTTGTTTTGCGCGCGAAAAACGAGTTGTGAAAGACACTCTACCGTTTATTGCAATGAAACAACCTGTCTGTAATGTCAGCTCCCTTCAATTCTAACGGGACCTGGCCGCCAATTTTCCGCGAACGGACTATATGTGTGTGTGCATGCGCGCGTGGGAGTCACACCAAATGTACTTCGACAAATCATCATTATTTTTTTTTACACTGCATTATTTAGTACCATAAAATTATACATTTGTTACTGTACGGTTTGAAAATAATTTAAATGTAATAATCACATAACGAAAAACTCTTATCTTCTTTCGCATACGTTTTTTGTTGTGTTTTTTAATATACAACAGTCGCCTTTTTTTTTAATACCTCCGTGTGCAGATTACTTGTAAATTTGAAGTCAAAGCTGTTTTCTGTTGCCAGTTCCAAAAAAAGAAATTGCTCTTTAATATAAACCCCCACTTTCTCTGCAATCGTCTGCATAACAGAAGCGTCAGAAAAATGCGGGACACGAATGCACGGGCATTCTGCAATCTATAATGTTCTAGGAAAGAGATAAACGATCAATAAAGCCCAGAAATATTCTCTTTAATATTCTTTCACGTACTCCAAATTCGGGAAATTGTTTAGAGGTATAAATTCCGCGAGGTTGCCGGAAAAATCGATGGATTTATGGATTTCAGCTTGCGAAAATTTTGGTCACACCAGCATAATGACGTTACTCATCCTTCCTAATCCGATCTTTCGTAATTTTTCAAGTTCTGCGTCTGTCCGAAACGTCTATTCATTCATTGTACCGTTTAAATGGTTAGTTGCCACGTAATCTCTGGAACGTTGCGCCATCATTCAGCGTCTAGACAGACAGCTGATCTTCGCCCACTGAAACAAGGACAGCAGCCAGTTTAAGAAGAAAATGAACCACTTCAGCTGCGGAAACATCGTCTGCAACGCGAAATGCGGAACTTCCGAGAAGAAGGAGGTACCTATACACACACGGCGAACACTTTTTTCTAAGGATTTTGAAATTCGCCGAATTCAGAACGCATAGCAGACGGCGATACAATTGTCAAAGACGGAGACTGGGTCAGTAACCACAGTAAATATTAGAATTTATAAAAGACAAAGGGCAATATAATTTAGGAAACAGGTTTAAGAAACAACGACTATGATCGTCCTTGCTTAAACTTTTGTTTCTTTAAAAAAAAAAAAAATCGCTAAAGTGAAACAAAGGTTAGCAGACGGAAATTTTTTTCTCAAAGGGAACTTGATATTTTACTGCACACTAAGGTCGTCAATTTGAGGAAAATATTTGGGGGGAGGCATGGGTGCCCCTGGGGCGATGGACAGGGTAGAAAACCGCGCATGCGCAGTCGGGGCAACCAAAGATAGAAAAATAATAGACAATAATATTTAATACATTTTATATATTGTGTTTTTCACCCTGAACTGTAATTTATTCTTATTTATTGTCCCTTCATTTTGGAAGAGGACAAAGAAACCTGGGCCCCTTAGAGTCAGTGGCGTAAAAAAGAGAGGATGAGGGGGGGGGGCTCATGCCTCCCATTGGGTGGATATCAAATCACATTATTTTCTTCTTCAAGTCAGCATCACATAATCTTTTTTAAAGCCACTTGACCCCCCCGATTTTTGAATTGCTGCGGTTACTGCTTAGTCTTCGCCCACGCTATATGTACACACTGTCCTTAAATTCTTAAAGACATTCGATAAATATAACCTTTTAAAAATAGTCCATATAAACATGAACCACACGTGATAAATGAAACACAAAGGTAGTATTTTAAAATTCTTAGGAATTTGAATAATAGTGACTGAGCAAATATTGGAAAATAATGATAATTCATGTAATTTAATTATCCATGTTTTCCAATTTTGTTATAAATTATATATTTTAATATGGTTTAGTGGTAGAAAATCTATTTTTATTACGAACGAAAGAAAACACGATTTCTAAATTTAGAATCTTTTCATTTTACTTCTTAAGAAAAAAAAACCCTATCCACAATGGTATCACAACATGTATTTACTTTCAAATATATTTGTTAATTTTTTAACCATTTATTAAATTTTTCAAAAATTTTGTAAAAAAACCTTTTAATGGTCCATTGATTATAATGTTTCCATTCACTATTCCGGTCTTCTTAAAAAAAGTATAGAATAGCATATTTCAAAATTTATTAAATTCCAAGGAAGTCAATACAACCAGGTCTCCTCTAATTTCGCTAAGTGCAAATCTACTGAATCAAAATTGGTGTACTTAGTTCTGAATAGAGAGAGATATAGATATATAATAAACACGAACCAGACACTGTAATAACGTTAATAGGAATAAAACATAACTCATAAAAATGGCTGCTGGAATAATAATGGGCGATTGTGTTCGTCCGTTAACTCAAAATGCAATTTACTTTTTAATATCGGGTAAATTCTCTAGAATTATCTGATGCCAAAACCATAAAGAGTAATTTTGATAAAAAATAATTCTTCTGTTGTTCGAAATGACCATTCCTATTTCTTTTGGGGTTTCATATTAAAATCGCCATTGTTCGTTGCAGCAACTTGCTGCAGTATTAGAAAAGGTGGTGCATGAAAATCTTAGGACGATGTTAAAGAAATACATTATTTTTCATAAGTTATGACTTACATAACTAACTTACATAATTATTGGACTTACATTCCCTTCGATACATCAGTTTTCAAGAGCCTCCCCATTGTTGGTTTCTCATCAAGAAAGCATTTCTCATAATTACGGTCGAGCAATTTCTGAATCCCATATTTTCGTCATTGACTACTTTGGTTACAGACTACATTTTATTTACATTTCAATGTTGTGCCGTCTCTAAAACTCCATGAAGAGCCTTGCATCATTGAATGTGGTTAGAAGAGGAGATTTCTTATTATGTTTAGCTTCATTTGGAGCTAAAATACCCCAATTCGGCGAAAACTGGCAACAACTGAGGACAGTGTTTCTCAAAGTGTGGTTCGCGATGCCTTATCAAGTGGTCCGCGTATCATCACCAAATTTTAGACAAAATGGACTAGAAATTGCTGGCGTAGCAGAATTTAGGTTTCATGAGATTTAAGGAATTTCTAATAAGTATTACTTGTTATGCCTTACTTTTCGGCATTTCGTGAAAGGTTTGAATCCTCTGAATGCAATCATGCTGTCTACACTGCTTATTATTATTTAATTAAATTAAAAATGTAATTTTCATTGCAAATTTGACAAAATAAGATCGTAACTTATACTCTCCTTATCAAATAGTGTTACTCTAAAAATTATTTTGTTTCAGGTGGGTTTGGCCACCAACCCATGTTTTAAGAACATGGTCGGATATTTTAGAGAATTTCTGACAAGAGCTGGTGTTGTTTTTGTTTTTTTTAAAAAAAAGCTTAAAATTAATTACAAATGGAGATAAAATTAACTGCAAATTATATTTCAAGAGACGAATAAATCTTTCCTTCAGGAGATCTTTATATACGTGTATAAGTCTACCAATAAATCACATAAATTGAGAAGGTCATTTTGGTTACATTTATCTGTGGGAAAGGTAGAGGGGGAATCATTATGGAAGTGACTAAGTAGGGCTTAATATTATTAACCATAGTTGGAAACCTTAATTTCAAGTAATATATTTCTGTAATGGAGAGAGAAGAATCCCGCTCCGGTGGTCTGCAATAAACAAGGGAATGTTTAAGTGGTCCGCGAGAGACCAAAGTTTGAAAAACCCTGGCATAGGGGCTGAGACACGAAGGAAGATAAAAAGGGACAGAGATTTATCAAGCCGTTTTTTTTATAACGGTTTATAAATAACGGGGGGGGATCCAGCCCCCCCCCCTAGTTGTTCAAAAATTTGGTTTCCTCGACTCTGCTATGCATTTACTTTAAAAAAAATTACAGTCACATTTTAAAATAAGGTACTTTTTAGCTCATTACTAATTGTCAAGCAGTATCAATTATTTTTGTAGCATTTTAGTATCTTGTACAAGCGCTAAAATGTTTGACAGCCTTGAGGAGGAAGTAATTTTTCTCAGTCTGCATCCCCCCCACCATCAAGAAGTACTCATATGGACGCCTATGGTCCACTCTACTCGACAGTGCATAATTATGCACCTTGGCGAAATAAATATTGATTGTCTGATATACATCGAATTTAAAGTGATATACAAACATTGGAAAAAGGAATAAGATACCCCTCCAAGAACTGAACACGGAACCTTTCGAAAACATGTCGAATGCTCTACCAAGTGAGTTATGGTTTGCGCTCAGCTTCTCTCTTATTGAGATTTATACAGACACATAAGGGTTAATGTCAGGGGGAAAGTACAGAGTTAGTGCCCCGGTGGCAAGCCTGTAGTCAGGATGAAGGGGCAATTGGGGCAAAACGAAGGGCATATGGGGCACAGGGCACTGTTCTATATATGTAAATAGCTTGATGGGGCAACTGGAGCCACGCCCCTGCCGGCCCCGGCTTGGCTACAGGCCTGCCCATTGGTCTTTTACTCTTTCCTCTCATGTTTGTATGTGGTTTTCAAATTACAGTAGATTCTCGCTATAACGAATCTGCTAAATTATTTTGTTATAAAGAGAATATCGCTAAAACGGAACTCGCATTATAATTTATTAATATTACATACTATATTATACAATAATTTTTGCCACCCACGTTTAAGTAGCTCAAACTAGAGCTTTTTTATATTTGGAGAAAAAGAGACGCCGTCCTCATCCTGGATTCGAACCAGGGTCCCCGCGTTGAGCCCGCGGTGTCTTGACCTACTAGACGAACGAGGACAAGAACATGAAGAAAAATGCGTTTGTTCTTATCTACATTCGTCTAATAGGTCAAGACACCGCGTGCTCAATGCGGGGACCCTGGTTCGAATCCAGGATGAGGACGGCGTCTCTTTTTCTCCAAATATACATAAGCTCTAGTTTGAGCTAATTAATACGTGGGTGGCAAAAATTATTGTATAATAAATTCCCCCACGAAAACTCACAAAAATCTCGCCCCGGAGGCTTTCTTGTGTTGACCATATTTGGCAATTGTGTTATCCCTGTGAAGGGTAATAATATCTTACATACATACATACATACTATATTTACGTAACTATATCACGTAAAATATTCCTCAATTCTAACCAGTTATGATTTTGATGGAAAAATAATTAAATCGACCTACAATATATAATGTAGTGAAATAAACTTTGAAAATTAAAGAATAATCTTGATTTGCACTATGGCAGAAGTTTTTTCAATTGTTTCTCAGTTTTATCTTGCTCTGTTAAAAATAGAAAAAGTTGATGGAGATATGCAGGGGCGGGCTGGGTCCTCTCAAATGGCGCATATCTTGGACTTTTGGAGACGCGAGTCCTACCACTCATGAGGACGCACCGTCCCGAGGTCTGATGGCCCAGTTTGTCCCTGGAGATAAGTCGGATTTTTTTTGGCCAAATCGTCTTTCCAGGATGTTTTACAACCTTAGAAATTATGGTTTTCTTCTGACGTTCCACCTTATCCATATCACTACCTAATAAATTTGAAAGAAAAAATTGCAACTATCACCGTACACAGACAACAGCAGAATGGACGCCGAACATCCCTATCACTGTCACGTATTAGCCCTCTGCCCATTAGCTTTTTGTGGCATATTCAACCAGGAGAGAAGGTGGGGAAAATGGGAAATTGGAAGTAAATAAAACAGTAGAATAAGCATGTCAGGGGGTCGAAAAAGTTTAAATGCCAGTTGTTCTTTCATCGTCATTAAAATAAAAGTGACCTTATTTTTTGCATTTTGACTTCTTTGCATTTGAAGTGTCTTTTTTTACGTAATCGTGATTTTTTATGTAATCGAATTTTTTCATGTAATCGATTTTTTGTTATGTAATTGGGATTTTTTATGTAATCCTGATTTTTTATATAATCCTGATTTTTTTATGTAATCCTGATTTTTTATGTGATTGAATTTTTTATGTAATCGTGATTATTATTATTATTATTATTATTATGTAATCGTGATTATTATTATGTAATCGTGATTATTATTATGTAATCGAGATTTGTTATGTAATTGGGATTTTTATGTAATCGTGACTATTATTATGTAATCGAGACTGATTATGTAATTGGGATTTTTATGTAATCGTAATTTTTATGTAATCGATTTTTTTTAATGTAATCGAGTATTTTATTAAAATATCGAATAGATTTTACTCGTTATAACGAAATTCTTAAAGATTTACATTGTTAAATAGGAAATTTTAATGTTGTCTTAATGGCATTTGAAACGGTTATTAGTCTTCGTGTCAAAATAAAGTATTTTTCGTTATATCGACATCTATTATAGCGATACCCCACTGTAGTCAAAATGTCAATTGCAATTTTGACTCACTTCGATGAGTTAACTCTTTTGAATGAATCACCTAATCTCCGCACATTTCAGAGAACAGCTAGAACAGCGGTCGCCAACCTTTCGGACCTCACGGACCACTAAATTCATAATTTTAAATCCCGCGGACCACATTTCGTGAATTTAGTGCAATATAAAGGTGGAAATTGTCATTCAGAATATGAGAATTTCTTAGAATATTATTTTTGTTTTATTATTAATAAAACATTAAAAATGCAAATAATGTCCAGATTTTGCTGCGGACGACCAAAATTCTCTCACGAACCACCAGTGGTCCGTGGACTACCGGTTGGCGACCGCTGCTCTAGAACGTCGTATCTTATGTACAAATCAAATTTAATTGCATTGACAACCTTGATTTCAACATTTGTTTATGTCGCTAAAAACCGTTCTCCGAATAGTGTCGCAATTACTGAAATTGGCTCAAGAAACAGATGAAGGAATTCTGTGGAAATTACGTCCTTTATATTGACGTACGGACTATTTCCTATTTTTAGAATTACGATTAGAAATTCTGTTTAAATTATCGGCATTTATATAATTTCTCGGAATGTTACGATGATTACAGTTGTTTACGATAAATATTGCAAATCTTCTCCACGTGCGCTGTCTGAGAAGGAAAGATTCGTCCAACTAATTTTTGAAATCTTTATCAAGGTCATTAAGAGGTTCTTTTTCTTCCCCCGCAGTAATAGATATATAATCATGCCAAATTAAAACTACAAAAATTTAAGAAAATCGCAAATTACTCAGTTTATTGATCTCTCTATTCGTGATATATATATATATTGCTGATATCTAACTGGAAGGAGACCCACACGCTGAACGTATGTGACGATGTGTGTAACCGGACGGGCCAGTAACCTAGTGTCCTACCCCGCCTTCAAGTGGTGCGGGCCGGGCTTTCTATCCAAGAGGCAAATTAATATTTGCTGCACGGATGGAAAGGCGGAAGGGGAGGGCTAATTCACCAACCCGTCTAGCCAGCGTGGTGAAATGATGGCTAATTCCTCCAATATGCTAATACACCAAAAACCATGGCCCCTAGTCTCCAGGTGCTGGAGTGCTCCTGATCAAGGCAGCGGTCAGCGTGGCATGAAAGCAGGGGGTGCTAAGAATCACTGGAATGGCCCAGGCTGCCGTTTGTTATTGACCTTGGCAACGTATAATGGACGATCCCTTGCTTCTGAAGCAAAACTTCAAGAATTGGAAGAAGAACTTGACAAGATCAAATGGGACATTGTAGGACTCAGTGAAGTTAGAAGAAAAGGTGAAGAGTTGGTGGAACTTAAAAGTGGACATTTGTTTTATTATAGAGGAACGGAAACTGGAAGAACAAGTGGTGTTGGCTTCTTAATCAACAAAAGAATTAAAGACTACCTTCTTGAAGTCGAAAGCACGTCAGATCGAGCAGCGAGGCTCGTTGTTCAACTAACCCAGCGATACCAACTTCAGATAGTACAGGCATATGCACCAACATCAAGCCATACCGACGAGGAGGTTGAGGAATTCTATGAAGAAATCAAACAGCTACATACCAAGGGGAAACAACACATCAAGCTCATCATGGGAGATTTTAATGCAAGAATTGGACAACAGGAACAAGGAGAGACATCGGTTGGTAAATACGGATATGGGGAAAGGAATGAACGTGGCGATCAACTCATCGAATTTGCAGAAGCTGAAAACCTTAGCATCATGAATTCATTTTTTAAGAAGAAACCGCAAAGAAAATGGACATGGAAACACCCAAATGGGGGAACTAGTGAAATTGACTATATCCTGGCAAACAAGAAATCAATTATTGAAGATTGCAGTGTACTGAACAGATTTAATACTGGAAGTGATCATCGAATGGTGAGATGTAAAATGCACTTAAATACTAAACTAGAAAGGCAGAAGCTCATTAGGAAACAAGTATGTAAGAGGGTGGATTTAAAGAAATTAAAAGAAAATACCGAGGCATTCAAGTTGGAATTAAAAAATCGCTTTTCTGCACTGGAAGGACTTATTGAAGAAGTTGACATCTCAGAAGCAAATGAAAACATTGTTAAGACAATAATTGAAACTGCTGGGGAAATTGGTGGTGTAATATGTAAAAAGCAGAATAGCAAATTATCTGAGAAGACGAAACAGCTCATGAAAAGGCGAAGACTTATGAAGGTGGACAATCAAAATACCAGTCGCAAGATCGAGTATGTAGAACTTTGCAAAACTTTGCGCAAAAACATGAAAGAAGATATAAGAAAATTCAATTGTGAGTTAGTAAGGAAGGCCATTGAAAGCAACAAGAGCCTTAGGGTTGTTAAAGGGAGTTTGTCTATTGGGAAGAAACACATCATTGCATTAAAAGGAGAGGATGGCACTGTAACAAGAAATAGGGAAGAAATACTTAGAAGAGTTGAAGAATTCTACAGGAAACTATATAAAGGAGTAGGCGACCGCCTAGGGCGGCAAAATGGCGTAAAAAATTAATTTTAAATCAAACAAAGAAAAAACTGAGCAAATGAGGAGAAAAAATGAAAAAGAAGAAAAATTAAAACATCGAATTGTTTTCAAAAGCATACGGGACAATTACTTAAAAAGTCTTTACTTTGACGAATGTAAAAATGTTTGATGTGTTTCATTGTTTAATTTTGCACACAAGTTCTTTTATATCTAATACATTTAAGCCTTCTAGCTCTGATAATACAACGTTGTGTTTTGAAATATTACTCCTTTAATATCTCAGTTTTCAAAAATATAAAATGTTGAAATTAAACGATTATAACATGTAGCAATTGTTTTACTATTCACAGTACCCTAATGTTACAAAATAACTAATATAAGTCTAAAATATAATATATGTAATTAAAGGATTTGATGATTAAAAATATAATAGAAAATTTACATTGTGTGGATGTTGATGGTGGTAGAGAGGGGGTGATGATACTGAAAGGCTATGACGTCATTTTTCAAATATCGCCTAAGGCGGCAAAACACCTAGAAACGGCTTTGATTAGTGCTTTTGTCTTTTTCGCCTTAGATTTGCATCGAATAATACCCCGCCAAAATAGCCTTCCCAAGACTAAATAGCCCCGACAAAATAGCCTATTTAAATTCTAAATATTATTTATATTAAAAATACATTTCAAAAATTTAAAATATTTATTGAAAAACGCATTTTAAAAATTGTATACAGACATATAAATATGAATGCTAAATATGGTTTGGTAATTCTTTACAAATCAAGGTTTTCGTTCCTTGCCATAAGAAAATCCGTATGTTACATATTTGCATAATTTTCCACTAATGCTTCCAGGCGTCGATTTAGTTGAATATATTTAGTTTTTATAGCATCTGGGTTGCGAATACCCGCGGCAAGGCGGGGTTAAGTGGATTTCCATCATATCTTGCTCTTTTCAAAAATTTTCCGATGCGCAATTTGGATATTTACTTAAAATTAATGAAATTAAAAAAATTAATTTAATTTTTTATTCTAAATATAATTTCACTTTGCTATTCAATTGGCTATTTTGTCTTGGATATTTTAGAATAGGCTATTTGTTCGGGGCTATTTTGTCTTATTTTGATGGGTCACGGCAGCGAATATGATGCTGAGTTTTATTAAATGCAGTTGTAGCTAGATTATCACCAAAATACATGTCTTGGCTTTATTATTAGCTAGTACGTCAGCTAAACCTCGTAATCACCAGAATCATTAATTTTGGAGAACCGAGAAACGTGCTTTTAAATAATGCTGGTGCTTTATATGTTAGAAGTGAGGCGCTAGAGCAATAGCGTTTAGAAATCCGCCAGCTCTTAGTTTCAACTAGCTGCTAGCGGGAGGAAGTAACTGCGGAAAGGGGCAATTTTTCTCCTCCTTCTGCGCATGCGCGTGGACTTGTGTTTATCTGGAAATGTTGGCCGAGCAAGCGGCACTGTGTTTCCAGGAGAGGAAGGGTCATGATCCAAGAGATGAGGTAGAATCTCCATTTGGAGATCAGAGTCCAGGGCTAAATGTAGCGCCCAACATCGGAGAGAAAACGGAAGACAGCTTGTATAACAAAAAGGATATGGTAAATGTGTTTTGTAAGTACAGTCAGGGCATAGGCGTAGAGTTATATTGGACCATCAATAATCCGAAATAAATTGCGATTTTACACATACTGTAATGTACGAACGTACATAAAATGTGTTTGCCCCCCCCCAATTGTTAGAACTCGACGTTGATAAGTCAGGGCTTGCATAGGCGTAAGGGAGGGGCAACTGTGCCCTTTTAAGCAAGAAATTGTTTGATGAAACATAGAAAATTAAAAAGGAGGTATATATAGACTGTGAATGTTAAAATTAAATTGTGAAAAAGTTAACATAGTGATATAATATTAATAATTAAAAAGTTTAGTGATCTTGACAAAATAGAGTGACTTGAATTATAATATAAAGAGTGAGACAGAATTGGAATGGTCATGGGTTGTTGAATGGGAATTTAAATGGTAAAGATCTGTTTATTGGGTATGATAATTGTAATTAAATTACATGGGTGAATTAAATGGAAAAAAATATATAATTATAATATAATAAATATATATATCACATTACTTTTGACGGTCTTTTATTTTTTTCAGGTTCTTTCTCCAGGCATTGTCGACGTGCCAAGAGCAATAAAGGCGTTTCCCTGGTGCACCCATCTGTTCCATCCAGACATTATAGAAGGCCTCGGCCATATCCGTCATAAAGACGTTAGGCGTTAGTTTACCAATTATTTTCTTTATTTCGGAGAAAAACAATATCAAGACTGTTTGGTCGCACCTATTCGATACCACGAATGTGCATGGGAAACCCTGTCTCATATCATCTAGCACCATTAATGTCGTTAGGCCAAAATTGTAACTGTCCATTGCATGTGTCTCATCAAGACATACGCAGTCATGGCCATACTTTTTTAACATTCCTTGTTGAACATCGGTCATTATTATTAACAGAAAATCATCACGTTTTAAATTTGGATAATCCTCCAAAACAATATCTTGCAGGCTTATAAAACAAAACACAATCATTTCCATCAGCTTTTGTTTCATTTATCCATGCTTCAACACTGGTGCCATCATCTTTGTGGCGCACAGCACTTGGATTGAAGTTAAATAAATTTTCGATGTTGTGCAAATCTGCTTTCGTTAACAGATGCAGCCATTTCAATCCGGAAGTTTCCGTAACAGATCTTCCCACTTCATCTAAAATTGTGTCGAATGGCAGCTTCGCTGCAATTTTTGCAGCCAAATTTTCTCATTCAGATTTAGTGAGGAATAAATGTCCAAGCTCATTCTGATGCCCTACATGTGTTTTTGTAAAGGTAATTGAACATTTTCCATTATTGTCTTCGAAGACTCTCATATAGGCTAGGCAGAACTTCCCAATTTTGTTAGTCCCCTGCATTTTAATATTTCTTAATCTATTACCTGTAGGTTTGAAAATTCCGGATCGATGACATGTAAAATAATGGATTTTGCTCGTACTAATTATCTTTGCTCCTATTGCTTTCACGTATTTAAATTTTGTTTCTTTTCAATAGCTTCTTTCCATGACTTAAAATCTTCAAACGTAGCAAACTCAACATTTTCAGTCTCTATACGTATTTCATGCTGTTATTTACAGCAGTACATTCGTACGTTTCAGACTCCGATGGATGCACGTTTTTAACATGACGTCTCAAATTAGAATAATTTGAAAACGTTTTCTCACATGATTTGCAGCTTAGACTAACTTCTCCAGGTTCCTTGTTAGAATTTTCCACCATTACTATGTTTCCCGCCATTTCTATGTTTTTTCTCCACTGAAGTCCACGCGCAAGCGCAGAAACGCGACAGGAGAAGCTCCTTCTCCTCCCCCCGCTATTTAGTGGCTAGATGCTAGTACATCTAGCTAATTGATAGCGCATTTTGGCATTACTGGTACAGAAGCCGCCACGCCCTTGCTTTTACCAAGTCCACGCACATGCGCTGAAGGATGGGCAAAATTGCCCCTTTCCGCAGTTACTTCCTCCCGCTAGCGGCTAGTTTAGTTTCAACGTGGTGTTTCCAGTTCTTTTAAAGCGCTCAATTATTAGCGGCAGTTTGGTGTACTACTAAACAATACAAACTGTTCAGTCGCAAACTTGAAAATAATGAAAACCACCCAGACGTGAAATAGGTAGACAAAGAACTCGTTTATCTCGGAATTTTTATTTTTTATTTTCTGTTTCTTTCTAGAGTATTTGAATCGAATTTTACTTATTCTGTAGGTAAAAGTTTTCTACTTTATTCTTTACTTTTTTTTTAACCCTCTGAGTACTCAATTTTTTTTTTTTTTATCAAAATCGTTTTAAAAACTTCATTTCTTTTTATTACATATTTCAAATCTACATGTATTTCAGAGTTAAAATATGTAGCCAGTGGCGGATTAAGCGGCTAGGTGCTCCAGATCTCCGGGGGGGGGCAGAGCTCGAGACATTCCTAATTAAAAACTACCACAACACAAAAAGCGAAAGATGCAATACTTAATATTATTCACGTATTCTACGTATATAAGTGTATAACATTCTTTTATTGTAAAAGCTAATTGTAAATCATTTTACAATTAGCTTTTATAATTAGTATAAAGCAACAATAATTTTACAATTAGTATAACAATGAGTGCCATAACGATTAAATGCTACTTCTATAACT
>QLNU02014802.1:171753975-171772775 GCA_006491805.2 Dysdera silvatica | reverse complement strand
AATAATCAGAAGTGTTGATAAATAAATAGTCAGAAGTGATATCGTCGAATTATCAGTGGCAGATTTATAAAATTGCCGCCCTTAGGCACAGCCTGTACTGCCGCCCCCTCCCTCCTTTACAAAGGAAAATTATTGCTACCATAATCGCCAACTTCGTGGATTCGAGACATTTTTTGAATCCACAATAATTTTAGTCTGGATTTATGGTACCTCTGATTTGATCTGGTTGGTAAAAGCAAAAACGAAACAAACACAATCACAAATATAAAATTGTAATGAAAGAGCGGTGTTACCAAAATACACAGGAGCCGGAAACCATATAGTAACTGTGATAGATATCAAATGCCGCTCATTTTGCGAAAAGCCCATTGCAACATCGACCATCGTTTCGTTTACCTTCAATGACGCCTGCAAAACGTTTCCGTTCTGGTGGTTTTTCTCGAAGTCAGAAAGTGAACAACATCAACAACTAATGGCAATTTCCACGTGTGGTGGGAAGTATCTGATATTGTAATGTAAACAATATGATCATATGGTCATATCTCTTTGTCTTTCGATTCTGTAGTTTGCATTTGCAGGCGTTAAGGTCTCCTATATCATCGCTGCCGGGGGGAAACGAGGCAATACTTAAAAAGAAACATTGTCCAATTTTGAAAATTTTATTTTTAAATTCTTTGATGCCGCCCTTATGCCTATGCCTTGTATGCCTACTTAGAAATCCGCCACTGCGAATAATAGTTCGAAGTGTATAAAGGGAGTGGAACTTTTCCTAATGTAGAGATTATTTCGAAAATATTTTTAACAATACCAATATCAAATGCAACAGGTGAAAGATCTTTTTCAGTTTTAAAACGCTTTCAAACTATTTAAGGAGTACGATAGGGGGAAACAGACTGGACAACATGGCCATATTATACATAGAACAAGAAATTTTGGACGAAATAGATACTTAAATCATCGATGAATTTGCCAAAGATAAATCAAGACGCAAATTCATTTAAATTTGTTTTTTTTAAATACTCAGTTCACTTAGTTACTTATACAATAATTTTTGCCACCCATGTATTAATTAGCTCAAACTAGAGCTTGTGTAATTTTGGAGAAAAAGAGACGCTTTCCCCATCCTGGATTCGAACCAGGGTCCCTCCGTTTAGCCCGGAGTGTCTTGGACCGCTAGACGAATGAGGACAGGAAACAACGCTCTCTTTCTCCGTATGTAAGGATGTTAAGGTATTATTACCCTCCGCAGGGATAACACAATTCATTCAAAATCATTCTGTGTTGACCATATTTGGCAATTGTGTTATCCCTATGAAGGGTAATAATATCATACACAACTTAGTTACTATTAAATTTTTTGAATAAATGTATGATTTTTCTTGAAACGTTGAGTTTATTATTAGTTACATATTGCCGGTTTAAGGAACTCACTAAAAATTTACTACTGAAATCTTTTCGAAAAAATCATCAATTCCTATACACATTTATTTGTTTTGTTTTTGTTTTTGGGCTTGGGACTAAGGGACTTGAAATTTTTACAGCGAGGGGCCTCCAACAGGCTTAACCCGCCTCTGTATGTAGCACATTTTTGTAACCAAAGATAATGAGAGATGAAAGATGGAAAAATTGCATACCCGCGAAAGTCGAGGGATTGAGCAAATTTTGTTACATTCATGTTGCCCGTGGAAATCGCGGGATAAGCAGTTAGAGGGTTAAATGCGAAAACGAATACGTTTAAACAAAATTTCGTGAAAAGAAGCAATATGTGGAGACACTAAAGCAACAATATATGGAAACACTACAAACAATATATGGAAACACTACAAACAATATAAGGAAACACTACAAACCATGTATGGAAACACTACGAACTATATATAAAAACACTACGAACTATATATAAAAACACTACAAACAATATACAAATCAAACATTACATCCAAAAATTATACACTTTAAACATAAAATCAAAATGGGAGATACATGCTTACACTGGACTTAAATATAAAAAGTGAAACTTTATGGCGTTTTTGAAAAAAATTATGGGGAGGGTGCAGATTAAGTCCCAATCATATCCCTTTCTCTCTCTTGGACTTGATTTTCAGTATCAAGCGGGGGGGGGGGTCTTGTCTCCACTAGTGCCAGATTTTCTAATAAGCTGGTCAGGTTGAAGCTCAGGGCTTTAAAAGCTAGGTGAATTTTGGCTAAAGTACATATTTTTGGCACTATCGTAGGTTTTCTTACACATGCTGCCATAACATAGTATGGTCATCAAACCACTTTTCAACAATCTTCTTGCACTTCGTTTCATAATAATACTGTCTTAAGTCCATAACAACATTAATATTAATTTTGCAACGGCCGGGTCAAGAAATTTTTGTACTTGAGGCGAAAAGACAAAATGGCGGCCCAATAAAATAATATTAGTTATAACATTTGTGCTATTCTGAATTATTAGGAAAGGGGCTTGAGCCCCCCTTTGAGTTTATCCCTTCGAGTATATTATGCCATAAAAAATAAAGCGACCACGATTTCTAATATCACTGGTGACATTATTTGCAGAGTTTTCTTGCCAGAAAATACATTGGCAGTAAACTAGCTAACGCTAAATTTATTTAAATTGTACTTGTGCTTTTAAAATTTAAAAATTATCTTCGTGATTTCATTGGACAACTTTAATTCACTGAAAATATTTAAATTTTACAATAATCTACGTTTACCTGACTATAAAATAAAAATATATATATTGTTTTAAAGGCGGCAATAATTTATGAACAGTTCGATCTCTGTATTCAAGGTTTCGTCATCACTTCTTCAATATAACAAAAGCCGAGATAAGAAAAGAATGATTGAATCTCAGACGTGAATGATCATAGGGTTCACACTCGCACTGAAAAAAAAATCTCCCTAACTTTTGCGGCAAAATTCCCTGACTTTCCGGAAAAATTCCATGACTTTTGCGGAAAATTTCCCTGACTACCTTCTTTGACTTCTCGCTGTGGATTCAACTGAACTTCGCTTGAAGGGAAAATGGTTTCATGTTCGTGAGAGGCTTAGCTGTTCGATACAAAAGTTAGGGAAGTTTTCTTTCTAGCTTTTCCAGATTGGACTAGAAAATCGCGTTTTTCCCTTACTTTCAAGAACATTTTCGAATTCCCTGATAATTTCAGGTTCTCTAGGAGCTTGGGAACCCTGGATCATTATAGCGAATTACAAGAAATGAATCGAGCTCATATCTAGTTTTGGGGAAGGGGGATGAATGAAAACATACGACGTGAATAAACGTAATAAATGATAAAGCAAACGTAATAAAAATAAGCGAGGAAAATCGTCTGTCAAGTTTTACCTGATTTTATTCACAGTCCAAGCAGGTCCTGATTAATTAGGGCCTAGCAAAGACTTAAAAGTTTGGCTTGATTGATTGTTTGGCTTTTTTATGGCGCAAGAGCATCTGGGCTATACTGCGCCGGACTTAAAAGTGTCTGATGTTTAATTTTAAGCGTTATTTTAATCTTGTTTATTTACAAATGTCCGAAAAATTTTCATTCGTGGGTAAATCTGGATACTGCAGATTGTAAATTTCAAAGAAAAACTTGCTTTTTTGACTGAACATCATGAGGGCTACATTTTTTACGGGAGGTGGGAGGAAGCAGGACCGTTTCAGCGGGGTGTATCAAACGAGACAGTTACTTCAAATTAAAGACTGTATGTTAACGTGGATGTTGTTGATTGTAGTTCTAAATAGACATTCATACGTGCATTAGGATTAATATATATACTCGCGTAATTAATAATATAAAATAGCAAAGGTTACAAACAAATATTTTTGTGGGAGCGAAGGCGCCCTTTTACCCCTTTGACACGGGCTTCGGGAATTTCTTAGACCACCCCGAGGCGGGAGCATATCCTTTCATCCCAGGGCCGAACAAAACTTTAATCCAGTACTTCTGTCGAGAGGAATAACTTGATTACAGCATCTTAAACAAGAAAAATGCAACTGACATGCCCATTATATTAAACGTACCTCATCATCCGACGTACAGTCGTCATGTAGAAGAAGAAGAAGAAGAATATATGCGAAGATGGCATGGGGGATCCCACAGCGCATCATACTTGATCACGAGAGGATAATGGATTGCGGTTGTTTTTGAAAATGACCGGAATGTCATTTTTGCGAACCGAAAGTGACGATGTAAGTTGTTTATCTAGCGAGACAATGGATCAGATGTCGCAGCGACGTATACGAAAGTTAATTGCGTCTGGAATAGCGACGGCTTATCTTCCCCGGAATGGCGAAGGCCGTAAACAGTAAAACTTGCGACGTTTATTTCGAATGGCAGGAAACGCAGACGACGTTTCCCCCGACGACGGCGAATTCGCGGTAGCAAATGATTTTGTCCGCTTGTAGTAAAGTCGTTTGCGAAATGAGGGCGATTAAACGGCCTAAGCTTTTTCCGGGAGCCTTTTCCTGTATGTGAGATTGGTTATCCGGTGTAGTTAGGAAAGTTTCCGAAAATTTGGGATATGGGTGTCTGAGAAAGCCCAACGAGTTGTCGTTTCACAATGCCCGCTTAATCATTAAATATCGTGTTATTGGTTTCTTGTGTGTGTGTCTGACCAGAATTTGATTCTTTAGGAAATTGACATGTTAATAACCACGTAACAACGCTAGACAGTAAGTGTTTAATGTTCTGATTTGGTATTAGAGATGCCGGCTTGCACCACTTAGATTCAATTATAAGTTAGGCGGCGCGAAACAGGGCAGTCTTATTAATATATCCGGGACCCTGTGCTCGATCATTTTTGGGGCCCCTTTTATACTAACTTTTAAATTTCTGAACGTTGCGTTTGGGGCCCCTGTTTGAGTAGGGTCATGGGCTTCGTTGAACAACATGTTAGAACAACACTGACGCCAAAGGTAAATGTGCAAAATCGTGTACTGAACGACACACTAAAAGATTCAGTTCATAATTGAAGATTGAGTCGAATCAGATAGTGAACGGTTTCGTTCCTTTTCATTTGGGAATACGCAATGTTTCGCTGTTAGTATAAATTTACTGGAAAGGACTAGGTCAATAGCAATTACTAATTAAAACAACCTCCGTTATGAGAAGCACACACAAATCACATAGGTCATCGATTACCGGTACAGCACCCAGTTTCCGATAATCGAAAGTTTATATAATCGATTATGACAATAAGTATCAGATGAAATAAATAAAAAGTCTAATAAAATTAACGCTGTGTTTGCTTCTAATCAAAATTATGCATAATTAATTGAATAAATTATAGTTCTTTAAATTTGCTTCCAAATATTGCCTTATTTTCGTAACAAGCATGATGACGACAATTTTTTCGGCTGCCAAAAACGATACATATCGTCGATAATCCATTTCCTACTATATTGCAAAATGTACGTTTTTACACAAGAATTACTTCCACATAAATTTAAGGTTAAATTAAAAAAAGGCGGAGAGATAATTAATTACCAGTGAGAGGAGTTTAAAAGGGCTTCCACGCATTATTGAAGACAGGAGTCGATTTATGGTTATTAACAAAGTTATTTGCCTGTTCATAAATATGGAAAGCTTGCAGAAAGTCTAACTTCAAAGACGACCTGAGTTGACAAAGAATAGGTGGTTCCATAAACCTAAAATTATGATTAATCTCTCAACGATGTCTTGTGATTTAAATTTAGCTTTTTTAAAAAAAATTGTCTTGTTCACTTAGCCGGAATTTAAGGGAAAGTTTAGAGTAGTCGATATGTGAACGGCTACATTTATAACAAATGTTGTGGCCTATATCCATTCCATGGAGCATCATTCCAAGCAATTTCCTTACGAAAAACAGACTTTTCTGTTTGAAATGCGTCGAATGTCATTGATAAACTCAAAAGCATGGTCATAAAACGTTATTTTCCACTATTGAAATCAATTTTCAAAATCTACAGGACTATGAAAATGGATATACGGCGATCGTAGTGGCGCAGCTAATATTTTGATCTCTCAGGCGAGGGATCCTCATGGGCCCGAAAATAAAGTGAGGGGCTCAAATCACAAGGACCCCACGGTCATGCCTACTTTTATTGCAAGGTAGCAACGCTCCTAGGTGACAGCTTTTCAAGTAGTGATTTACCAGCGCGGATGCGCACACAGTTCTATTTCATCACTATTTCTTTTTATTACAATTTTGATTATTCTTTCATTATTTTCAATATAACTATGATTTTGACGTTTTCTATTGGCTGATCGGAAACTAAGGAGATGGATATTAGGGAAATACATGTGAAAATGGATGCACGAAAAATATATTCACAAGCGTAGGAAGTCGGTCACGGTTAAAGACATTCAGTTACGGTCAAATGAAAGGCAGGCCTGATCGAGAAAGCAAAACTGACTCACGGTGGCTGCCATCATGGTGGTGATGATGTTGATGTGGGCGAGTGGCCGCGACAGTGGTGCCTCGATGGACGACCACAGAAGCGGAGTTGGAGGATGACGGTGGATGAGCTCTAGGAGGAGGAGGCTGCAGATGAGGATGAGAAGGTGGTTTGGGAGCAGTGCCGAGGTGCAGGAGCAGGAGAGAGGGACAGTCCACTTCGTCTCCGCCGTCCGAACAGTGGGATTGGCCATCGCACACTAGCAAAAGACTCGGTAGGCAACTAGTGTCCTGGCACACAAAGCCACAAGGACCTGTGGTAGGAAAACAAGAAGAAAAAAGTAAAAGAAAGATCCCTGTTAGGAAAAAAAAGGGGGAAAAGGGAAATATGCAAGAATACAGGTTAGTCGACGAAGAATAATTAGTAAATGGTTTCTAAATTTGATGCGGGATTATCCATTAGAAGAAATTGTTATGTATTCAAATTGGAAATTGAGTACTGAAGTTTCCTTCACTTGAGATGAATTTTAATCCACTGATTTAAACCACTCACAGTTCACAAGCAACCCTTTATTTGTAAAATATAGAGAAAGTTAAGAATACAATTCTTCGTCGAGTGACTTATATGCCACACTATCAAAGGCGCCAACTTTAGGAAATATTGGGAGGGTGCCTAAAATGGAAGAACCTGAATGTACGGAACCAAGTGGATCAACAAGAGATAGGAAAAATAATAATAATTAATATGATTTGTATGTTATAACTTCCATCAATGGTGAATTCATGATGGGGGAATTAGGGAAATTCCCCCTCCCAAATTCATACAACTGCCGTGGAAATCGATTATGACGACCAATTGCATACATATATATACATATACCCAATGACGGAATTTTTACGAAGAGTTTTATTTCCTAATTTTTTAATTGTTCGTTAAATCTGATGTCCAAACAAGACTTGTTCGCTAAAGGATGTTAAATTGTATTCTGTTTAATCAATATACTAAACAAAATTTGCATTTTCCTCGCTCTATCCGGAAACCCGCTGTGAGGGTTCGTTATAAGCAGGTCCTATTGTAGTTTACACTCCCTACATATTAGCTCAAGGGCGGATCCAGGATGTTACTTTGGGGGGGGGCGGTTTCGGGGGCCCCCACCTGGAAAATTTTTAGTTTTGGACTGTGTTAAATAGTTTAGGTAAATGTTGTTATATTACTAGCCTTCCTTTATCTTCACCAAAATATTTAATTTAAGACAATGAATTAAAGTTGGGCTTTTCTTTAATTAAACTATATGGTTTAGGGTAGATTATAGTCAAGTATGACAGAAGGATAAGCTAGTAAAGGAGACATATACAATAACCAAAAACGATAATTTACAATGTAATTAATAGAACAAGTTTAAATTTAAACTATAAAAACATTGTAATTATTTTACTTTTTTCATAACATGCAACTTTTTAAAAAACTTGAACTTTATAGTGCAAAGTCAAGCCATCTTGGTTTCTTTGAAAATTTGTCAATCACTTTATTTACATCAATATGAATGTCTCTGTGGGTGTGTATTAAAAGTCTCTTCTGTCATCCGCGTTCGAAGCCAAGTTTGACGGCGCTTCAACGATAAAAAACTACGTTCTGCTGAAGCAACACTTACTGAAAACGTAGTTTGAAGGGCGAGAAGCTTGTAGATTCGTGAAAAAAACGTCTGGATCGCATTTTTCCAAGACTTGGAGACTTTGGACGCCAATGTAATACTTTTGTTTATTACAGTCATAACAAACAACACATAAAATATTCTTCATCGTCTTTATTTTTTTCTATTTAAGCCTGACAGGGGAGATGTCACCCCCTCCGCCCCTCGCTGTATCCGCTTTTGTATCAGCTACAATATAGCTAAATATACTTCACATGTAGCTAACTCTACTTCATATGTAGCTAAATATATAGCCAATATACATAATTCATCTGTTTAAACTAATAAGCAAGAGTCTTTAAGTGCTATTCCCTGTTTTTATCTTTATCGAAACATTGTTTAAGCTTTACTACTTTTGGAGGAGTTAATATTATCTTTGAGACAGCGCCAACAACAATAAAACACATTTTAATAAAAATACAAAATAATTTAAAATTAATTAAATTTCGAATTTAAAATTTCACAGCAAAATATTGAGACGACAATCCGAGAGACGCAAAATTAATTTACATTTGAATACGAATTTTAATGAAAGCTTTTCGTACCTTTTATGTTTTATCATTACATGAAACACAAATGAGAAATCTTTTAATTTTTTTTGATCCTCAATACGATTATCAAAACAGCTGATTTCAGTGCATTCTCAGCGTATTAATGCAACTCGAGCAATTTTTTTTCCTCTTAAATTAATGGTCCATTTAAAATAATCAATTTTAACATTACCGAGATGAGATATAAATGCAGACAGAAAATCTTCCGTTGGGAAATCATATAAGGAGTTTAAAATGTCAAAGAAGATTTATTTTAAAAATTATATCTCCGCACTTGAAACGAAAGGTCTTCCAACCGCCTTGTAAAGTAATTTTAAACCAATTTTTATAAAAAATATATAAGTAACAACGTAGGCTAATTTAGTGGTGTTTCATCCAGCAGACCAATTTTAAGTGTGACACAGGGCACAAACAAAGAAAATATTGTGGGGGGGTTGTGTCTAAATGGAAACCACATGCACATTCAGGGCCTGGTTAAGAGCTTTAGTAACCATAAGCACTTAAACGATTTGTTGCCTTTTCATATATATACAAGGTGTCCCAACAGCAGGGTTACAAACCTTAAGGGGTCATAGTATTCATCAAGGTGAATGATATTTGTCATAGAACCTAAGGTCGCAAACCATCCACAGCGCCAGTTCTAAAACCGTCCAGCATTCACAAATATTTATAATCAGTGAGTGAAGAGCGCCAGATACTACTCAGGTCAGCTGATCAAGTGCATAGTTGATTAGGATAAAGCATATTGCGCTTCTCATGCACTGGTTGTAAATATTTGTGCATGCTGGACGATTTTAGAAATGGCGCTGTGGGTGGTTTGCGACTTTAGATTCTATGACAATTATCGTTCACCTTGATGAGTACTATGACCCCTTGAAGTTTGCGACTTTGCTTAATCGAAATAACCTTCTATATTATTATTTTTTACTTATTTTTATAAGTGGACACTTAATAAAAAATTAGTATATAATTTTATTTACCGTTGTTCTATATGAACGATTTCCACTATGTGATCGTGTTTACAAAAAAACATTAAAGAAGCATCCACTTAAGAAACAATAATTAAAAAAAACGAACTGTACAGAAGGACATTTTGAGTAATCGAAGTTCGGATGGCCGGGGTTTTACCGTTAAATAACTGAGTGTATTAGTTACATATTTATATAGCCTACTGATTATCTATATAGGGGGAGAGATGTCCGGACGCCATTTTTCCTGATCCCGCACTGTATACTGTATCAACAAAAGACATTTAGAATATCATTCGCTTCTTTGAAATTTGGGGGTGGGGGGTAATTTGCCCTCTGTTTCATAATCCAATATATCCTCATCTGAATCAATCATTTTTCCTTTTACGGTCTCATAATAAATTTCATCCGAAGTCCTTAATTCCGTCACTAAAATGTCTTGGCGAGAGAAAAACAACGGTAAGCGTTGGTAAAAATTACTTTCTCTCAGGTCGTATCATATAATCTTCTTTGAGCCACTTGACTCCCCCATGAATTTTGAATTGCTGAATACTACCCTGATGTGACGTAAACACTTTCGGATGGTTCAACTTTTTGCGAAGCCTATATCTATTAATCGAAAAGTTTTCAATCGTGGTAGAAAGGTCACATAAAACAATTGAATCGTGTTCCGTTATGTAAATAGACGTTATTTACAGTGGAAAAATGAGCATCCATTACCATCGATATAGTTTCTGTCAAACCTAGCGAAACACGATAGTGGTAAATAGTGTTACTTTGCCCCGTAAAGAATGGTACGCGTTTCGCGTTAAATGGCTCTGGACATAAACAAACCTTTACGAGTTACCGAACTTGAAGCCCAAACATCGTTTGGCCTTTGCAACGTTGTTCTGAAAGCATAACTGGTTTTCAAAAAACATTTCTCCGAACTCGGGATTTGCTATCATCTTCAACGAGCATTTTTCCACTCACAACGTTCTGTCGCCGTCGTAAACTTCTCTTTTGGGCCAACGATCTTTAAACTTCTTGCAGAAATCCACTATCGACCCAAACCCACATTTTCACAAAAAAAAAAAAAATCAACAAATAAGTAAAAATCGGAGGCTTTTAATTGGTTGTCTGGAGCGAAGAAGAAAGAGAAAAATAACATTGTTTAAAACCTTCCTCAAATAAAGATAACAAAAAAAGATATGATTTAGAAACATCTCATTGCAAGCAGACGATCAAGTGGACCAGACCCGAAAATCACCCCAAAGGCGGGGATGCTGGGGGATCACACACACACACACACACATGACAGCGCCATAACGTGGCGAACGAAGTTCAACGTGGCAGCCGTGTTCATTTATTGATTGAAAACCGTCTAGACTGCGTCTGCTTAGTTCCTGCCCCCCACTCTTTTCCCGTTCTCGTCCAATACAGACTTTCCTTTCTAAATGTTCCAACCTATTCATTGTAACCATTTCGCCACAGAATAACTAACTATTATCGTCTGGTTGCAGGTGCGAGCGAAAATCCTTGTTTTTCTTCCCGTTGATGGCGTTTGCTTTTGCTTTGCGACATACTTGGCTGCACAGACGGGATTTGAGTACATTGTATAATTTTCCAAGATACAACAACGCCGCTCGGATAAATGTAGAGTTTGCGGAAAGTAGGGCGGGCGCCTTTGGATTTCTTTGGGAGAGACTTTTTCTCTTTTATTCCTCTTCTTCTTCTTAAAAGATGAGTTCACCGCATCTTTAACATTTTCTTTCGCTGTTTTATTGATTTTGTTTCCTAAGTTCACCTCAAACACAGGATTGTTTTTTGTTTTTTTTTGTGCAGGAGGGGAATAAGGAGGTCGATATTATTTGTTTTGTTTCTAGTTCCCTCCTCTCTTTTTTTTTTCCTTCAAATAATTAGCTGCAGAAGGAATCAAGATTAATTTTTTTTTATTTATACATGTACTGCAATTTTATAAAGAGTATGTAATATGCAATAATATCATTCTCTAACTCCAGCGTTTTTAACATTAGTCTTACGCAAAATTTTTGATTAGATCCAAACGAATAAAAGAGCGAAAAAAAAATAATCTTACCATACATAATTATTTAAAAATAAAACAACAATGTCAATACAGTTTTTTTAATGCTTAGATTGCCCACTCAGCGGCGTATTTAGCCTCGATGTCTAGGTGGGGGGGCTATGGCGCTAGCCCAAATCTTCGTGCATGGAATTTATTTTTGTTTTTCAAGAGAAGGGTTAAGCCTACTCTAGTTAAGACAATTTGTTTTCATTAAATGTGAACACCGACACGTGATCAAGTGCTTAACATACTCTCGTACCACAGTACGTCGGGAACTTAATAGTGGCTTCACAAACTTGAAAATATTCGAATCAATGGCTGAACAAACTTGAAATATTCGAATCAATGGTTGAACAAATTTAGAAATCTTCGAATCAATGGCTGAACAAACTTGAAATATTCGAATCAATGATTGAACAAATTTAGAAATCTTCGAATCAATGGCTGAACGAACTTGAAATATTCGAATCAATGGTTGGACAAATTTAGAAATCTTGAATCAATGGCTAAACAAACTTGGAAATATTCGAACGTATCTTTTCATCACAAAGAATGCAAGGCAAAAAAGTAATAAACCCAAAATAAAATGTGAAATTAAAACCAAGGGACCGTTCAAGTATCATGTAAGCATCTTTGGGGGGAGGGGGGATTGAGATTTGCTTATTTTTTCTGAGAACGACGAGGAGGGGTCTGAACCACGCTTACGTGAGACATAGAAAATAATAAAACCAGCACATAGCCACAAAATAACAACTGCCCTGATATAGCTATAATACTTGGATGTGTTGTGAAGTACTAGTAGAAAATATAAAATATACGTAATCGCAGTTAAATATTTAATTATTTAAACTAAATCTTTTGGGTTAAGCATCCTTCAAGCTCCCCCCCGACATTTTAAATTATCATAAATGTATTATTTTTCACTGAATGTATTTTATCAAATTCAATTTCTTATTCATTACACACCATTTGTTTACAATATAAGAAATATAATAAAAATATAACAAAATACTTTATAATACCACCAAAATATCTATTAAAATCGTATTAAGAAATTTTTAAATGCGATAATTTGTTGCGATGATTTTCTTGATAAACAGGCGTTTACCATAACGTTATAATGGTAAATGTCTGTTTAAACCTGTTTAAACTTACAAAGAATGTTCAATATTGCAATGAAAACGTAAATAATAAGTATTATAATTCGCAGCACACATTGCACTCTTATTTCAAAAAGTTATACCAAAAAATTGGAGGACTATAATCTTACATAAGCATGAATTGGGGGGGGGGTCAAACAGTTGCTTATTTTTTCTTATAAGAAGATGGAGGTATAAAACGGCCAAAAAATGTGCTTACGTAACGCTTGAATGGCATTCAAAAGGAGAGTTCAAGTATTACGCAAGCACCTTTTGCGGGGGAGAGGGGGGGGGATATCAGCCAGTTGCTTATTTTTTCTTATAAGGAAAGGATGGGAGTACGAAACGGCCCTCAAAGAGAGCGTTCAAATATTACCTAAGCACCTTTGGAGGGCAGCTGTTGTGCTTGTTTTCCTACGTTAGCCAATGTAAATTTTGCTTACTAGGGTGGGTTATAAAACGGCCAAAAATGTGCTTACGTAACACTTGAACGGCAAGCCCTCAAAGGAGGAAAAAACTAATTTTTATTTTGCAATATCGCTGACCTTAGGAATAAATACGAAACAAATTTCTGAGATGCTTACGAAATTATTAGGAAGTGTTCAAGTATTACGTAAGCAATATTTTGGCCATTTTATACCCCTCTCCCTCCTAAGCAAAAATTAACATGGGCTAACAGGAAAATAAGCACAACAGCAATGCCCTCTCTCCCCAAAGGTGCTTACGTAATACTTGAACACTCCCTCATTATTAATATCCCAATAAATTCTAATGAGTGTTAATTATATTTTAGTTTAAATCACGCATAGATATATATTGCTTTGGAAATGAGAAAGAAACGGGAAGTCGGCGGAAGTTAATAGTCATCATTACGAGATAACCTTTTGCTTACTTCACTTATGAAGGAAGAGAAAAAAGAGAATGATAAAGAATAGAGAATAAGAGAAGTAAAAAAAGAATAGAGAGTGGGGAGTGAAGGAGAGAGAGAGAGATAATAAAAGTTAGATGTTTTTCTGACATTACTTAGTTTTTGTGAAGATGATGATCGAGCAATTGCGTGTAAGTGGTTTCTGGAAAAACCAAAGACTTCTGAGTTGAAAGCCCGCAAGACTCATTTTATAGGCATAGTATTAATGGTTTTTTTTATGTATAGATCCGGTAGGCGTTCGTTCCTCGCTGTAAGTAACTGGAAACGCTTAATGCAAAAAAAGTGTGTGGGGGCATTTACTGCATCTGTACATTAAAAGACCATTAATGAAATGTCTATAAAATCAACTTTTGGGCTTTCAACTCAGAAGCTTTTGGTTTTCAAGAGCCCACTTACACGGAGGCTTCTTCAACATCGTCTCCACAAAAACTGAGTAAAAATGTAAAAACATCTGACGTTTATTATATATCGCTTCTCAGGCCTGTAGACAAGACGGGGCCCGGCCCTAGTTGTCTCATGCTTGTTCAGCAGTTGCCCCATCGAGCTCTTTATATATACAGGGTGTCCCAAAAACATTGATCGCAGCTGCAGCTCTAATTCCTTAAATGTTCATCCGAGATATAAGTATTTCATTGCAAAGTGGCGTAAAAAAAAGGTGCAGAATTTTATGAAATCAATTAAAATTGCAGAGGATTATTTTTTGAAGAAATACAAAATTTAAATTTTTATACGGTCCCTGTACACAAAAATTCCCAATGAGTAAAATGTGCCTCATACTCCAATAGGTCACTATACAAAATTTCAGCATTCTAGTGGAAAAAGAACCAGAGATATGAAGACCCAAAATAACCGACTCACGTCACTTTTTGAAAAGAGCAATAGGTGCATGTCGGGAAGAGGAAATTTCATGCTGGGTTATTCCATGCCAAGTGGTCCAGGGGTCCACGCTCGACCCTCCTTGATTTTGCTGAAATTTTAACAGGTAGTAAAGAAGTCCAAGAAATGAACATGTGCAAATTTCTAGCCCGCAACAATGAATAACAAGGGACATATAACCTCGTGTTTGAAGGACCCCTCCAAAAGCGGAGCCGAACACCAAGTGAATATTAAAAGTTTCGGTGCCCATAAAGTGACAACCAATGTCGCTATTGATCAGAAAATAAGTCAGTTTAGCTTCATGCCATGAATCGGAAAATGTCATTCTGAAAACGTGAAAAATATTTCCTCTTCGGAATATGGGCTGAAAGTTGTCAGAAACAGCTCCATTTTCAAAGTTACATCAAACTTCGGGGCTCATTATTTTCAGATATGATAATCGGAGAAACATGCTATTTGGTATACTTAAGCTGAATATGTAACTTAGTGGATTATGAAATTAACAGCCTGATTACTCAATTACACAGATCATCCTAGGATTAAAAAGGGGCAGGGTGCTAGTCGAAAAAAAAGGGCATTTTGAATTTTCAAGGGTACATCAGAATACAAAAAAAGGCACTGTACTTATATTTAAGGGCACTCAAAAACAAAGAATAAGTATATGCGCTTTAGGCTTGGCAAATGTCATTATGTAAATCATAATTATTTACTAATATTTTAATTAAATTGCTTAATGGTAATATAATTAATCATTTAATATTAATATAATTAAGTATTTAATATTAATATAATTAAGTATTTAATATTAATATAATTAAGTATTTAATATTAATATAATTAAGTATTTAATATTAATATAATCAAGTATTTAATATTAATATAATTAAGTATTTAATATTAATATAATTAAGCATTTAATATTAATATAATTGCTATTTAATATTAATATAATTAAGCATTTAATATTAATATAATTACATTTAATATTAATATAATTAAGCATTTAATATTAATATAATTGCCATTTAATAATATATTTATATTCACCAAATTCTATTTCAAACTTCCCTGACTTTTCCAGGTTTCCAGACCAAATCTTAATCGATTTCCAGTCGCTAATTACAGTAAACAACACACAACGCATTAAAATTTGTGTAAACAAAATAAGTTTCAAGGCCATAAAATCCATTAACGCAAACCCCAAAGCCATTTATAACTCAATTATAGTGAATTTACAAATATAAAAACTATATTAAAAATGAATTGTTTTACATTAAAAACTTGCATTAATTAAATATTTACAACACTTTCATCCAGCCCTTTTTGAGTTCATTATAAAAGAGTTTAACTATATAATTGCAAAGCTGATGCTTCATCTTCCATTCCATTTAAAGTGTGTGTGGCATTGCAACACTTGGTTTTTGCGCGTTAGTTTGTTTTGATGCTAATATTAATGCTGTTACGTCAGCGCATACTCACTGACGTCTATGTGATGTTCAGCTTAAAAGAGTTGTGTTAATCGAGTCATGACAGATGGACTAGATTATGCTGGACTAGCAGTTAACGCCTATAGTCATCTCTAATGAACTTTCGTAGTTACCGCAGTATAGTTCATGCGAGAGTGTTAATGTTGATAGCATGTCATTAACAACCTTTTAATAATGATTTTAACTTCAAATTTCTAGTTAATCTTTAATATGTGTTCATTTACTCTAGTTGAAATTTCTTGTTGGAGAAGTAATAAAGTTATGTTCATTTCTACGTCTGACCTCAATTGCAATTTCGACGAAAATTAAACGATACTGATATAGAACCTGGCACGGGATGTATACAGATACATGATTAGGCATTATCAACTGCCTTCGATTAGCAAATGCCCCAATCATTCTTACCAAAAGATACCACATGATTCAATACATATAGGCGGTAGAGGGGGGGGAGATTGTGCAAGGGTTTCATTGGGAAGGGTGGCTGCCGAAGGCGGTGCTGTAATCCAAATATAGGCAGTGGAATTAGCATCTGTTCAGCCCTTCTAGCCACTAAGAACCTACATGTGTATGACTATAAGGCAAAAGAGATTGGTATAATAAAAATCCCTTACAGATTAGATAATTTAGCTAAAAACACTTTTTGTTTTTCAAGTTTTAGTTATATATTTGGCAAACATTTTCTCCTGAAAAATATATAGGCTTAATAATTTTATATAAATTATATTAGTTTTGGTGCAAAATGGTAACTTTTGGAAGAAGTTTAGTCAAAAGTATAAGTTTTTCAAATTTTTCAGTAGGTAATGTGGTATGAAAAGCACAGTTCAGGAAAATTATTTTAATAAGTTATTTATTAGAACAACGAATTACGAATTTCCCTGATTTTGGCCTTTGTATTTCAAATTTCCCTGACTTTTCCAGTCAGAAAAAACTTCCCTGACTTTTCGAGGTATTCCAGGTCGGTAGACACTCGGGATAAAATTTTTTTTTTTACTGCATGCACATTAATTTGAACTGCTATTAATTCATAAACATTTTTGTAACAAATAATCAGTAGTAAAAAGTTTGCAAGAAAATGTATATAATAGAAAAAAAAAATCACTAAAATTTTAAGCACATCCACATTTTTGTTTTGTTACAGAATTACAGATTATGAACTTTTTTTTCTTTAGATTATAAACAAGTGCCAGTTTTTTGCATCCTTCCATTTGTGTATTGCTTTACTGTAATTTATTTAACTATTTATTTTTACCATCATTATTTTGTTGAATTGGTTAACTTTGAGCCTATTTCTTTTATCAGTTAATATTAATTTAAGCTGAGAAAATATGCCCACTACTTCTGCATTTGATATTGCTAAGGAACAAGCAATACTCAATATCATATGTTTTGTCAACAGTTGTCTGTTTTTTTACAAACCGAATAGATGTTTTTTATTGACATTACATGTTATTTATTGACATTTACATGTCATTTTTATTAATAATACCTGCGGCATTTCAGGTGCCTTCGAGTACATTCTCTGAATAAGGAATATCATAGCCGTAACTCCAATAGAGGCCAAGAAAAAGGATGGGGGCTCCGGGAATCTAATACGGCCTTGACATGCGACATTTCAAGTGACCTGGTGTACACTCTCTCTGACTATGGAACATCGTAGTCGTAGCTTAAATAGCAGCCTAGAAAAATGATGGGGAACTTCCTGATACGGTCTTGATATGCAGAATTTTAAGTGTCCTCGAATACACTCTCTGAATATCGAATATCGTAGTCGTAGCTCCAATAGTAGCCTAGAAAAAGGATGGAGGCTCCAGACCCCTTCCCTGATACATCCTTGACTGCTTAGTGGTGACTCCGAACTAAGACTCCGATCTGTGAACGATGGTCACGAACTACGAACGAAGACCACAACCTATGATCGCGAACTAAAATCGCAGACAAAGAACAGTAGTTCACAAAAAAATAAATTTGTGCGAACGGGTCATTTTTGTGAATAGTTCAAAAAGACCCGTTCGGTCACGAACGTCCCATCTTTAATGTCTGTCTGTTTGGATTTTTTATGGAGCAAGAGCATCTAGGCTCTACTGAGGCAAATCTCTAATGTCAGTGAGAGGTGTCTTTTCCGGGAATCCAGTCTTGTACAAAGGGACAAACTATACAGGGTGTTACCTTGCTGTTTTAAGGGTAAAAAGGACGGCAATTTTTTATTTTAAAGGCATGTAGGGCAGAATTTTTGTTTTCGAGCATGGGCAGGGCACAGCGCCCTTCGAAAATGCCTAGGATAAACACTGCATTCAAGCAAAAAATGAAAGAGGATGTGGGAAGGAGAAAGTTTATCATGGGAAGGATAATAAAAAAAAATTCACAAATTTTTACTAGTACAGTGAAAATTCTCATTAGCGATCTCTTGCCAGGCAGAAAAATTTGGACATAAAAGAGCAGTGACCATAAAGCAGGAAGTCATTCTGAAGCAACTGAAATATTACATTTCAAAAACGGTATCCACGTCCATAGCTGAGGGTGACCGCTAAGCAGAGGTTTGAAATACATTATTGTAAATCAGTTTCTTTCTGGGAATTTTTATCTGACTGTAAAAGAAGGGTGACCATATATGAGGGGTGTCCATTACGAGGAGTTTCCCTGTATTAGTATTTTTCAATTTATTTGTTATTATATGTGTATCAGTATTTTTAAATTTTTTACAAGCTTGGGGAAAA
>QLNU02014802.1:171741279-171753875 GCA_006491805.2 Dysdera silvatica | reverse complement strand
AAGTGCCCTGACGTACACTCTCTGACTGCGGAATATCGTAATCGTAGCTCCAATAGCAGCCTAAAAAAAGGATGGGGCTTCGGGAATCCCCGATATGGCCCTGACATGCGACATTTCAAGTGCCCTCGCATTATGAATACGGAATATTGTAGTCGTAGCTCAAATAGCAGTCTAGAAAAAGGATGAGAGCTCCGGACCCCTCCTCGATATATCCTTGATTGTTTGGCGGTGACTTCGAACTAAGACCACGATCTGTGAACGATGAACGCGAACGAAGACCACGACCTATGAACGATGATCGCGAACTAGGAACGAAGAGCGGTGACCGCAAACTGCTAACTAAAGTGGAGAACAGCGAACTAAGATCGCGAACTGCGAACGATGATTACGAACTATGACGAAGAACATTAGTTAAAAAAAGAAAAAACTACACGAACGGGTCATTTTTGTGAATAATTCAAAAAGACCCGTTCATTCACGAACAAACCGTCCCAAATTTGTCGGCAAGAGGTGTCCTTTCCGGGAATCCAGTCATGTATGAAGGAAGCAACTGCACAGGGTGCTTGCTATCTTATCGTGTTAAGGGCAAAAAGGGTGGCAATTTTTTTTTTAAAGGCATGTACGGCGGGATTTTTGATTTTGAGGGCGGGCAGGGCGCAGCGCCCTCAAAAAATGCCTAGGATGAACACTGCAATTACATGTGGAGATATTGAGCTACAAGCATGCTGTAAGACACAAAATCCTCAAAAGTGACTTAGGTTCAGCCTCAAATATCGAAAAATGAGCCTTCTCAAATTCTAATTTTTTTAGCATCATTAGAAAGAGCAGATTTTGAACTACTTGAAAGAATTTTTTTCATTCTAGAGACTGTTCTGTTAAGACATCGAAAAAAGGGTTAAATATTCTTATAAAACATGCACTGTCGGAGTTCGTGCACATGGTTGCTTAATTCCAAACAGCACTAAGTAACAATATTATTAATAAAAATCAATATTATCAATAAGCAATAATATCATTATTAATAATTATTACTTCATCAAGTTTGATTTTTCTTCAATTCTGAGCAAAACGATTTCTGTCAAGCCGTATTGCCCTGCTGTTGAAGTAATGGATCTGAAATCTTCACAATGATGTGTTGTTCATGAATCCACCAGGTGTCACGCTTTTTCGGCCACTGAAATGATTGCGCACGACAAAAAGATTGCACAAAGATGATAAATGCATCATCCTTTTCATTGGAGATGTCATATACGCTACCAATGCACCGGTGATTGTCTTAAATACCAGTTACATGTAGATCGGGGTAAGGTTCAGAATCGATGTAAAAGGAATATGCCTTTCAACAGATTAGTCGATCGAGGCAATAAAAAAAGTTTCGTCATTTGATACACGGCTGGCATGGATAAACTTTGTATCAACAGGTATAAACTGCTGATTATCTCATGTTCCAGGAATTGTATTATAACCTTCAAGCCGTTCTTCTTCTGCTGCCCTCATTGTTTCTGTTTCTTCATTTGATGTAAAATAAAGTTTAATTTCACAATTACTTTGGTCATGAAGATTAAATATGTTAGCAGGTTTCAGAATTTGGTGTTCGGTGATACGTCGATGACTATCTCCAGTTGCTAATCTCTTAACTATCCCACCAATTCCGGCATATGGTAATTTCCCATGACTTGTTCTAAGAATTCGACTCTGAACTTGTGTGGAAGTTTCCTTGACCATGACATGTTAGTGAATTTCGAATTTAATACTTTCTTGTCATCACTATAATGTAAAACATCAGAGTAATTGTTTAAAGTAATTGAAAGAATACTTCCAGCCTGGTACAATAGTTATTCTCAGGGTCTTCTGAAGAATATTTAACCCTTTTTTCGATGCTTTACAATAACAGTTTCTAGAATAGAAAAAGCTCTTTCAAGTGGTTCAAAATCTGCTTTTTCTAATGATGCTAAAAAATTAGAATATGAGATGGCCTATTTTCTGATATTTAAGGCTGAACCCAGGTCACTTTTGAGGGTTTTGTATTTTACAGCATGTTTGTAGAGTAATATCTCCACATGCCATTGAGTAATCAGGCTGTTAATTTCATAATCCACTAAGTTACATATTCGGCTTAAGTATACCAAATGGCATGTTTCTCCAATTGTCATTTCTAAAAATAATGAGCCTCGAAATTTGAAAATCGAATTTTTTTTTTACAACTTTCGGCCCATATTCCGAAGAGGAAAATATTTTTCAAGTTTTTAGAATGACATTTTCTGATTCATGGCATGAAGCTAAAGTGGAATGCTTATTTTCTGATCAACAGCGACTTTGGCTGTCAAGTTATTGGCACCGAAACTTTGAATATTCACTTGGTGTTCGGCTCTGCTTTTGGAGGGGTTCTTCAAAAACGTGGCCATATCTCCCTCGTTATTTAATATTGCGGGCTAGAATTTGCACATGTTCACTTCTTGGACTTGTCTACAACTTTTTAAAATTTCAGGAAATTCGGAGAGGGTCCAGCATGGGTGGTTTTTAAAATTGGACGGCTTGACGTGGAATGACCCTGCTGCTAAGTCACATTATTATTTGGGTATTAATATCTCTGGTTCTTTTATCCACTAGAATGCTGAAATTTTGTATATTGAGCTACTAGAGTATGGGGAACATTTTACTAAATGGACAATTTTGTGTACAGGGACTGTATAAAAATTTAAAGTTTGTATTTTTTCAAAAAATAATTCTCTGCGATTTTAATCGATTTCATAAAATTCAACACCTTTTTTTTACGCCACTTTCCAATTTAACACATATGTCTAGGATCAATATTTAAGAAATTAGAGCTGCGGTCAATGTTTTTGGGACACCCTGTATATAGAACACTCAAGTGTCCGGTTTAGCCCCATATGTCCTTTTTTGTACCCCAGTTGCCCCTTCATCCTGCCTACAGGCCTGTCTTCTGCTGCACAAATTATTTTTAATACAGCAGACGACATCGTTTTAAACAGTTCCCCTGTAATCGGCCCCCTTCATCTGCTGAAAAAAAATGGTTGTTAAGTAGAAAACGAAGACTTAGATTTTTTATACAATGCGCCTCTTTTGTGTATTTATCTAATGCCCCGCACCTATAGGACCTAACTTGGCGGGGGTGGGGGGGAGGATGTACCTCCGAAAATAGTTTATTATATTATCATGTATCAAAGACAATATCAAGGTTCGTTTTACTTTATGGAAATAAAAACTAAAAAATACTTCATTTTCACAATGATATCTGTTTAAACCTGTGTGCACTGGTCATTTCTAATCTAATCACCAGTCGACATTCTTAATCTCAAAGTCAAGAATATTAACGTAACATCAAGGTTATCACATGGCAGCATGTGCCACCAAGATTGTAATTATTGTAAAAAAGTCTCTTCACCTCCATTCCATATGTTCTCCATAAATAAATATGGCAACACGTGTTTATACGCCAAGTGCGGTAAAGTTTACCTTCACTTTTGTAACTGGATTCGACAAAGGCAGTCATTCACTGCCGAAACGATCGTCATCCACCTAATTAAATAATTTTAACTGTGGTAGTCGTGTTTAAATAGTTTATTATTGTAATTATAGGTCGAATAAAATTTATTCTATTCCACATTGATACATAAAAGTAAAAACTGCATGTACCAAATTCTTAATTATACAATATTAAATTAATAAGAACGGCAATATTATTTTTGAGCTTGGATGGCTAACAACCTAAGACCGACCCTGCGTTGCTACCGACAAAATTCGATCGATATGCAATTTTTCAATTTTCGTCATAAATTTTAAGCACGTTGATACAGCATTTAGCTGCTACGTCAACAGTGTAGGAGAGGGGGGGGGGCAGGAGGGGCTCAAGGCCCCCACAGGATATGAAATTACATTTTTCTAAAGCCGTATAACATAATCTTCTTTAAAGCTACTTGAGCCCCCCCCCATAAGCATTTGAGTCCCCCCCCTAAGTTTTTAATGGTTACGCCATTATGCTACGTGTCTGTTCTTGGTTAGGTAATGATCATATCATTTCAAAATTAATTAATTTAGAAGTTTTCATCATAATACCTGAATTAAAAAAAAAACTAGTTAATCCAAATTAATTTTCTGATTAACCGAACAGGGTTTTCAGTCGCGTCATGCCGGTTAAGAGGGAGTCTTCGGACTTTACTTTTCTTCTACAATTTAAAAAAAAAAATCGGAAATTTTTGTCGACAAATGTTAATTACAAAGCATTTGGATTAGTGACATAGATATGAGCGGATTTACCAATTTGCCACCTCTAGGCTATTTTTGAAGCCCTAATGCCATATAGCCCCTAAAGCCATAAAGCCCTAAGGGGGTAGGAACATAAAAATCGTTACATTCAATTTACACCAAAAACTTTCATATTGACAAAAAATATGTCAAAAAACTCATAAATTGAAACATAAACATTAAACAATATTAACTTATATTGAAGTATTATCTCTTCTTTGCGCATAATAAATCAAATTCAATTTTATTGAAATAAATTTTAATTTTAGCAAAAAATAAAAGCCTATCAAACCGACTTTGACAGCCAACTTTCCCCTGCACCCCCCGCCCCCTCCCCAAACCACAATTTTTGAATTGCTAAGCCTTTGGTTTGGATGGCTACAATTCCCCTCAATGTGCGTTCGAAAGATGGAGAAAGGAAAGCATTTCCGTTTATGAACGACGCAGTGTGTATATACGAACATCTGCGTAAATCAAAACACCTCGCAGTGAGTGTAGGTCCCGGTCCTCAAAAAAGAAAAAAGTTGGAAGATTAGACTCTCCGTATTGGCCCACCCATACTCCTCTTAATTTATAGCCAGGCGCTAAGGATGAACTGGTGGGTGAAGCCCAATTGGCACCGGAGGAAATGTCTGTCTGTGTTTTGTTTCAATTTCAAAGGTAAACACACGCCATTTCTTTCACCGCGTGCTTTTCAATTACATTTCTCAGCATAATTGATATGGGCGTCCATGTTATTGCTTCTCAAGATGTAGTCCCTGATAACAATCCGGAGAATTTTCCGGAAATTTTAAAAGAAAAAATGGTGTAGTCTCTCGTTAATCCGAAGTAATTGGGACCGAGATCTGTTTGGATAAACAGATTTTCGGATTAGCTGAAATATTTACTACAGAATTTACTGTAATCTATAATCGTCTGACGAGTGTGTGTTTTGGTGTGCAGGCGTAGCAGACGACGGGCAGGCGACGGAAAATTTCCCCTTCTTTTATGGGAAATTTCAGTTACGCGGTTGGCAACACACACTGCCCTGTTTGTCTACGCCTTGTAAGTCGGATGCCGTTGCAGCCGAGTAAAAAAGCAACAACATATTAACCGGAATTTCGGATTAACGGGACTCTACTGCATTTAACGTCGAGGTTCGAAAAGTGCTCATCTGCGACAAATAGAAATCCGATGCGCACATTAAAATTTCAAATTTAAAAAGAAAATTTCCGCGGATGACCAAATATTTTAAGAATTCAATACTAGGATGCAAAAATCTGAAACCGGATGCTTTTAATGTTTCGTTTTTTAATGACAATGATGTGTAGAACGATCTGCGCAGCTTGCAGCACACGTATTTGTCAGTACGGGGGACCTGAGATAATTAATCAGAGTTGGCCAACTTAGTTTCGGAGATCCAATCGTTTTCAATTGATTCCGGAGAGAAAAGGTCCCCAGATCCCACAGTAAGCAGAGAAATACTCAATTCCGTAAGTGACCTGAGAAGCACTGGTCTGTATATTTAACGTTGGACTTAAGGCTCTAGTGCAGTGGTTCCCCAACCCTTTTCAAGTCGCGACCCACTAAAATAAGTAAAAATTACTTGGACTGAAAAGACTCTAGATTACTTAGAATAGTAACCAAGTAATCCGCGACCCCCTTTTATAGTAACCAAAAGATCCGTGACCCCCTCTGTCTGCCACCGCAACATTTGCATAATAAAAGCATTTTTAAGAGAGTAAAGAAAACACATTAAATAGAAAATTATATTATATTAATTATATATATATATATATATGGCCTGCAAAAGGGTTGCTGGTATCTAACTGGAAGGAGACCCACACGCTGAACGTATGTGACGATGTGTGGAACCGGCCAGGCCAGTAACCTAGTGTCCTACCCCGCCTTCAAGTGGTGCAGGCTGAGCTTTCTATTTATGTGGCAAATTAATATTTGCTACACGGATAGAAAGGCGGAAGGGGAGGGCTAATTCACCAACCCGTCTAGCCAGCGTGGTGAAATTATGGCTAATTCCTCCATTATGTTGACACACCAGAAACCATGGCCCCTAGTCTCCAGGTGCTGGAGTGCTCCTGATCAAGGCAGCGGCCAGTGTGGCATGAAAGCAGGGGGTGCTAAGAATCACTGAATAGCCCAGGCTGCCACATTTGTTATTGACCTTGGCTACGCTTTAATGGACGATCCCTGCTTCGAAGCAAAACCTCAGGAATTGGAAAGACTTGCAAAGATCAAATGGGACATTGTGGTGGACTCTGGTGAAGGAAGAAAAGGTACAGGTGCCAGGAACTTAAAAGCGGACATTTGTTTTATTACAGAGGGAAAGAAAAAATGGAAGAACAAGTGGCGTTGGCTTAATCAACAACAAAGAATTAAAGACTGTCTTCCTTTGAAGTTGAAAGCGCTACCGATCGAGCAGCGAGGCTCGTTGTTCAACTAACCCAGCGATACCAACTTCAAATAGTACAGGTATATGCACCAACATCAAGCCATACCGACGAAGAGGTTGAAGAATTTTATGAAGAAATCAAAGAGTTACACACCAAAGGGAAACAACATATCAAGCTCATCATGGGGGATTTCAATGCAAGAATTGGACAACAGGAACAAGGAGAGACATCGGTTGGTAAATACGGATATGGGGAAAGGAATGAACGTGGCGATCAACTCATCGAATTTGCAGAAGCTGAAAATCTTAGCATCATGAATTCATTTTTTAAGAAGAAACCGCAAAGAAAATGGACATGGAAACACCCAAATGGGGGAACTAGTGAAATTGACTATATCCTGGCAAACAAGAAATCAATTATTGAAGATTGCAGCGTACTGAACAGATTTAATACTGGAAGTGATCATCGAATGGTGAGATGTAAAGTGCACTTAAATACTAAATTAGAAAGACAGAAGCTCATTAGGAAACAAGTAAGTAAGAGGGTGGATTTAATGAAACTGAAAGCAAATACTGAGGCATTCAAGTTGGAATTAAAAAATCGCTTTTCTGCACTGGAAGGACTTATTGAAGAAATTGATATCTCAGAAGCAAATGAAAACATTGTTAAGACAATAGTTGAAACTGCTGGGGAAATTGGTGGTGTAACCTGTAAAAAGCACAATAGCAAATTATCTGAGAAGACGAAACAACTCATGAAAAGGCGAAGACTTATGAAGGTGGACAATCAAAATACCAGTTCCAGGATCGAGTATATAGAACTTTGCAAAACTCTGCGCAAAAGCATGAAAGAAGATATAAGAAAATTCAATTGTGAGCTAGTAAGGAAGTTTCTTTACTGAAAATAACAAGAGCCTTAGGGTTGTTAAAGGGAGTTTGTCTATTGGGAAGAAACACATCATTGCATTAAAAGGAGAGGATGGCACTGTAACAAGAAATAGGGAAGAAATACTTAGAAGAGTTGAAGAATTCTACAGAAAGCTGTATGAGGGAAACAGTGGATTAAACGAAGACTCTGAGATAGTCGAAGGAACAGCTCCTAAAATCTTAAAAGAAGAAGTAGCATTTGCAATAAAAAGTATGAAGAAAGGAAGATCCCCTGGCGATGATGGCATTACATTAGATATCTTAAAAGAAGCTGGAGAACATGTAGAAGACATACTCGCAAAATTCTTTACCAAATGCCTCAACAGTGGTAACATACCAAACCAATGGGATTCTGCAACAGTAATTCTTTTGCATAAAAAAGGTGATAAAGAGGATTTAAAAAATTACCGACCAATTAGCTTGTTACCTGCTATTTATAAAATCTTCACAAAAGTGCTAACACATCGCCTGCAGAAAAAATTAGATGCAGCTCAACCAAGAGAACAAGCTGGATTTCGAAGTGGATTCAGTACAGTGGACCATATTCAAGTATTAAGAGAATTAATTGAAAGAACACATGAATATGAACTTCCATTGTGTGTGGCATTTATTGACTATGAGAAGGCCTTTGACTCTATTAAAACATCAGCAGTCATCAACTCTTTAAGATCAGCAGACATCGAGGATGTGTACATTGACATGGTGAAATGTGTGTATAAAAATGCAAGTGCAAAATTTCGGTTACATAAAGATACCAAAACTATCAAAATTGGTAAAGGTGTGAGGCAGGGAGATACCATTTCTCCAAAACTTTTTACTTCAGCTTTACAGATGATTTTTCAGCAGATAAATTGGAATAACAGGGGAATAAAAATAAATGGTGAATATTTAAATCATTTGCGGTTTGCTGATGACATTGTTATTTTTTCAACGAACCCATCAGAACTCCAAGACATGGTACAGGAGCTCTCAACTAGAAGTAAAGAAGTTGGACTCAAGATGAACCTACAAAAAACTAAGATCATGTTCAATAATTTCGTAGAGGAAACAAAAATACAAGTTGACAACATTGAGCTAGAAATTGCTGATTCATATATTTACCTTGGCCAGCTGATTTCAATGGATGGCAACATTATGAAAGAACTCAACAGACGTATTAAACTTGGCTGGAGTGCATTTGGAAGAAACAGTTTTATCCTGAAGGGGAAATTGCCTTTGTGTCTAAAAAGAAAGGTCTTCAACCAGTGTGTATTGCCAGTCCTCTCTTATGGATCAGAGACATGGAGTCTAACTGTTGGAGCAATACGAAAGTTACAGACAACACAAAGGAGCATGGAGAGGTGCATGCTTGGAATAACTAGGAGAGATCGAAACACTTGGGTGAGAGAGCAAACTAGAGTAGAGGACACATCATTGTTAAAGTAAAAAAGTTGAAATGGCGATGGCTGGGCATATTGCAAGAACTGATTCAAACGATATTATAGATATAAAGTTAACAGCCATTAGTAGAGTATTGCAATATGTGCAGCCACGTTGAAATATGAAAAGGTTGGAAATATTTGGTATGAAATTCCTTATAAAAATAATTGCAACTAAAAATGGTTATGGTGGCCCTCTAGTAAACCTGTTCGCGACCCCCAGGTTGAGAACCGCTGCTCTACTGCAGCGTCTTTTTTCAATCGGGGTTTCATGAAACGTCGTCAAAGGTTTCACAAGAAACATTAATGAACAGCAGTGGCGGTCACCAGTTCGTGAGAATTGCAGAACTGCAGCACTCCCTAGTCAAACAACTAAATTCCAGTTGTGGTACTGCATTTTTCGTATTTCCTTGGCACATATATTTGTTCATGTAATATTTTACAGTTTTGTGTTTATAAACATGAGTTTTCTTTCTTTTTTTTTTTTAAATGAGAATTTCTGTATAATGTCTCTTAAACAGACAGTCTGAATCCTTTTCGTCTTATATTATATAAACAGAATTCTTTTTTGTTAAACCAGTTACCAGACAACAACGAGCTTTATAAATAACAAAAGATTTATGATACAATATATTATGAAACAACGGTTTATGATAGATTTTATGTAGGAGTGTCATGGGCAGGTATATATATGCGATCACACAGCGTGTGTGCAGGTAGTCGTTGTGCTGCTACCAGCTCGGCTCGTAACTGAGCAATCTACGTCTCTTCGTGAGGCGGGTTCTGTATTCCTGTTTTCTAGGTAGAAAACTAGAAGGTCGATGAAGAGTAAGGTAGATCAAGAATGAAGAAACAATCTAACACTATTTATTGAAGGTGATTAGTATATACCTTGACATCACAGACAAGGCAACTATAGGCACACCCCCTAAGTTCCAACGTATTAGTCAGGCACGGAAATCACACACACGCGTGTCCTTCCTACTCCTCTGCCTCGTTCGATCTCCTTTCTCTTCCCCACTGTACGCAACCAACTCTTTCTCCACTATGATATAATTGGTCAGTCTTAAGACCGTGGTCACACCTGATTGGCCGATGTGACCCTTCTCCCCGTTCCACACATGTTTCCCATAAATATTCTGTAATGTCCATCTTGACATTGCAGAAGAGAGTTATTGCAAATTTATCCGCCCACATCCGGACTGTTTCCTCCCGACCATTTTCACAAAGAAGACCTACAAGTCTCACTCACTTTCCCATGCTAACGCCATGTGATCATTACAAGGAGTTTCCTCGAACGTAAACATTATCTCAGGGGGTCCGTAAGGGGGTAAAAAAGTTGTGAAACACCATTCTAAGGGTTCAACATGTAACGCACATTGGGTGGTAAGCCAAAGGATTTCCAGTAAAAAAGAAATAAAATATAAATAATGGTGATCATTTAGAAGTACGTTGGCAACTTTACATTGCTTGAAATCTGTTGGCATTTGAACGCGATATGTAAATTTCTTAGAGTAATTTTTGGAGGCATAGGGCGACTCTAAACTTCTTCCAGATTCCTAATGTTGTTATGAATAAACTTAGAGCTTTGAAAGTTATGCAATAATAACTAAGAAATAATGATTTTAAAACAACATTTTCATTGTAAATTAAAAAAGAAATTTTAATTTTAAATTAAAAACGAAGGGTATAGACATATTTTATTTGTACGAGGTAAATTAATTTAAAGAATGGTGTTTTGAGCGCCTATGAAGTGTGCGCGTTCATTCCTGTGAAGTTGTTTCCATCTTTTTACACAGAAATAAAAATTCTCTTATTTCAATTCTCGTGTAATGTCATTATTTCATTAAAAAAAACAACAGCATAGGTTTGGAGTCCATGATAAGCCGCAAGTCTGTCTGATTTCTAGTACTTCGTAATTAGGAATGTTAAACTGGTTTGCTTAGTACCGTCCAAGCAAGCAATAAAGTATAGGAATAATTAACAAATTCTATTCGTTGGTTGCCATTCTCTGACAGTAAAACCCACAGACGATAATTTTTCAGACAGGAAACTAACTTTCCGGTAATTGGCATTTTTTCTTCGGAAGGGAGTTCAAAATTTCGCTCCAAACAAAAACCGTCGTGATTTAGATTTGCAAATTTTACGCACCTAAACTTTTCGTCCGAATGGGAAAGGGAAAAAAAAGCTTTCACAACAGTTCCACTTCGATGCAAATTAAGCAAATAGAAAAGAGCCACCGTTCTTGAACAGAATTTCCGACGTTAAAGCGGGTAAGAAATACGAGAAGGCAAACGTTCGTCTGTTTATATTTAAGGCTATCCGTATGCGCGGCTGGTACAGCCGGTAAGGACTCGTTAGTGTCCAAACTTCCCTAGCGGATAATTTATCGTCTGCAGACTGAGGTAAAGGAGTAGGGAAAACAAGAAAAATCAAAGAAAGACGAAGATTGTTATTGTCAGTGGGTCTTGTTTTGAGGTTGATGGTTCCGGTCAAGTCAAGAAACGTAATGACTTAGCCAAGGAATTGGCCAAGCAGAACAGTACGAACATGATTTTGTTGCGGGATGTATACGATATATAACAACTGTATGATTATGTGCGCATACAAATAAAAAAAAAAAAAGTCTGGCGCTGTCTGCCGCCACTAGAGGTCGCAATTTTTGCTACTAATGACGTCGTGTTAGTACTTATCGATGAGTTTGGGAAAAATGACCTATGAACTTTACATATAACTAAAAGCAAGCGCTAGACGCGTCTGTCTGCTTTTTTTTTCTGAGCCCTTCGAGCGAAATAAGCAAAATATTTGCTGATTAAGCTTCTAAAACGAACGACGGCAGAGAGAGAGAGAGAGAGAAATTGAAAATGGCGGCATGCACAGTTTAAACGAAAAATATAATTAATATGCTGGAGAGGTCAGGTGCTGGCGGGTTTGCCAATAGGTTAAGTAGGCTGAATGAAGGTTACGGCGACAAATTTTTGATTGAGCGCTTCAAATTTTCGACGAATAGTTAGCCGCCGAGAAGTCTGAAAAGGCGGGGCTGGATTTTTCGGTGGCCAATTGAATTATTGCTTTTAAATTGCTATGTTAAGAGGCGTAACTAGACATTGGCAAAGGGAGAGCTGCCATGGGCGCCTCTTTAATAGAGGCTCAAAGGGCACCAAATTTGCGAATACCTACAAGAAGACGAATTTGAAATAATCGCCAGGGGCGTCAATTAAGAATTTGACAAAGGCGCCAAAATCTCTGTCACGCACCCAGTTACGTTTGGTAAAATTAGGCGGTAAAATGTGTCAGTCTACCGGCGCCAAGATCTTAAATCCGCCTCTGATAGCGGTTGCATCTAACCCTTTCCAGCGCTTGGAGGTGGGGTGGTTGACCAATTACGAATCCGAGGTCCTTTTTCAGAAATCCATATATTAATTTTAATTAACGACTAAAGTTTTCAAACTTGGTGTAAATTTCAGTTGTTTGGCGAAGTCCTTATAAGAATTGGCGCAATTATGACGGTAATCGAAGTATTGGTGAGAATTTGAGTGTTGTCAGTTGTTGAGTAGGTACCGAGTAGGTGTTGAGTAGGTGTTGTCAGTTGGCAG
>QLNU02014802.1:171720597-171741179 GCA_006491805.2 Dysdera silvatica | reverse complement strand
CTAAATAAGCACGTACGTTTAGCAATTAAAAATTCATTAATTAGAAGTAGAAATTCATTAATTGGAGAGTGAATGAAATTCATTAATTGGAAATTAGAAATTCATTAATTAGAAATTAATTATTCATTAGAAATTCATTATCATTAACGTAATAAAGTTTAAAATTTAAATTTTATCAGTGGCATAACCTAATTTCAGACCACTGGCGTACCAGGGGGGTGTTTATGGAGGTTATAATCCTCCATTAAGCCTATAACCCCCTCTTATAAACTTTCTGCGTACGCCTGTGCTCCAGACAATAGATAACCTTCAATTCTTCATTCTCCTCTCCCCTCCCCTCCCCACTTCCCCGAATAAAAAAAATCACAATTTATACATACGCATATAGGTATATAGTATACACCTAGTATTCTGTACCCTCTTGTTGGCATCACTCCACCAAATATTGGAAAGGAAGTGGCGGCGGATGCTGAGAGATTCAAACAAGAAAATAAATAACACTCGATACCCATTAAGTGGATAGATGCCCCAGAAGTGTCGGCTCAAGTCTAGGAGGAGTTTTATGTCAAGAACTAAAGCCCTTCAGGACTCTATGAGAATAAGTAGACTGACTGGAGGAAGGTATGGAGAGAGGAACTTACCAGAAGAGAAATTGGAACCGAGTGAGGAAATGGCTACCGAACATGAACTCCCTTATGTAGTCTGGCGAACACTGAATAGGATGAGGGTTGGGGTACCGAAATGTAAGACAAACCCGATCAAGTGGGGGTTGTCAATTGACAGAGACATGAAGTGCGGCTGCAGAGAAATTCAGAGCCCAGCACACTTCTAGATCTGTTCGCAATTACCGGAATTGGGTCAACAGCCCTAACTAGAGGCTAGCTATGCCAATGATATATTCTTATAGTATAAAAGGATAACGTTATTGTATAACGCGTATACCAAAAGTTTTGGAACGAAATATCTAAAATAAGATCCATTCTTTTTAGCTTACATTCATTGCTTTCTCTGTAATCCCTGGGGGGACATAGCGCTTTTATAAAGTATCTTCATTTTCTTCCTTTTTTCTTTTCTTTTTTTTTATGTTTCTTAATATCCATCCATACTTTTCTCCTCGTTCGTTTTTTGAAGTTTTCTGTGTGTTTCTTTGTCTATAACTGCTTTTCGTTCCTTGGAAATTTGTCTACAAAGAGCGTTTAACACCCCTCCCCCCCCAAGTGTATGTCTTCACCAACTACATTTCCACTGCTTAATTATTTCCTACACATTTTTCCCTCCGTCAGTGTGCGTTAGTATTGCACGAAATCAACTATTCATGAAAATTTGAATGCTGTTTCTTATTGGTTTGATTATCATCTGTGATCGATATGCACAAAACAGCCCTGAATTTAAATTCCATTAAAAAAAAGCTATAATAAGCAATACATTATAATTTATAAAAATTTATAAATTTTTGCACATTTGTTCTACTTTTCAGAAATTCGTTTATGCGGGTTTTACGGTGAAAGGACATCAAGGGTGATGCTGCGCTGGAACCAACAATTTTCTGACGAATCCGAACCTCTTAGAGTCTAGGGAACGATGAGCAATTAATCGGTAAGCACCCTATTTGGGTTTTTTTTCCACAGTTGGGAGTCGAATCCGGGATAACTGCTGACTAAGCGAACGCGTTACCACCACCACAAAGCCATCTCAGTAACCGCCAGTGGGGGTGAATAACACATTTCTATACGTTCTGAAACGTAAAGCTGAAACATCATCGATATTCAAACGAGCGAGAATTTTCGCAAACGCGTTGTGAATGTTTAGAGGATCACGCGATCGGTTTCCGATATTTCGGAAATTTCGCTAAATTGTGCTCAAAGGGGAACATATAAACTGTATTTTTGTGCCAATACATCTTGCTCCCCCTCCCAGGAAAGCGGGAAGGGAGGAAAGTTTGTATTTTAGTTTCTTTCGTATATGTGATGATTTTAAAAATATAATAAATAATAATAATAAATAATAATAATAATAATAATAATAATAATAATAATAATAATAATAATAATAATAATAATAATAATAATAATAATAATAATATAATATAATAATAATAATAATAATAATAATAATAATAATAATAATAATAAATAAATAAAAATATAATAAAGCATAATTTCCAAGGTGTGAGCTAGCAAGAGAGAATCTAGAAATCTTTCAGGGGAGGGGGCGATTTGTTTCGGATTGCTATTTTTAGCTAAGTGTCCTGCACTTTCATTACATTTTCCATAATATAACACAGGCCCAAGGGGGGCGTTCGCCCCCTTGTTATGTATGTTATACATCAGCGAATGTGAATCTCTTAATAACAATGCGGATTTGTACGCGCGAATCAATATCTTTGTTGTTTTTTGCAGAATACGAGAAATCCCTTGCTTTTTCTACCGGAAAGAGAGCCCCGTTACTAGCATCGCTACTGCTGTCTTTCCGTTTCCCAAGCAAATCGTTTTTATAGTCTCCTGCGGTATAAAATAATAAGGAATAAAGTATTACTATTACTTGTGAGCGCCCCAAACCTTCCAATGACCGAATTATTGAATGAGTCTTTTCCCTCATAATAGGTAGGCAAAAATGTTCATTGGTTTTAAGATATTATTACCTTTCTCATTTAATATCTCTATATATATATATCTCTCTCTCTATATATATATATGAATATCTATATATAGATATATATCTATATATAGATATATATCTATATATATATATATATATATAGATATCTATATATAGATAGATATATATCTATATATATATATATATATATATGTATTTTATTTTAATTTTAAATTTCCGCCTAATAAATACAGTATAGTTTTCTGAAATGAAGCGACACACAAAGAAAGGGTTGAAATGTTTAACGAAACAATACAGAGTTTCACCAGGAGATTCCATAACAAACAGTTATTTCGACACTGGCGTAAGGTTTAAAAACACGACGTTTCGGGAGCCAACTGCTCCCTTTGTCAAGTGCTCCCGAAACGTCGTGTTTTTAAACCTTACGCCAGTGTCAAAATAACTGTTTGTTTTGAAATGTTTAGGAGCAAGCATTTTAAGAACAGCGTCGTTAAAACAAACTTTTGCTTTCAACATAGGGAAGCATATACGATTCCTGATATGGAAAAGCATTTTTTATTTTTCTATTTTAAATTTTATTTCTTCGCCTAATAAATGCAGTCTGCTTTATCTATATTATTATCTTATTTTCTGTCTATTATTGCTTTGGTTACTTTATTCAGAGGCGGATCCAGAGGGGGATTTTGGGGGGATGTAAATACAGTAGAACTTGCTTATAACAAGCCCACATTTAGCGAGTTTCCGGATGTAGGGAGGAAAATAGAGATTTTGTTTGATATAATGATTCAAAGCAATATGATTTAACCGCTTTTAGCGAAGAAGTCTTTTTTGGACTCCATGTTTAACCAGCAATTTAAAAAAATAAAATGCATAAAATTTTTTTTTTTAAATTCTGTGGTTATATATGGGTGGTCGTTATAATCCTCGGTCGATATAACTGGTTTACGTCGCATTTATTTTTATGGATTTGGGAGGAGAAAATCCCTAATTCTATGCCCCCATGGATCCACCATTGCTTTACTCATCGCTAGATGTCTAAAGAATCCAAGGAAGGAAGGAAGGGCATGCGGGGTACTACCTCTCCCCTGCATTTTAAACTCGAAAATTCAGGGCGCTGAAAATCACCCTTTCCATTTAAAACAGTTAGGCAAGGCAGAGAAGAATTTTACAATAATTTTTGCCACCCACGTATTAATTAGCTCAAACTAGAGCTTGTTTGTTTAGGAGAAAAAGAGACGCCTTCCCCATCCTGGATTCGAACCAGGGTCCCTCCGTTTAGCCCGGAGTGTCTTGGACCGCTAGACGAACGAGAACGTGGAACAACGCGCTCTTTCTCCGTATATAAGGATGTAAGATATTATTACCGAGAGAAAGAGAGCGTTGTTACCTGTCCTCATTCGTCTAGCGGTCCAAGACACTCCGGGCTAAACGGAGGGACCCTGGTTCGAATCCAGGATGGAAACGGCGTCTCTTTTTCCCCCCTAAACAAAAAATAGCTATAGTTTAAAGTTATTCATACGTGGGTGTTGAAAGTTATTGTAAAATAAATTCCCCCACGAAAACTTACAAAAATCTCGCCCCGGTGGCTTTGTGTGTTGACCATTATTTGGCAATTGTGTTATCCCTGTGAAGGGTAATAATACCTTACAGAGAGAAAAATGCTTACCATCCCTAGAAGAAACCTTGCTAAAGCTTAAGTAACATTTCACGGATCTTAATAACACATCTTAATAACACAAAATCTCTATTCATTTTCTAGTTACAATTTCAACGTTCAAGGAATTTTCAAACACGTTATTATGTAGATCTCATTACTGAACTAAAAAAAAATAACCTCGTCCCAGCTCCAAACCAACTAAATCTCGACTACGGTTAACAAACTCATAAAATCGTTGGTTTCCCAACAGCAAATATTCGACAGATTCTTTTGGTTCCCGCTGGGAAACCAACAGATTAAATCATGAATAATTTGCAACATGTTTCAAACCTTTTTCCATAAAAAAAAACAACGCGCTGAAACAAGTGGATTCCTATTGGGAATAACTGCTAAACAGCAGGGTGTTACCAGTAAAAACATACCATTCGCAAATCAACGGCGGTTTCTCGGCCAATCACAGGCGCTGATCCTATTTTCGTTGCACCGTAAACATAAATATTTAACGGTGCAAGGCTGCATCATGTTTTATGCACGGTTGAGTTCACCACCTGTTTTATTTTCAAATTAATAATAGAAAAACTGATTCCGGTGGAAATAACCTTCTGCGTCGTTAATCACTCAATTCTAGGGCACGGTCGGATAAAGTAGCTACGCGACCAGCATTCGGTCGCGGGTCGCAAAAAACGAACAGCTAATTTTAAGCGCTGATGTATGGTCGTCGACGTCACACGAACGTCGTGATTTGCATAAATGCATTATGCAGGGGCGCAGGGAGTGCGGCGCTAAATGGTGGAGCTATTCGGGAGCTTTTGAAGTTTTCAATTAATTTGTAGGACATTCGGAAACGCAACGTACGTTCGGTGACTACCGATACATTAAAACACTTACTACAGAAGAAGTAGTGGTGTTAAAGCACTGTGAAATTATATATTCCCTTGTTATTTAAATGAGAAACGCTACCACGTACCGACATTGAAATTTGTTGGACGTTGGACGGTAAAAAGGAACGGTTTGTCATCTCCACATCTTAGAAGAATACAACTCCACGCAACTCGAGTTCAACGGGGCACCTGAGGAGAAAAGAGGCTGCCCATGTGACACTGTTTTTCTTAATTAGTGTAAAAGGCTTTTGATAAATAACAGCTATTTTTTCGTTCTTCGAACAAGATTATCATACATCATAATTTTCGACATACACGTTTCATTTTTTAGCGGGTTTCAATAGATATTGAACCCGCTATTGCTTTTGGGTTTTTTGTGTGTTTGTCTGTCTGCCTGCACACAATAAAAGGGTAAGGTAAATTCCGTAAATGCAATAATGATGGCTATTGTTAACGTTGAAAACCTACCGAGTTACTTGAGAATTAGAGAGTTGCGGATTAGAGAGTTGCGGATTAGAGAGTTGCGGATTAGAGATTTGCAGATTAAGGCGATTTTCTTTCACTTACTTGTTTTATGTATAATAAATTTTTAAAAAAAATCACAAAAACTCGTCCCGGTGGCTTTGTGTGTTGACCATTATTTGGCAATTGTGTTATCCCTGAGAAGGGTAATAATATCTAACCACAAGATTATCACTCTTCCAAGCACGACTTCTCTAGACATCCTGTTACAACTGTCAAATATTTAACCTGTTAAAAATATAAAATACCATCGTTTATACTCTATAGTTAACATTACATATCACTTATATGTCCAAGAATAAAAAGCAATACAGCATTTGAAAACAGCCCGAAGGTACATGGGAAGCACATGCTTGGAATAACTGGTCAAGTTCGAAAAAGAGGTGCTTCAGTGCAAGTGCAAAACAAGAGTTGAGTATGCTTTTAAATTGAAACGGATGGAATGATAATGGACTGGGGATGCAAAAAAGAGAACCGATCAACAATTGACAACTGAAATTCTCAACTGGATTCCAAAAGATTGTCCAAGGCCCATAAAATGTCATCAGACAATTAGATAAGTAGATAAAGCAGAAAAGGTTGAGGTAACGTGGAAATAAACTGCTCAATACAAATACAGACGGAAGACATTTGAAGAGGCCTCCATCCGTCAATAACCAGGCAACGATTGAGTGTGATGGAACCGAAGAACTTCATGGATTTTAACCACAATTTTCCAAGTGGTTAATTATTATATTTTGTTTGTTTAATGATCCATCCAGTTGTTGCGTCGAGGTAAACGGAACGTGAATATAGTATGATATAACAATGAAATAAAGGCGTATCCAGGCTGTTATTAAGGGGGAGGGGCAGTTTCAAGGGGCCCCCCCCACAGGGAAAATTTTTAGTTTTGGACTGTTAAATAGTTTAGGTAAATGTTGTTATATTACTAGCCTTCCTTTATACTCACCAAAATATTTAATTTACGTCAATGAATTAAAGTTGGGCTTTCCTTTAATTAAACTATATGGTTTAAGGCATATTATAGTCAAGTATGACAGAAGGATAAGCTAGTAAAGGAGACATATACAATAACCAAAAACGATAATTTACAATGTAATTAATAGAACAAGTTTAAATTTAAACTACAAAAACATCGTAATTATTTTACTTTTTTTCATAATAAGCAACTTTTTAAAAAATTTGAAGTTTATAGTGCAAAGTCGAGCCATCTTGGTTTCTTTGAAAATTTGTCAATCACTTTACTTACATCAATATGAATGTCTCGTGGGCCTCTCTCTTATGTCATTCGCGTTCAAAGCCAAGTTTGAAGACGCTTCAACGATAAAAACTGCATTCTGCTGAAGCAACACCTACTGAAAACGTAGTTTGAAGGGCGAGAAACTTGTAGATTCGTGGAAAAACGTCTTGATCGCATTTCTCCAAGACTTAGAGACTTTGGACACCAGTATAAGACTTTTATTTATTACAGTCGTAACAAACAATACATAAAATATTCACCGTCTTTATTTTTATCCTATTTAACCCTGCCGGGGGGGGGCTAACGCCCCCTCCGTCCCTCGCTAGTTCCGCCCTTGCAATGAAGGCAACGAAAAAGTAGATGCACCCACCGGTCAAGCTTGTCGTCTAATCAGAAAACCTTTCAATAACTTACGAAAAGGTTTGTTACTCAATACCGCAGCCAGAATTTAATTTCGAAACGGTTTTAAATTTTTTTTGCAAAATGAAGTTGAATAACAATATGTCTGTCACTTTTTTGCACAAAGAAAAGATTATAAAATACATCATAAAAAAAATAAATAAAAAAATACTAATTTTGCTTTTAGGCATCATGGTAAAATTTTGAGTGCAGTTTTGCCACCAAAATTTTATTTTTTATAATGTTCATCTTTCAAAGAAAATGGTTTCTATATTTTTTTCTTTAAAGTACTCTCAAACCAGTTGTCTACAAAGCGACAATTTTGATCAGGTCAGAATTTTGATAGTGATTCACGGTTTGAGCGTTTTTTAAACTTTTTCACCCTCTTTTTACAAGTTTGACAAGTAAATACATATACTTATATTTGCGGTACTATTACAAATTTAGCTTTAGGAGACCTGTCCCTAAGATCTTTCCCTGGATGCTGTCACTGAAATTAAAAAATAAATAATCGAAGAGAATATTTCGCCAATGGAAGGGCCTTTGGATACACACCAAGAATGCAAGTCTGACAAAAAAAGTCTTTCCCACACGTCAAACACAGAATGAATTGAAACTATTTGGAAATTTATAAATTAATAGAATGAATTGAAACTATTTGGAAATTTATAAATTAAGAGAATGAATTGAAACGATTTGGAAATTTATAAATTAACAGAACGAATTCAAACTATTTGGAAATTCCTTATGAATTCACGATGATGCTAACTGGTCCCGGAAGGTTTTGCCAATATTTCTAATATTTTAGTCTACGAGAGTCTTCGCATTCATCCTGCGAAGACACTGTCGTGTAGATTGTGAAGCATGTCATGTTACTCGGCCCATCACTGGAACTGATTAGGAAAGAAGTTATCCATGGCGAACAATAGCCATTTGTATTCAGTGATTTGGCTTCAGAACAGGGCCGTAGTCAAGGGCGCTCACGCCCCTGCAAAATATTATTGATATTTTTCTAAAAATGATTTTTTGCAAAATTCTGTTTTAATTTTTTTGTTTTGTACAAAATTATACACGACAATGGGAATTGTTCTTTGATGATAAAAATGAATTCGAAATGGATTTTCGTAGCAGTTCTTGCGCATACTTGTTTTTTTAAACAAAAATTTAAGTCCTAAACCAGTCCAGAGCAAAGAAAAGAAAAATTATGAAATTTAATATGCCTCTGCAAATGTTTAATGCAAAATTTTTGTTAAGAAATTTATTAATGAAAAATCGATTAGTCCTATTTCGTTGCTAAAACTGTCATGTTCACATAAACCACTTTGAACATTAATTATATGTTCCATATGATTAATGTTGAATTAATTATTAATTATATGTTGAATATGATTAATATTGTTTCGTGTCTTTTAAAGTCTGTCGAGGTGTACAGTATGAATAATTAACTTTATTAAAACATTTCATGTCCATATTGCAGATATTTAATACATTAAAACCTTTCATCATCTCACTCATCGGCCAAAAAATTTGTCTGTGAAAGAGGAGCGTTGTCACAGACGCAGTTAGCGGGGGGGACAGGAGACCCGTCCCCAATGTTGGTATTAGAGTTCATGTCCCCTTCCAATTTCAAACAAAATGCCTTCTACTGGTATATTGTCCCCCCCCCCGAATATTTTTATGCCGTCGGCGCCCATGGGTGTTGTTATGAATAGACTCCTTGTCTAGAAATTTTCATCTGACTGCAAAAACGGAGTAACCGTATTTGAAGGGTGTCCGTTATGAGGGTCTCTCTTCATTATTATAGATAAAAATACTAATAAAATACATAAAAAAGTTAAGGAAGTCTAAGTCCTCTTTGTGGTACCAGAGCCCTCCCTGTAAAAAGCTTCTGGCTACAGCCCTGTTTCTGAGCGATTTTTCCGCGAAGTTTTGCGTTTCTCTTATCAATTAAGACTTTTTGTAAAACCTTCCTTTTCTATCGACTGTTTCTTTTGTACGTATTTTGTGCATGCAGCCAAACCCTTTTAATACCGACCCGAGTTGAAGTGACGATTTGACGACTGCTTCAAAATCCAAAGTATCTTTGCGAATCAGTGACGTAGCAATACAAAAATTATGGGGCAGGGATGGATTTACAGGTTATTCAAGTGGGGGGCGATTAATGACTTGATTTTTGAAAATGATACCTCATTGGACCTTTACCTTGTATCTTTTCAATGTTAAATTTTCATTCAAGGGAGGGGCGATCGCCCCTCCTCCCGCCCGTAAATCCGTTCCTATATGGAGATTCAAGTATCCTTAAAGAGGATCATGTGATCAAAGTCTTTACCCTTTGCTGCCTAGATGGATCAACCTAACTAATAATTAGTAATTAATTTATAAATTATATATATTATTATTAAATATAATAATTAGTAATTAATAAGTCAACCTAACTAATAATAGTACTATAACCTCATGTAAAATACTCTGTCTAAACAAAGTTGGAGTTGGTTTGATTCCGAACCTCCTGATATGAGGAACAAACACAGATTCCCTCATTTAGTTTGATGTTACTTCATTTAGTTTGCTGCTACTTAATTTAATTTGATGTTACTTCATTTACTTCAAGTTACTTCAAGATACGGGCATGTGTGAGACTACAAACCTTAGAGGCGCATACCTTGGATTATCAGAGGGTGTGAATCCTATAGCCCATGGATCTCCAAATTACGGCCCGCGGGCCAACACCGGCCCGCGAGCACGACCCATCCGGGGACATGCCCGGTAAGCAAAAACTAATATTGGCTAACATAGGAAAATAAGATCAGTGCGGCACGCGGGCCAACAAGAATAAGCAAAATTGACCCTTGGACTGAAAAGATTGGAGACCCCTGCTCTACCCCATGAGGGCGCACCGGCAAAGGGGTCGGTAGGCTGGGGGCCCAGTTCGCCCCGATCAGAGGTTGCATTATCTCATAGGGGGAATATCCAGGGGCGGCTTAAGAGACGGTGCCCCGTTTCGATGAGGGCGCCAAAGTGAAATCAAGTTTTTTTTAGTTAATAGTAGAAAATCTCTCTAAAAAAAGACAAGTTTAAAGAAATTTTTAGAGACATCTTTAGAGAAATTCTTTCAGAGACTTTTGGCCACTTTTATCGCGTAGGCTATATGGCTCACTGTGCATCTGTGAAAATCTCCTGTTTTCGCCGAATGGGGACAAAACAATCCGTGCCAGGACGCCCGGGTTCAAAATCAACCTCGGGCCGCTCCTGGAAATACCAATACCATGCTGTCTGTTATTGCTTTGGTTAGCAATACGTTGAACACGTAATATAGTCCGTTCGCGCAGATCTGACGCCCGATATCGTTACCAGACGGGTTAGTCCATTGCAGTTTAGGGAAGGCCGTCTTGGAGGAACTGGTTTTTCCCGCGCGAAAAACCAGTTTCGGCAAGATGCCCTTCCCTAAACTGCAATGGACTAACCCGTCTGCTAACGGTATCAGGCGTCAGGTCTGCGCGAACGCACAATACGTCAAAAACGCGGTCTTTCAATTGAATCGTAAATCTTTGGCTCTGGCGTACGCATGCGGGGGATGAAATTTTGTATACCTATGAATATATATGTATACGCACTGGCGTATGGTAAGTGTGTTGATAGGGTTGAAACCCCCAATTGCAATGAAATTTTTGTACACATAGAATCTGTGAGTTGTAGCTCTGTACCCCCCATTGAGCCTATAACCCCCTCCTTACGAACTTTCGCGTACGCACATGTGTATACATAATATATTTAATATAGTATGAGCATATGGAGTTGTAGCCTCCACACGCCTCCCTCTGGGGCCCATAACCCTTAAGAACTTTATAATTTACGAGAGCCGCAGCCAGGTTAATATGCCCCCCACTAGAAAATAGTTTTTCAAAATAAATTATTTTAAAGTTAATCCAATTGCACACGACAATGGAAATCGTTTTTTGACGTTGAAATTGTATTCAAAAATAATTTTCTACAGTAAATCTGATGTAGATAACGTTTTCTACAGAGATTTAAGTCTTCATCCACTTTACAGTAATGCTAGTTTAAAATTATAGAAAGGTATACTAAAATATACAAATTTTAGATGCAAATTTCATGTTAAGAAATTTATTCATTGATGTTAAATGTATGAGTCTGCTTATATATCTTGTATTATTAAATATATTAATAATGTACGTCAACACATTTACGAATTTTAAGTCCCCCCTATAATAAGCGTCTAGCTACAGGCCTGCTGCGTACGCCTATGACTTTGCCTCGAATATTTTTCACCCTAAAATTTAAAAATGCAGAACGTTTCAACACAACGGAAGAGTAAACGCCTTCAGTTACATGGTGTAGTTATGTATGATTGTTTGTTTGAGTTTTTATGGTTATGCACATATCTGGCCATACTGCGCCAAGTTATGTATGATTGATGAATTTAGATATCAGCATGGGCACCCATATAAATGCGGGAGGGAGGCCTAGCCCCCCAGCCCTCCTTCAAAATTTGATTTGCCCGGATCTCTGCCATGCATTTTACTTTTAAAAACTCTACAGTCACATTTTAAAATAAGGTATCTTCTTTTTAGTTCGTTATTAATTGTCGTTGTATCACTACTTTTCACATCCAGCAAATCACATAAAAAGGGTTAAACACTGGTAAAATAGCAATGACTCACAAGCTTTCGGACGCATCAGCAGCAGTCCTTCATCAGGAGTAATGTACGTCAGGAAAGACTTTGTACATTCACTAAAATGTTTGACAGCCTTGAGAAGGAGGTAATAATTTTTCTCAGCCATACCCATCCTCCTAGAGGTACTCATATGGGTGCCCACGGATATTAGGCATCGGAAGATGAATTTGTTATTACTTGGGTTTCATGAACAGAAGGCGATTTTAAAAAAAATATTAAATAAATAATATATGCAGAAGTAAAAAAGAAAATGTTATTTCATTGATGTTTTATTGCTTTTCAACATATTAATGTACTCATTTTAATGTGCGTTTGAAATGTACAAGACCAGTACGGAACTATGGCAAGAACTGCGATTTTCCTTTATAAACATTGAGCATTAATAAGTACGTGACAATGAAATATGGCATTATTTACGACAAAGCCCCATTTTTTGTGAGTGATCATTTACACATCATTTGGGGAAATAATTTTAATTGACGTTTTATAGCAGGGGTCTCCAAACTACGGCCCGCGGGCCAACAAGAATGAGCAAAATTGGCCCTTGGACTGAAAATATTGGAGACCCCTGTTTTATAGTGTAGGGACTCATGAATCAATGATCATTGATACATGAACCCACATTTCCAAAAGGTTTAATCATGATTTAATGTTCACCATTTTGTTTCCCCGCACATACGCTTTTCCCATCCAGAATCCAGATGGACCGACTAATCAGCAGTTCGCTCTGTTCCCGGCGACGGAAACGACAGGAGTAAGTCGACCCGGGGATATAACAATCACAGGTCGTTGAACTAGCAAGACAATCGCGCATGCGATAATGTGTGTTTTTATCACAGGCGTTTCGGCCAACAAGCGCGTAAATGCAATAAACCATGCGCTTTCGAGAAAAGCGACGCACCCGAACAAAAGGCTTGAAAAAACTAAGTACGCCTAACGCTGCTGATAACGCAAGCGCGGCAGTAAATGTAGGCGCTAACAAATGCTTGCATATATTTGACCGTAACACATGATTCACGTTTTTAATTGATACTGGAAGCGACATATCATGCTTTCCAATCAATAAAGAAAATAAAAACAGCATCCCTACAAATTTCAACGTATAAGCTTCAAACGGAACCCCAATAAAAGTCTATGGAGAGAAGCTACTCGAATTAGAACTTAATCTCCGTGGATCATTTGAACGGAAATTTATTGTGGCCAAGTAAACCAGCCAATTTTGGAATCGGATTTTTTGGCGCAATTTGGCCTCATTTTAGATATAAAAAATCAGGTTTTGATTGACCCACTGACATTATTGACTACAAAGGGATACAAAAAAGCTTGTTTACAGATGTCCATTAAGTGCACAACGGAGAGAAATGTGTACTATCACATCTTAAGAGTTTCCGGATTTGACAAAGCTAACGCCTTATCCGGCAAAAGTAAAGCACGATACTTATAAATATATTGAAACTACTGGTCTCCAGTCAAATGTAAGCCAAAGAGACTAAATCCGGCAATGTTGGAAGCTGCAAAACAAGAATTCCAATACCTTCTGGAACAAGGTATTTGCGAACATTCAAAATCTCCTTGGGCCAGCCCTTTGCATATAGTTCCGAAACCCAAACTTAAAGGACAGCGATAAACAACAGTATAGAATATACGGAGATTACAGAGCAGTTAACGCCCAAATTATATTCGAGAGTTACAGTTTGCCCCTCAAAATAGAATATAGTCAGAATACGGTTTCAATTTTTCAATTCCGGAATCCAGATGGACCGACTCATCAGCGGTTCGCTGTGTTCCCGGCCACGGAAAAGACATTGGCTGCAGGCGACGATTGAGTTTAGTGTACAACACGGTACGGTGCAAGGATAACTTGATCGTATTTCCTCAAACTCCTTCCTGCATTTCCTGCTTATAAGAACCCCTGCTGGACATAATGATTACGACCCTCCGAGTGTGATGTCATGAACCCGTGACTAGTACAACAAACCGTCGATTAGTATTAAAGGGGTAACCAATGAGCATTTGTGAACGAAAAGGATGAACAGACAATAAGACCATTGCGAGTGCAGAGACGACGTGGTGAACACCAAGAAAAGACACTCTTTCGGCGGGACTCCTAGCGAGATGGTCACACTGCCCATGACGGACATTCATAATGTCTTATAATAATAATGTCAACTCTTAATCTTAACAATTTAATTTATTTCGCTATGTGATTGTAAATGAATTGTTTAATCCATATCTTGGAATTCCTGACTCAATTGAGATAAGGTTCTAGGGTAACAATCCACGTGAGTTGACGCACGTGCTAAAACCCTTCTGACATAACTTATAATCTATCGGTGATATTATGGAGCCTATCACCGCTCCATCGTTCTTCAATCCGTCATAGAACAATAACCAAATCTATAAATGTAGAAACCATAATTTGTAACCCTACGATAACAAAGAACTGTACGGGAGTTGCGTCAAGTGCTGTGTATCGCTTCCCGTTAAATCTACAGAAGTTCTACTAAAAACATCGTAAGAAAATTAAACTGCCCGAATTAAAATTTATATAAAGGTCTTCCATTTTAGAAGTTGCTTCTACGAAACATTGCTTTCAAGCAAAAAAAGTACTGTGAAAGGAAATATTTTTATAGCAAGATATTTAAAAAAATCTAAGAATTTAAATTTCACAAATTCTGCAGTTATATATTCTTCACTCCCTTTTAGTTAACGCATGTGAAATGTTTTAGAATTTTTTGGTAATTTTCAGATAAAGTTTTTCGGACAAAATACTTATTTAGTGTAAGCAATGGGATTATACCAGGTCTGTATCCAGGATGAAGGGGCAACTGGGGCAAGGCAAAGGACATATGGGGCACAAGGCACCCGGGGATTGTTCTATATATATATATATAGCCTCGAGCATAATGCAATTGGGGCCAGACCCCTTTTGGCCCCGTCTTGGCCACAGGCCTGGATTATACATATGTATTTGTTTATTCAAGACTACTCCTGTTGTAAACAGCTGTTGTGTACCAGAGCGTTATTTTTATTTAATCCGGCACATGTCCCTTTAAAAATAGACTCCACTCTATTAATTGATGCTAAATTGAAAAAAGAAAAATATTTATAAACAACCTGTGAAGACTGAACCCAAAAGAACTCACCTTGAGCAGTGGTGGTTGCGGAGGTGGTGGAATTGGGGGTGGGGTGGTCAGATACCGCCTGGGCGAAAAATTGCTTCAACAAAAGGAGAACGGGGAGGGCAGGAAGCAGGGATGAAGATGCGGAACCTGTCGCCATGAGAAAATGTGAAGGTGAAAGTGTTGACGACAGAGTGAGGAAAATGATCGTCTCCAACACCGGCCATAATCTCTTAGGTGGCCGGACAGACGTTCATTTCCGCCGACTAAGCTCATCGTACAGGCGGATTCCGTTTTTCGAAGACTCCAGGATCTCGGCTAGACGTCCCGCCACTTCCCGAGAGTCCAATACCACGGCTGACTTCTGGAACGGATGATCAGGTGGGGCGCGATGGCACGTCACCAGAGAGAGAAAAATTCCACCTCGTCTAACGCCCGTCTGGCTCTTCTCTAAGCTGAAACTGATTCGTAGTCACACCCCCTCGTCTTCCCAGGTGAGAGGCCACGCCCATCCTGCGATAAGTCATCGTGACGTCTTTCTGACGTACTTCCGACGTCGACGGTGGCGCCCCGAGTGGCAGACAAAAAATAATCGATCAGTTTACCGATTTTCGTGCGAACCAAGAAATTTATGGGTGAAAACTGCTTGTTTATCATCTACATTGTATTAAAATCCACACACGCCAGTTTCTGCTGAATTACAGCGCCACTTGCACTTGGAAATCGCCCCAAAAATATTAACTTTATAGATAAAAATCGTCTCTCGCTAAAAGAGTTTAAAAAAAAGTAAAGAAGAATAAATATAGCACCACATGTTTTTATCCATCTTGCTTTTCTGCCCGTTTTAGATTTCTCCTGACCTTCTTAAGTATTCTGATGTGTAATTGCAGGAGTTGAAAAATTAGACTGTTGCCGTAAAAAAAAAAAAAAAAAAAAAAAGGAGGGGAGGGTATGTATTCATGTGCATGTGCGTGCAGCTTTTAGTTTTAAAGGTCCCTATTCAAGATAATGTCATACATTTCGCTTCAGAATTAAATACGATCTGTAGGTGCCCATGAACACGCGCTTCAAACGCATTTAAATATGTAAAACGTTGAAACGAAAGAGTTTTGTTTTTTCCCGTCTTAGACGCTGTCCTTAATGATGCATTTACCGTACTGTGACCCTCTTCTTCTTCTTCTTCTTCTTCTTCTTCTTCTATAGCTTTCGACAAATGCGAATTCTCTTCATTATACATATTTTTTGAGAACTTGGATTTAATTAAATTAGCCAAATACCGTCTTAGAACCTCAACCCAATTTAATTTAATCTGATTCGCTTTTGCACAATCGTTCTGTTATTGAACAATTTGAAACAGAGCTGCTTTGAACGATAATTCAACGTCTTTGAAACGGAAATGCGTTTAAAAAAAAATCAGCTTTCGTTCTAAATTTTCGATCCTGCTGTTATATGAGAGATTTGACATCTCAGAGACTATTATATACAGTATTATATACTATTATGTTACTATATATTACTATTATATAATAGACTATTATATACAGAGGCTATTATATACAGTATTATATACAGAGACTATTATATACAGTAAAACCTCTCTACAACAATATTATACGGACCGAGAAAAATTATCGTTGTAGAGGGAGTTATTGTTATAGGGAGGGTTTGCTATATATATATATAGCAAAATTGTAGTATGATTGTGACATGTAGTACCTTCTAATGTAATATACATGAATACACTACACTTAAGCATATATTAACTTGGACAAAGTTAAAGTTGTAAAGTAATATCACACAAGGTAGTAAAACCAAGTAAATTAAAATAGTAGAAACATCTCAGAATAAAAATTGACATGTAGTAGTAAAAGGTGAAGAGGAGTAAAAGATTAAACAATACCAAGAATTTTGTTCTTCATCAGGGACCGCACAAAATCCCTGTTATTGGTTTGCTTTTTCTGACTACAACAATTAAGATTAGTGATTAATACTGAATGAAGTAATATTGATCAAAAATTAGTTAAAAATAGTATAAATCCAGAATATAATTAATTTTAAAATATTTTAGTAATTTAGAAGGGTCTCTTTATTAATAATTAAATATATATATATTACTGATTTATTTGATAAGAGGAAAAAATTTGAATTTAAAGTTTCAAAACTTTCGAATTTTTTTCTAATATTAGTGTTGGAGTCCAGCGGAATATTACTATTACACAAATTAATAGGATTGATAGAATTTGCTACAAAGGTGAGCATTTTTATAGGGTTGTTAAATTTTTAGAAAATACTCTTGTTCATAATCAGGTTTCAATTAATTTTACTCGTGGGGTTTTTAAGGGTTTTGGCGGATTTAGATTTTGTTCTGGTAAGTTTAAACCGGTTGTATAGTTTACTTTAATTCCAATTGTTTTCTGGTTTGGCAACAGGTATAAATTGAGGGAATTCTTGGGTATGGCAACACGTCTTTTCCTTCTCTTTTTGTGGGCAGTTCACATATTATTTCTTTTGGTTTTAACGTGAGTACTTTTTTCTTTTTATTAGGCCGATATTTATTAGCCATGAGCAAGCGCATGCCCAGAAGAAATTGGTTTTACTATTTCCTTTTTCATTCTATTCTTTGAATGAAATATATTTATATTTTTTTATTTCTTTTAAAATTCAAATTTTTAGGGGCGTTGGGAGAATGCATGCCATTTTAGCAAATGCTGGTATTACTAACAGAAACGCTCCTGTTTATTTAGTACTCCTGGTGCGGATTCTCCCTTGACGGAGTTCTGCACCTCGGGCAATTTTCAACATTTTCTCTTTTCAATTTTTCATATTTGGTCTTGCTTCTTTTTTATGTTGTTTGGTGTTTTTTATGGGGTTGTTCTGTTATAGCTTTTGTTTTTCTACATTTAGGCGTTGTCGTTTTTTTTAATAATATAAAATATTTGAGTATATATATATATATTTATTATAATATTAATTATATATATTAATGTATATTATAGATCTATAAGGTTAGATTCTATAGCATTTAGATCCTCGAATTGCCCCCCCCTTAAAAAAAACAAGTTGCGCCCCGGTGGGGTGTGGGCCCCACGTTGGGAAACACAGGTATAGAAAGTTCTGAAATATGTCTTTTCTCTCCATGAGTACATACAGCGATTTGCTGTTTAGCGTTTGCCTGTGATTCGTTGCTAATGGGAATGCGGTTGCCTTATAGGCTGTTCTAGTCCATGATTGGGCCATTCTGGTAGCTCTTTGGAAGCTTTTTATTAGTAAGGAAGGAAAGAGAAAAAAGAGAAGTGTTGGGTTTGTGGAAAGGAGAAGGATTTTTTTTAAATAAAAAGTGAAAGAGAAATGAAAGTAAAGCAGTAGAAGTCGAAGTAAAAGTTTTCCTTTACGGGTAGACATGGAGTTAGTTGCTCAAAGTAAATTCTTTGATTCGTTGGGAGTTGGTAGTTCAAATCTGGTCCACCAATGTAGTGGCGTTGTAAGACTTTTCAGGGGGGGGGCTGATTTTTCAAAAAATCTGAAGTTTCATTACAGCCAATTGGAAGCAAACAATTGGCCAGAGGTTAATTTCTTTGGGAATACGAGATTATTTTGGGCGTAAAGACAGGAATTTTGCCGTTGGGAGAAGTTTGAAAACCATGGTTGGAGTGGGGTGTTCGTCAATTCTTTCAAATGTTTTTAACCTGGCTCTTATGAAATGTTCTTTTATGGGAAAGATATCTAGGTCATTCGCAATAAATTCGTTAGTGAAGAACCATGGGGACTTTGATATTCTGCGTAACAGCTTGTTTTGAAACATTTGAATCTTTAAATTGGGTTTATTTAGATTTATTAGATTCCCCCAAGCTCCTACCGCCTATGATAATATTGGTCAGACGCAGGTATGGTAAAGGAGACTTTTGAATTTGATGCTTAACTTATTTTTGGGGTGAAAGAGGGAATTCAGGGATGTAGTGTCAGATTTTGCCTTATTTAGTATGTTCGTGGTATGTTTTTTCCAGGATAGATAGTTATCGATATGTATACCTAGTTATTTTATGGAACCGTTGCAGTTAATTTTTTCATTTTCCCAACTTAGAGAGTTTTGTTGAAGAATCCTCTTCCTATTGGTAGTCATTTGCTTGGTGAAAAGTATTGCGTCTGTTTTTGACGAATTTATTTTAATATCTCATAATTGAGACCAACGAAGTATTTTATTGAAGTAAATTTGTAGGTTATTTATTGCTAGGGGGAGGGATTGATCTGCTAGTCGAACTGCGACGTCTGCGTATAGTGCGAGTATGCTATCATTTTGCGGGGGTTTTGGGATGTCGTTTATATATAGGTAAAATAGATAGGGGCCCAGGAAAGACCCTTGCGGGACTGAGGCTTCTATTTTACGTTCCCTTGAGATAGGGTTATGAACTTTAACCTGAAAAGTGCGGTCATTCAAGTATGATGCAATTAGGTGAATTAGGTGCTCCGGGTTACCGATTTTAATTAGTTTATATATTAGCCCCTCGTGCCAGACTCTGTCGAAGGCACGTTCAATGTCAAGGCAGGTCAGAACTGTTTGCTTTTTATCAGCAAAGTTATTATTTATATAATCTATAACTCTTACAAGCTGTTGTTCAGTGGAGTGTTTCCTTCTGAAACCAAATTGGTATTCAGTAAGGACTCCGTTTTCGATGATAAATTTGTCTAATCTTGAGTGGATAATCTTTTCGAGCATTTTAGCCAATGAGAGCAGCAGACTGATTGGGCGGTAGTTTTGGGGAAAGGAGGGGCATTTATTTGGTTTGATTGTTTTCACTACTGCCTTCTTCCAGATCTTGGGGAAGTGCAGTAGTCTGAAAGAACCTGTGAAGATGATTTTGAGCCAATCAGTGGCTTCTGGTGGGAGGTTTTTGAGTGAATTATTTGAGATCCTCATAGATTACTATTAAGCTAGACTGAAATTACGCTGGCATTTTTACGATGTTTCTTAGTGGATATATGGCAAAATACGTGGAAGGCGAGAAGAGAATGAGCTTGAAGATATTTTGATGGCAAAGGGTATAGATAGATAAGTTTCAGATATAGGATCCACATTGCCATGAGGGTGTTTTTAGTTTGAAGTGGAAGAAAAGATTCCAGAATAAAGGTAGTAAACTGATAATGCCAAAAGAAGGGTAGAAATTAATTAAAGTTTATAAGATTATATGAAGTTAATTAAATTGAAAATTATAACACATTAACATATGAGAGAAGTATTAATACCGACCTACATTTCAAAATAATAACATGCTATCATGTAAAAAATATGTATTAATTATCGTATTTATCACCACAATTATTTAAAATTCATTGTAACAAATCAAAAATAATCAACAATCTTCGTAATTTCCCAAATAGTACAATCTTCACTCATATATAAAAAATATCAATGTCCAAAAGAAATGTATGCCTAATGTCCATGAATAA
>QLNU02014802.1:171671840-171703563 GCA_006491805.2 Dysdera silvatica | reverse complement strand
GAGATCTACATATACTTAACGTACGTTCACGCATGAGTTTGTTTTGATGGAAAACCCGAACTCTTTGTTTTTGCATAGCGTATTACGGAAAACGAAAACAAGTAAGCTGGTCTTTGATCGAAAAACCTTTCACCTTTTATTTTGTTTCCAATTTTCGGAAAGGCCGGATAGTTCGCCAAATCGGGTAACCTGTCCGAGTACGAGGGTAAGCCAATGGATGATGATCGACCCGGGCGGGTTGCCGTAGTATGAGGAAGAGAGGACGAGAGGAAGGGAGAGATGGAGAGGAGAGGTGGCGAAGAGAAAAAGAAGAAGAGAGTAGAAGACGTGCCCGTCTGGAGGCCGTCGCGACGGGAGCCTTTGTTGTGTCTGGGATCTTTCCCCCCCTCATTCTCCCTCCGTTTGGCCATCACCATCAGCAGCAGCAGCGGCCGACTCGGCTTTCCTTTTTCCCACGCAGGTAAAGGCTGGCTGTACCCGTCTCCTCGGAACTGCGGTAAAACGCCTCTTTTTCGTACGTGGTTGTATTTACCGAGTTCAATACAAGCGCGACGAAGGTCATAGCTGAACGACCTTATAATAAATCAAAATAATCGCTAAAGTATCGATTTAAGTCGGAAAAATCGATAGAACGACCATTTCTAGTATTCTTGCGGTGACGTTTACCCAAACCCATCCATAAACGTTGAAAATAAAAAATAGTGAAATATCGTCAGTTTATAACAAAATTACCCTTTTCAAACTGGCAACAGTTTGCCAATTGATATGTACCCGCGATTTTTTTTCCCCCGAGTGAATGCTTGCTGAAATTCAAATACAAGATTTTATTTACGAATATGGGTTTCAATCAATGGCGGACGCAAGACTTTCATTTTTTTTTTTGGATGGTGGGGGGGTCAAGGACAGAATTTGGCATGGTCTTAAGGAAAAACATCCTTCATTTATCATGGAAGTTGGAATTTTTTACAATGAAAAAATATGTTTTTTTGGGGTCATAGCCCCTACGACCCCACCTCCACGTGTCCGCCCTTGGTTTCGATAACATCATAAAACGTTCTTTGGAAACTCAAACTTTACAAACTTGAATTCAAGAACTTAAGAGTTCAACTGTGAGAAAGAATTCGTAAAACAAACTGCTTAACAAATTATTAATCCATAAAATGAGAGTTTTAACGAATTTTTCTAAAAGAAAGATGCCTAAAAGTCTTTCCTTTCTTTCTTTCCTTTTCCTTTTTTAGAAGCTATAAGTTGATTTGCGTGGCCTTTTCAAATCTTTTCATAATTTAAAAAAAAAAATGATAATAATAAAAACGAACAAAACCATTTAACTATTTCTTTTTACATTTTTTCAATGAATTTTGATGTCATCTATTCTTATATTGATTTAGAATTTAATTTTCACATAAAGTAGTAATTTGCACACACACACGCATACACACGCGTACATTCCTTCCTTCCTTCCTTCCTTCCTTCCTTCCTTCCTTCCTTCCTTCCTTCCTTCATTCATTCATTCATTCATTCATTCATTCATTCATTCATTCATTCATTCATTTGAAAGAGAAATTTCGTTTAGCTGTGCTTGTAAATTTTTCAAAGAGGTATTCTACAACCCGCTGAGTGGTTGGTTATTCAAATAAGTTACCATCTAGTGGTTCAAAGACCTGAAATTATGTCTGTATTCTGCACTCGCTGTTTGCAGGTGCGACTGCAGCTGTGTCTTCCTCCAAATGCACAAAGTCGGCATGACTGCGATGAAAGACAGGGGAATGCATGTCTGTAGTTACTGCAAAGTACGCACAATACATGGCCGAATGGTAGCTTCCACTTCAAATGAATCCGACATAAAGGACCAAGTGCACAATGAACTAAAATGGCTTTTTTTGCTCTTCTAAGCGCATATGGGATTAAGCCTAACGTCTCTGTGAAACGCTTTCACTATATTTTACTGTTTAATGTTTATCAACTACTCAAAGTTCGGAATAATAGAAAGAATTTAACATTCATTGGTGGAATAATGCTAAATGAATAAAGCTGAAGTACTGGAATGGTAAAGAGCTTAAAGTTTAGTGATATAATGACAATAATGGCTTAGCGTTAAATGCTAGAATAGTAAAAAGAACATAAAGTTAAGTCGTATGACAATGGAAACGGCTTAACCCTAAGCCAGTGCTTCTCAAAGCGTGCTCCGCCGGAATCACCCACCCACCAAGGTTTCGCGAACAATTTGTAAAACATCTCATGAATTTACAAGATACAAGAAAATATGTCATTTGTAAAACATCTCATGAATTTACAAGAAAATGTGTAATTTGTAAAACATCTCATGAATTTACAAGAAAATGTGTAATTTGTAAAACATCTCATGAATTTACAAGAAAATATGTAATTTTTCCATATAATTCCTTAGATAGACCTAATGGCTTATTACTCTAAGTGATATACACATAGTGAGGCCTTATTTACTCCTAGACTTAAAAAGTATTCGTTATTCCACCATGATTTGTCTTAGATAAATATAAATTCATATTTTGCTATTGGAGTAATCGGAACTTGTTAAGCTGATTTTAATATCAATTTTTTTCCCCGATCATTCCTGAAGTAGTTAATCTTACTCGTTATATTATATTTTGATCATATGTATATATCATCGTTTCCTTTCCTGTTAAATATATCTATTGCAACTAACCGTAACCAATATCATCGGGCTTAACGTAAAGCAATGTAACATTGGAAAGAGCTTAGCCTTAAGCAGTAGAACATAGGATAAAGCTTGGTGTAAAGCAGCAAGGTATATAAAGAGCTTAACACTAAGCAAGGTGCAATAAAAAACAGCTTAACGTTTATTAAATGCTTGCATTTAATAACGGTGATCGGCATCGTGTATAAGCAGAGGCAGTAGGGTTCTAATGATGGTAGCAGGTGGCCGCTGAAATAGCTATTAACGTGTTAAAACTTTTTAACAGCGATTATTTGTTGTGGTTATTTTATATACAGTTTATTAATTAGTTTATTTATCAATATATATTTTCTAATTTACTCGTTTATTTTTTGAACTAGTCCATATTTATATTTTTAATATATATATATATATATATATATATTTTTTTATTTTTTTTTATTTCAATGGCTTTTTACTTCATTTGTTGTTCTACCATTAACCAAACCTACGTAATTTCCATTGAAGGAAGTAAACAGCGTGTTTCAAAATTGCGTGAAACTTAAAAAAAAAAATCAGTTATGCAAGTACAATGGAAAATCAACTGAAAAACAGAGAAGGAATGTTATAAAATTAATTTATCCAAATTCCAACATGATGTCATGTGTTTACTTGTTGTTGTATGTCTTAGACATTGCAATGTTCTCCATTAGGTGTGCATCACCCAATTATGATGATTCTTCGGTTCTTGCTACAATTGGATAATGGGTCTTAAAGAATTTGTTTGCCTGGAAACGTTGTGTCGTCAACTGTGCTCTGCGTTTGGATGAGATCTTGAGTCTATTCGGGGAACGGGCTTTTATAACAAAGAACTTACGCGATAGAACCATGACGAAGGAGAACAACAGCAAAATGATAAAGAGAAACAGCAGCCAGAAGAGAAAGTACAACAGCAAGATGATAAAGAGAAACAACAGCCAGAAGAGAAAGAACAACAGCAAGAGAAAGAACAAGCAGCAAGAGAAAGAAGAACAACAGCAAGAGAAAGAACAACAATAGCGAGAGAAAGAACAACAGCAAGATGAGAAAAAAGAACAACAGCATGAAGAGAAAAAAGGACAACAGCAAGAAGAGAAAAAAGAAAAACAGAAAAAAAGAAAGAACAAGAATAATTGCTGGATGGTAGAAACGAGAAGTAGTAGCGGGACCCATGCGTTAGCAAGTCCAAGAGGATTAAAAAAAACATTTTGAGAGAAGGGGGAAGAAGTAACAAGGAAAGAGAGAAGATATACATTTTTTACACGTTTTGAATTACCTGATACATAATCTTATCGACCCCAAAAGTATTTCTGCTCACATCATGTGCGATTAAAAGATATCAAACCCTGAGTAAAAGGTGTCATTTTTGTTTTTTGAATAATAATAATAAAAAACTTTCATATGATTAGCAGAAAAATGATTAATTCCACATTCTCCATAAGGAGCTCAAACACTATTAATTTCTATAAATTTCATATCAAAGTTTATCAGCGAAAACGTTTCCCTTGTTAGTACACAGATATTTATTATCACACACATACTTAGTACAGAGAGTATTACACCTAGTATTGTAACAGCGTGTTGACAGTAAAAACTAGAATGAAGGCCAACTGGGCCAGGATTGACTTTCTCGTAATTCCATAATTTGCCTGGGGAGTCGTTGTGATGATGATGTTGCTTTATAAGAGGTATTTTGAACTGGATTGTGGTAGCGCATTATAGTCATCAACTGCGTTATGTAGAGCAAGCGTTAATGTTGCCGTGCGTGCGTTACATTTTCCGACGTAATTTTTAGTCAAGATGTCGATAGTGAAGTAACACCGGAAGCCCTTTACGCAGTCGCAACACCTTTGCGGTTTGGTAACTTGGAGAGTTGGCTTCCACATAACTTCTTCGCTAATTTTGACCTTGCGCTTTAAATCCTCGTGTTTTGGCTGATATTCTCTGGTCTTGAATTGCGTTGTTTCGCTGCGCGTTTTCAGTTATCAGGTTGAACTGCCTATTGGGAGTAAAGGGAAGACTGCTATATACGGTAACTGCGCCAAGAACTGGGTGATGTACTCTTATATTGACTTTTAATACGAAAAGGTTTCCGTTAGATTTGAAGTTCAAATGATACAATATTTGGTTTTGTATTTATTAATGTAATCTTATTTAGTATTTATGTGAGTGCAGTAAAGAGGTTAAATGACGTTGCTTGCAAGCAGAGTTGATTAACTCGAGTTATGATTCTACTAATTAGTGCTTAATGTTTAAAATAATTAACTAAAAGTGTAACATTTGTTGGCCATTGGCTCTAAGATAGATGAAGCAGTGCCATCGTTGTTTGGAGCTGCTTAGATGTACGTCTCGATTTAGCGTGAAGACAGATTCTAAGTACAGAGCCTTTACTGAATTGCTGTGGTCATACGTTTGATGTTAAAGATGATGTTGTGAATATTTCGTCCTTATTGCCAATAGACGTCCGCTATAGATTCATAGAATTCATGTCAATGCTAGTTTATAAATTATTTCTCATGTCTATAATTCAAATATTAATACTGTCACATTGAATTAATAGTTATACTGTTTTTCGCAGTTTCCGAGAGTCCGTTCGTCGGGTTCTATTGCTTTTAAAGGAAATCGCTTGTGGGCATTTATTCTGGTGAAATGACGTAGTCAAGTGTTCCTGTTGATATGTCAAAGACAGTTTAGTGTTTGCGCCTTAAAGTGTAAAACCTTTCTCCACGAAATAAACCCTTATTTACCTACCAACTTATTGTTTTCATTTGTATGCAGTGGCGTAGGCAGAAAGTTCATAAGGGGAGGGTTATAGGCTTAATGGGAGGGGTTACAGAGCTACAACTCATATATTCCTATGTTAAATATACAAAATTTCATTGCGATGGGGGGTTACAACCCCCAAAACCACCCCCTAGCTACGCCTCTGTTTGTAGGCAAAAGGACACCTACCCGGATTACTGTTGACTAATGGCTGATTAAGTTTAATTGAAAGATAATTACAACTTATTCTCTATCGACTCTAGATTAACAACAGCCCTTCGTCGCAGTACAGATACTTAGTCACACATAGTACATATACTTAGTCATACATAGTACAGACACTTAGTGTCACACATACATTGTACACAAATAGTACAAGTATTTTGTACACAAATAGTACAGGTATTTTGTTCACAAAGAGTACAGATACTTAGTCATACATAATACAGATAGTTAGTCATACATAGTACAGACACTTAGTATCACACATACATTGTACACAAATAGTACAAGTATTTTGTACACAAATAGTACAGGTATTTTGCGCACAAAGAGTACAGATACTTTGTCCACAAATAGCACATATGCTTTGTATCATACGTACTTAGCATCTATCACACATTGTATCGTACGTGCTTAGTATCTATCACACATTGTATCATACGTGCTTAATATCTATCACACATTGTGTCATACATGCTTAGTATCTATCACACATTGTATCATACGTGCTTAGTATCTATCATATTGTATCATACATGCTTAGTATCTATCATACAATGTATCACACATACTTTGTAAACAAATACTTAATATGCAGATAATTAAAGAGCAAGGTAATGAACGCCATATTGTTGCAGCGTGTTCCTCGTTATTCTTGTGCCATTAAAATTAGATTAAGTAATTAATTAATTAATCACAATAAGTATGTAGCACTGTGTGTCCTGCGCAAGGGAGGATCCAGGATGTTATTACGTGGGGGGGTCGAGGACATTCACCTGGAAAATTTTAATTTTACTGTTAAATGGCTTAGGTAAAATGTTGTTATATTACTAGCCTTCTTTATACCAGGGGTTGTCCAGGCCACAATCCGGCCTGCCTCTACAACTGTTTCAGAAATAAAAATCGCAAACGAAAAATTTAACATTTTAGAAATAGAGAAATACTTTCGGAACAGCATAGGCCACCCTTTATATATCGAAAGTACACAAACAAATAACTGGAAGAAACTCTAAAGGGAGGCTGTTAAGTGTAAAGGTTTTTTTCTTCTTTGTTTTCCGAGTTAAGAAACCGCTCGGCCCGTAGAATCCAGAAAATTTTGTAAGGCCCAAGCACCAAAAGGTTGGACAACTCTGCTTTATACTCACCAAAATATTTAATTTAAGACAATGAATTAAAGCTGGGCTTTTCTTTAATTAAACTATATGGTTTAGGGCAGACTATAGTCGAGTATGACAGACAGATAACCTAGTAAAGGAGACATACGCAATAACGAAAACGATAATTTACAATGTAATTAATAGAACAATAGATAATAATAGATAATAATAGATAGTAATAGAGAATAGAAGTTTAAATTTAAAGTAAAAAAGTCGTAATTATTGTACTTTTTTTATAATCAACTTTTTAAAAAAAAATTTATTGCCCAAAGTCTAGCCATCTTGGTTTCTTTGAAAATTTGTCAATTACTTTATTTACATCAATATGAAGATCTCTGTGAGTGTGTATTAAAAGTCTCTTCTGTCATCCGCGTTCGAAGCCAAGTTTAACGGCGCTTCAAGGATAAAAAACTACGTTTTGCTGAAGCAACACTTACTGTAAACGTAGTTTGAAAGACGAGTAGCTTGAAGATTCGTGGAAAAACAAACATCTGGGTCGATTTCTCCAAGAATTGGAGACTTTGGTGAAGACTTTTCTTTATTCTAGTCCTAACAAACAACACATGAAATATTCTTCGTCTTTATTTTTTTCCTATTTAACCTTGATGTGTGGGGTGGGGGGAGGGATCACCCCCTCCACCTCTCGCTGGATCCGCCAGTGGTCCTGAGGTTCCGCAGTGCTAAACATGTTTCTGCCATGCGAAAAATGCTTGTTTGACTTGTTTGTAGTCAATTTAACAAGATTCGTACAAAAGTTCTGAAAAAAAAAGGATCTAAATTTTCGACTCAACGAAGAGCCACATTTGCCTACCCTTGATATAGTATATGATATAGTATTTAATTCAAAAACATGGCTGATAAAGATACGATTACAATTTTGCTTTATCGTTTAAAACAAACACTGGCCAAATATAATATATAAGTAAATAGAAATGGTAATCGAAGTTTTATAATTTTTTGTTATGCATGTATATAATCTAATCTTGTCGAACAAGAAGACTTACCATAACACCGATTCATTATTAATTTTATGAAGTACTTGCATACTCGAAGCGCGACGAGATGTTTTTACGGTGGAAGGAATCGAGCCATTGTTAACAAGCGAAATAATCGAATCGCGAGGCACAAAGCAATATTTCACCCATTGGAAGGCGTGGAGACATCTCGTTAGCTAGTTGCGTCGGGATGAACGAGAAAATCGAAACGAAATAAGTCAGCAAGCAGCCGATGGTTTACACCCACCGAAAGGAGAATCTACTTCTCGCTTAGCCAGTTACATCGTAATGAACGAGAGAATCGAAGCAAAGCGAGTTAGCCAGCAGCCGTAAGGAAAGGTGGCGTCAAACGAACACAGATAAACTGAAGCGACCGCGAATCGATTCGAGCCTTTGCATTTACGTTTTCGTAAGAAACAATGTTGGCGTAATTAATTGTTATTGTGTTTTCATTAAAACGTTACGATCCCTATTTGAAAAGTCTATAATTCGGATTTTTTTCTCTACTGAGTTTAAAATAAGAAACAAACCAATCGAGATACTGGTTCCACCATGCACGGTTACGCGATGTATCGAGTCAGGTTCAAAAACCATCGAGAAGTCTCGAAATGTTCAAATATTCGAGACAATCGATTAAAACATCTCGCAATTGTGATTCACTAACCTGCTACTTAGCCTTGCCTCTGAACAAAAGGGACGCTTACGACAAATCCGAAGCTCTGCACAAGACAAATAGACCTTGAAAAGGTTTGTTTTCCCCATCACAAACGCTAGCGTTGTGCGATGCAAGACCGTGGCGGAATCACCGACCTGCACTCTCATCACTGGCCAAAATTCGCTCCACCAGACGACAGTCACCCTGCATAAACCCTTATGCAAATTGCTGTTTACCAAAAACAGTCTGGAGGCACCAGATAATGAGGTGGATGTAAAATTTTTTTTATTGTTTATAGAGAGATTGCCTTTCAGTCATTAGTATACATAGACCGTATTATATTCCGGTCAATAGAAGCTGATTTATTTTGTTCTTCGATGGAACTCCTCGGTTGACATAATTACTGTTGTATGGTAGTTGTGCCTTGTCAGACTTTCCGTCTTTTTGTGTGTTTTTCCGTTCTCTTCCAATGCGTTCCCCATTTTTGTTTTGCCCGCCAAAGTCTAGACGTTTTGTCTACACGTGGAAAAAAGTTTATGTTATCGCGAGTATCTGTTGCTATATGAAGGAGTAAAAAATTCGATGGAGTTAACCTTGGAAATGAAAGTAGAATTTAGTCATTACAAAATAAATTCTTCAATATTATTAACCATAAATTACCACAACCAATGTCGATCCGTGAGGTTCCGCAAAGATTCAATTTATTAACTTTTAATCAACTTTTAAATTATAAAATTTTGTTATTAATGTTTAAAAAAATTAAAAATACTAATCTATTCCAGTTGATTTACAGCAACCTACACATAACTATCCAACAACAAGTAGACATAACTACAGACCTCAATTTTCTCGTCTGGAGCTGGGTTGCCACAGAGTGGGTTCTTCAGGTCCTAAATTGTGGAATCAGCTGCCTTCTAATATAAAAGAGATAAATTCCTATTCTAAGTTTAAGTCTTTAATCCGGATCCTCCTTACTAATTCTATTTAATCAATCGCATACTTAATTTAATTTTCGCTGATGTTTGCGCAGTGATATCCCATGGGGCTGCTTTGGCTATCTGGTATCTCCTGGGTGGTGCAGGCTTTGTCAGACTACGTCTTTATCTGCGCTACCCAGGCAGACATGGACAAAATTTTATTTCACAGTATATTAATTAATGTATTGATATTTTTTTAATTAATTTTGATGTATTTATATTTTTGTAATTAATTTTATGCATCTATATTTTCGTATGATGTTAATGTAGATATGTCTTTGTTCTTATAATTAACTCAAACTAACATTGATTTGTAATCCCAATGTATATTTTTTTGTTGTTCATGTTGCTGCCTAAATAAAGTTGCTAAAAAAAAAAAGGACTGGTTAGGATCGATTCGATTTTGAAAAAACGACGACCTCCAACGTCTCCCACTCTACACATTTCAATTTCAGTTTACTTCAAGAGCGTGTTCCAAAGCGGAACCGGGGCCATCAAAATGTCGATATCTTCAAAACGACCGAAGTTTTGAAACGTGTAGCGTTTGAATTTTGAGAACGGACATGCAGTGGAAAAAGAAAATTGAGAAGTATCTTTTTGGCGGATGTCCTTTAAGACTTACCACTTTTTTTTTTTGAGAAGATATCCTTTCCGATATGGAAAAAAAAAAAAAGCTTTGAACGCGCCATTTTGCCTTTTTAAACTTTCAATGGGCCCCTCCATTACACGCAGTTGACCATAAGCGCGAAGTTATGTGGCCCCGTGGGGCCCGGGTCCGACAAGTAATTGAAAATAATTTGAAATGTTACATATAATATATAAATGTATATGATATATGTGCTCCAAGCACGTTGCTAGACGTTTGTTACGGGGAAGGGGGCTCTGAAAGCTAGGGGGCTTAAAATTCGTAAATGTTTTGATGTATTTTATTAATATATTTAATAATACCAAATATATAAGGAGACTAATATATTTAAAATTAATAAATAAATTTCTTAACATAAATTTTATATTGAAAACTTATGAATTTTAGTATACCTCTCTATAATTTCCCCAATCCTTATTATAAAGTATATGAAGACTCAAACTTCTGTAAAAAAAATTACATACGCAAGATCTACCGTAGAAAGTTGTTTTGAATACATTTTTAACGTCAAAGAACAATTCCCATTGTTATGTACAATTTCGTACAAAATAAAAAATTTAAAATAAAATTCTACAATATTTGATTTTGAGAAAAAAATATTTCAGGGGGGGGAGAGAGGGAGCTGACTACATTTCAAGGGAGGGATCAGTTCCATATAGCCCCAGCCTGGCTACTGCTCTGATGTGATCCACGCGCCCCCAATCATTTTGAAATCTTTACATTGCTTCAGTTAACATTATAAATTTGAAAAATTCCGTCAATGCTACCATTACTGATTAAATGTACATTAATTTTTTTATGAGGATCCATTTTCATTGTTATCAATGGCTCACACATAGCGTGATTGTATTATTTACTATTATGCCGTTACTCCTGATGAAGGACTGCTGCTGATGCGTCCGAAAGCTTGAGTGATCTTTTTCATTGCTATTTTACCAGTGTTTAACCTTTTTATGTAAATTTCCTTGTCGCTTGCTGTGAAGACAAGAGCGAAGTCATGTCAAAAAAAGGCATGCTCAAGATAAAACACTGAACAATTAAACCCATGCGCAATACATAGGGGCGGACTGCTCCGCCGGCCAGCCGGCCATTGAGCCGATGCACCCTCATGGGCGACAGGGTTCGCGCCCCCGCAAGGACTCGCGCTCTCCTATAATCCAAGGAATGCGCCCTTCGAGAGGACTTAGTCCGCCCCTGGCGGTACATATGCTTGATAAGACAGACCAATATAGCAGGAACTAATATTAAAATATAGAAGGACAGATAAGGTTAATTAACATGTGTGCATGTGAATGTATTATCTGTGGACATATGGAATAGACAATAAAGGCGAATTCAAAGGCTGAAATCGTAACTTCCATAAAGCAGAGGACTTAAAAAAAAAAAAAATACACATTCGCATTCCCGAAATCGAACTCGGGGCCACATACGGTGACGAAATTGGACTTCGGGAGATAATCATTAATTCCTCAGTTGTTTTCACAGGGCCGTATTGAGAAATTCTCGTATCTAAGACAAATATGCAAAATTTACCTTAGATGCCCCCCATAAAATATTAGTTCATAACATTTGCTATGTTAAATTATTAATTGTACTTTTAATTAAATTAATTAAAATTTGTTATATTAGTGTAAAATATTTTGTTATCATAAAAAAAATTATAATTTATAATTTTAGCGCAATAAATATTCTCTTGGAACCGCAATACATCACCAAGTTACCTCATTTAGTGGCCCTTCAATTTTTAACCTTAGTTAATTGACCTCTTTGCCATACCTTCAGTACAGTCCTGACATCTTCTGACCTTTAGAAATGGAATTGTAAATTGCAAAATCATAAATATCTACCATCAGTGACAATTTTGTTTTAAACACTCTTCTCCATCTTTCTCTAGGAAGCGTTTAAGTTTATTTTGGCCATTTCAACCCCCTCCCTCCCGGTAAAAATTAACATTGGCTAACATAGGAAAATAAGCAAAACGGCACCCCCCAAGGGTGTTTACGTAATACTTGAACCCTCCCCTAGTGGTGAGGGCGGAGGATTGCGGGCTTCACAAGTGGAATAGATTATGCCCTAGGGCCGTGATTCTTGAGCCTTTTGCCCTCACGAAACTCTTTTATTACTAGATGACTAACCACCACTAGCGCAGCAATTGAAAATTCATTGGGGAGGTCATGGCTATAGGGGCTCAAGTGGAATTAAGGAAGATTATGTGATGCAGCCTTAGAGAAAATAATGTGTTTTGATATCCAATGGGGTGGGCTTGAGTCCCTTGAGCCCATCCCTGTTCTAAGTCACGGAACCCCTTTGTGAAGTATTTAAAGAAACCCAATGAGTATTTATCAGTGCTTGAATGTAAACATAAATATAGGTATAAAAAAGAAATTACCACTTTTCCTATACCATTCATTGTTGCTGGATATTATGGGAGAAAATTACAGAATTTTGAGAAATTTTTTTAAAATTGCGGCGATTTTACACAATGCTTACGGCGCCCTTGGTTTCCGCGAAACACACTAACAGTAAGAAACATTACTCTAGGACCAGAGTTTAAGCTGCGTAAGTTGTTTTCGCATTTTGCGAAAGGATATTGCATTTTGTGAAAAAATTTAATCCTACTTTCGCTAAAAAGCAAAAGCACTGAAAATTAAAAATTTCTACAATTTTATGTCGGCGGCCGCCATACGACGATCTTGAAGACCTTTTGTTGCGTCATGAACGGATGAATCGAAATGTTTAATTTTGAAAATTTCTACAAATTGTGGTGTGTAGCAAAGCCAATCAGAATTGTACAAATATATCGCTGATTTTACAATTTTGTATAAAATAAAAAGTGTTATTTGTAGTTAAATTATAATAATTGTATTAAATTTGTAGTTAAATTATAATAATTGTATTAAATTTGTAGTTAAATTATAATAATTGTATTAAATTTGTAGTTAAATTATAATAATTGTATTAAATTTTAATTATACTATTTTGTTTAGCAATCTCTTAAATTACAAAATTATCAAAACTGTCTCAAATATTTACAGTAGAAAAAGAGAACTAAAAGAAATTTAAAAATGCTAATTTTTTTTATATTTTAGCTAAAATGCTAAATAAAAATAAAAATCCAGCTTAAGACTTGCCTAGAACAGAGATCGGCATTCTTTTAATGATGTTGTGCCGAAGTAATGCTGCAATATTGTTGTTTGGAAGTAATATTAGTTTCACGCACCTGGCGCAGTATAGCCAGATATCTTGCGCCATAAAAAAAACCAAACAACCAACCAATATTCTTTACTTGATGAAGGCTTGCAATCGAACTATTAAAACTTATAAATCAAGTACATGGTTGGCATAAATGGGTGACCATATTTTCCAAATTATGTTTTAAAATTTATATTTTCTGAAATTTATATTTAAAATTTGTTTTAAAATTATATTTTCATTATATTTTCAAAAATTTATATTTTCAAAATTTCTCTTCAAAGGTATATTTTCCAGAAATTATAATTTCAATTATACATAGGAGGTTCAGAAGTATTACGTAGCGCGGAGTGCCAGTGGAGTTACCGTTGATCTTACCTTCTATATTTAGCAATATTCATTTTGCTTGCAGGAGTTATTCGGCGCTTGACTACTCGACTGATACTGTGTGGTATGAGATGAAAAGCCTCGGCGATTTTTTTCAGTTAAGCCTCGATGGGTGTACCTTTCGTAACATGACAAACATCTAATCTGTAATCAAGTTCGTTCCAGACATCTTGCAGTTTTTCACAGTCAACGGTGGTTAATGCCGCACTGATGCGTTCTTTAAGTATATTGAGTGTTTTCGGCAATGGTAGTTTATAATGTATGCTGGTTGAAATGCGTGCAGCACGGCGATCATGGAGTTTTAAATGCATGCAATACAGAAATAAAGGAAAAAAATCCTTGCATACTCTAATACAGCGGTCGCCAACCGGTGGTCCGCAGAAAAAGCTGGACATTATTTGCATTTTTAATGTTTGATTAATAACAAAACAAAAATAATATTCTAAGAAATTCTCATATTCTGAATGACAATTTTTGCTTTTGTATTGTACTAAATTCACGAAATGTGTTCGATGGCTTTAAAAATATGAATTTGGTGATCCGTGAGATTTGAAAGGTTGGCAACCGCTTCTCTAATACGCAAAAACTTTTCTCTATCCTTGTCGCCATATTTAATTTCAATCGCGGCCTTCTAAGGGAGAGTCGTCATCAATTGAGAGATGTTAAAAAAAAAAGAAAAAAAAAAGATAGAAACTTGGAGTGCTTTTCTTTATTTTCATGTATCACTGATTACATTATATAGTTTTGAAAATATAAATTTTTAAAACCATTGATGCTCACCCTGTATAATTCCAATTTTTAACGATCACATTCGGAATTTTAAGTTCATTATAAGCCATTACACACTAACTCACATGCCACGTTTGGCACATGTCTTGTAGGTTGTCGACCCCTGTCCTTTGAACCCAATTCCTGGTACTGTTCAATTTTATTATTTCGCATGTTAGGTTTTATCTTATTTTCAATATTTTTTGACAGACGCTTCACTTTCTTACCTACTTTTCTGCCAATCTTTCTGATCTTGTATTATTTTTCATTGATTGTAAATAAATTTGAACTGACGTAAAATTGAAAAGAAAAATAGAAGAAAATGACGATAACAAATTAAGAAATAACAATAGAATTAAAAAGTCATCCTTTTAAAATTAAGTAGCAATTATAATTAAATTAGATAAATGATGATAACAACAATAATAAAAAAAATTTTATTTTTTTTTTCGAAGAAAATAGTATACGAAATACTGTATTTATTAACATTAGTTGATGCCAATTTAATTTCCTATTAAGAATAGTATTAAAATAAAATTATGAATATTTCGGGTAGTATTTTGTTTTAAATTTAAATTTAAAAATCATGTTCCATTTATTATTTCACTTCAGCCGCTAATTATTTTCTTCGTTTAAAATAAGAAGTTTCCCCCATGGATACAGATCATTATTGTAGCAAAATAATGTAATTAGATATCGTATTTTTTTATATATATATATATATATATATATATATATATATATATATATATATATATATATATATATATATATGTTTTTTCAAAACAAATTTGTTTACACTTGTACAAACTTGTTCTTTCAAAATCTTTATGTAACCGAAATTTTGCACTTGCTTGATGACTGTTGATGTTTTAATAGAGTCAAAGACCTTCTCATAGTCAATAAATGCAACAAACAATGTTGCATTTATTGATTTATATATATATATATATAAATCAACAAGTAAACGTTGTTTGTTGCATTATTAACTATGAAGATCTTGACTCTAACTTATCAGCAATCATCAACTCTTTAAGATCAACAGAGATGTCGAGGATGTGTGTATTGACATGGTGAAACGCGTGTATAAAAATGCAAGTGCAAAATTTCGGTTACATAAAGATTTTGAAAGAACAAGTTTGATAGAAAACTATCAAACTTGGCAAAGGGGTGAGGCAGGGAGATACCATTTCTCCAAAACTTTTTACTTCTGCTTTACAGATGATTTTTCAGCTGATAAATTGGAATAACAAGGGAATAAAAATAAATGGTGAATATTTAAATCATCTGCGGTTTGCTGATGACATCGTTATTTTTTCAACGGACCCATTAGAACTCCAAGACATTGTACAAGACCTCTCAACTAGAAGTGAAGAAGTTGGACTCAAGATGAATTTGCAAACAAACTAAAATCGTGTTCAATAATTTCGCAGAGAAAACAAAAATACAGGTTGAAAACATTGAGCTAGAAGTTGTTGATTCATATATTTACCTTGATCGACTGATTTAAATGGAAAGCAACTTTATGAAAGAGCTCGACAGACATGTTAAACTTGGTTGGAGTGTATTCGGACCAAACAGTTTTATCCTGAAGAGAAAATTACCTTTGTGTCTAAAAAGAAAGGTTTTTCCAAAAGTTGTGTATTGCCAGTCCTCTCTTACGGATCAGAGACATGGAGTATAACAATTACAGCAATACGGAAGTTACAGACAACACAAAGAAACATAGAGAGGTGCATGCTTTCAATAACTAAGAGAGATCGAAAAAGAAATACTTGGGTGAGAGAGCAAACTGGAGTAGAGGATATTATTGTTAAAGTAAAAAGACTGAAATGGCGATGGTCTTGGCATATCGCAAGAACTGATCAACGATGGACAACGCAAATTCTCAACTGGATTCCAAGAAACCACCGAATAGCTAGAAAACTTCCTGAAACTAGATGGTTGGATGAAAGAAGAAAAGAGGTTGGGGTGACGTGGAAACGAATGGCCCAAGATAGACTCGTGTGGAAAGCATTTGGAGAGACCTTCATCCAGCAGTGGATAACTAATGTTTGAATATGATGATGATATATATATATATTGCATAATATATATAATCATCATATTCAACTATTATCTATCCACTGCTGGTTGGAAGGTCTCTCCAAGTGTTTTTCACACAAGTCTATCGTTTCCACGTCGCCCCAACCTGTTTTCTTATTTCATCCACTTATCTAGTTTGATGACGTTTTCTAGGTCTTCCGTGGTCTCTTGGAATCCAGTTGAGAATTTCTGTTGTCCATCGTTTATCAGTTTTTCTTGCAACATGCCCAGCAAATCGCCATTTCAACTTTTTTACTTTAACGATGATGTCCTCTACTCTAGTTTGCTCTCTCACCCAAGCACCCAGGTGTTTCTTTTTCACTTTTTGGTGTTTTATCAAAAAGTGTAATTGGTAGAACTTCAGGGCCGTTTGTCCACTGAGGAATAAATGTTATCATAAATGTGATATTTTTTCATATAATTCTACTTTTTGATATACAGGGTGTTCGGTAACTACCGTATAAACTCCCTGGCACGCGATTCTGTGGTCAATTCTAAGACGAAAGTCAAGAGGGACGATTTTTGATTGAAGGCTTCGTTTATAAATAATAAACACTTCAAAATTTCTATCTGAGAGCTTCTTCAAGAGATCGTGCTTCTTCATCGTTTCAGCGAATGGCGAAAGCCACGCCCCTTGGATTCCCCGCCTCCAGAATAAAAAGGGTTTAACTCGCTATGAGAAAGAAATTTCTTCATCACGTGCTATTTAAATTTAGCGCTCAAATTTCAGTGAGCCCCGCCTTAGAATGAACAGCCTTTTTTATTGGAAGAGTTCAGCTTGAAAGAAAAGTAACGCGTGTGCAAAATGCAGTGATGTAACAGAAAGCGTCGTCAGACGTTTTTAAATATTGCAACCCAATGTAAGATAAATGTAAGATAAACCGTCGCCAAATATCGGAAAAGAAGGCGAAAGAATTGTCAATTAACTTTGTACAAATGTAGAATTTTAAATCTCATATTTGATTTAAAGCGACAGACAGGGTCCTGAGCATTTAATCGGTGTTATAAGAAAAGCATCTTAACATACAGCGGCTCCCAAAATTGAGTATACACCAAACAGATTTTTTTTGGCATCCTAAAAACCTTTATGAAATTATAATCAGAATTTAATTTTGATAAAAATTTTAAATTACACATTAAAATATATATTAAGCCAATATATAATTCAGAATTAACAGTAGTATTTTAGAAATATATATTGTAATGCTAAACGTATAGTATTAGAAATTTCAAAATTAAGTAACGTATACACCAATAGAAAACCTCTTCACGCCACTATTACTATACGTCGTAGGGGATGCCTATTACTAATTTTACTAACATTTAATTACTTTATCACAATGTAAGTTTTTTTCTCCCAGCATGTAATTAAATTATGAAATGTGTTCACAACGTGAAAGTAGTACTGAAATTCGACGAAATGTTCTTCGAAAATCGCAACAAGGAAAATCTTTGCGCGAATTGAGGGCGCATGCGTATGTTACGTCCGAAGCGTACGCGTCATAAACCTTCCTGGTAAGTGTATGATTTATTTTTGGCAAAAAGGGTAAGATTGAGCAGTTTTGGTATTTCAGATTTTCCTTGGATTTTTATTTCAAATTATAATTCCATCGCATTTTTTTTTAAATGCTTAAAGCGTTTTTGTAATACATAAGGTGAATTTTGATTGAAGTTAGTGGCGTTTCAAGGATTTGTGGATCTTATGTTTGTTTTAGGTTCCAAGAGCTGTCAGTACTATACTACCAAGGGAAGTTTTTTTGGTGTCAATCGCATCTACACTTGAGACTTAGTGCACTTTTTAGTACCTAATGTGGTTATTAAGATTCAGTAATTAAGGCGCGGGAGCCTTAATTTGCCGTGGGTGGCAACAATCTTAGCTGCACCATAGCTACCATATACATTGTAAACGTGGAATTTAAAAGTATAAGTATTAGTAAGTGCGGCATCGCCAAATTTGGTAGCACAGGCTAACCTTTACGTAGAATGACATAATTCTAAAGCAGGACCGACTAAAATTTGGGCCCTAAATTTAAATAGCACGTGACCAAGAAATTCTTTACAATAGCGAGTTAAATCCTTTTTATTCTGGAAGCGGGGAAACCAAGGGGTGCAGCTTTCGTCATTGGCTGAAACGACGTAGAAGCACGCTCTCTTGAAGCACTATTGGCTCTCAGATAGAAATTTTGAAGTGCTTATTATTCATAAACGAATCCGTCAATCAAAAATCATCCCTCTTGACTTTCGTCTCAGAATTGACCATAGAATCGCGTGCCAGAGAGTTTATGCGGTAGTTACGGAACACCCTGTATATCAAAAAGTAGAATTATGTGAAAAAATATCACATGGTAACATTTATTCCTCAGTGGAAAAACAGCCCTAAGTTCTACCACTCGCACTTTTGATAAAACACAAAAATTTTTAGATAAACTGATTCTGAGTTTTGTTAAAACGTAAAATGAAAAATTTACCAAAAAAAAAAGGTAGTGATAATTTCTTTTTTCTAGCTGATTTATACCTACTCATATATACTACGGCTATGGTCAAAAATCGATTAGTTTTAGTTAGTGGTTTAGTTATAGACTGAGAAGGCTTTAGATTTTGGTTAATCCTCTTAAATTTTAGTTTTGTACTTCATTGGTTGTTTTTTCTCGAGCAAAATCTCCCCAGTTCTTTCGCATCTTCACGGGTTCTCTTCCTGCGGTCATTTAAACGAGATGCAGATTTTGTTTCTTCTCGCTAGACGAAATTACTTTGCTTTTACAACCTTAGGAATCGGCTTAAGGACTCATCAAGGGGGAGGGACCTACAGTTAGATAAAATCCAAACCGCACACTACCAGCTTTTGCAGGGAATGGTAATTTTTTTTTTAATGAACAGCCATTTTTTATATGGTTGAAACAAAGATTAAAAGAATTTAAAGAGCCAGGCCTGAAGATAAACTGGAATGCGGGGGGAGCCTGGTTTTCAAAGAAATTAAATAGAATAGGATGGCGCCTGATTAAAACCTACTTTTTAAATATCAGTAATGTTAAGTAAAATCAATAGATATTGAATTATGCGAGAATTAATGTGACTTGATTTAATTTAATAAGTGTGGCCGAACTTCTTGGAGACTAGAAGTTCAAGAGAGCAGAGTTATAATCAAAGATCCACATACTGTGTATTGAGATGGGTCTACGATAGAAGAACAATTAACCAAAGTGGAAAATGGTAACATTAAAGTTAAAAAAAATCGTAATAAAAAATGGAAAAACAGTGGCAATAAAATTTAAAAAGTGACAATGGCAATAAAATTTAAAAAGTGATAATGGCAATAAAATTAGAAAACGATAATAAAATTAGAAATGATAATAATAAAATTAGAAAATGATAATAATAAAATTAGAAAATGATAATGATAAAAATTAGAAATGGCAATATTTAATTAAAATGTAATAATAAAATTAGAAAGAAATGATAATAGGCTAACAAATAATAAAATTAGATTAAGAATGATAATAAAATGGATAGGCGAAGGGGAATATTGCCCTTCGTTGCATTTTCTTATTAAAACAAATGTCATTGAGGGGATGAGTGCATACCAATTTTTGCATTAGTTTTTCCTTTTGGAAACATTGCTTGCTCATTCTTAAGGGGTCACCCACGAAAATGCTTTAATTTTTTTTCTTTATTTTTAAAAAGAATTGGATTCTTACCTTTCAAATCACATATAATTTTTGGCTCTAGATTAATTAGAACCATTTTTACAAAAATTTACTGATGTAACAAGTGAATTTAAATGCAACAATTACAAACTTTTCACAAAAATGCGATTTTCTCAAAATGATATTTCCTGTCGCAAAATGAACTGTCACTGAAATTGTCACTGAACATTTTTTCAAAAACTTCCAATTGAGTTCCAATTGACTTATAATTTCTTGAGTACGTACATATAAGTATTAAACATACGTGGTGTGTGGCGTTTTTTATTTGTTTTTTAATTACTGGCTTGAACGTAAAATAAAAATCATGGTTTCAAGAAAAAAAATTTTCATTTGATATAAATATTTTTAATTTTAAAAATATCGTGTGTATCGTAAAACGCCACATATAAAATATGTAAATATGTTTACTAACTATACAAAAAAAATTTTGTATGCATCGAATAAGTATTTTCGGAGAAAATGTTCCTTATGTCTCTATGGAAAACCCCATGTTGTTGGTTTCGTGTATGATCCTCTTAAGTACCAACTGGTTGTGGCCATAGAGCACCCCCCCACCCCCCACCCCCACAACCAACAGGCGTGTAGTCGCGAAAAAACGGAATGAAGAAGGTGGTCTTAGTGTGCAAGTTTCCGTATCCTTATAAATGGCAGTACCTCACATGGGCGCCAATACGAGGTGGGGGGGTGGCTGAGAAAAATTATTACCTCCTTCTCAAAGCTGTCGAGAATTTTAGTGAATGTACAAGATACCAAAACGCTACAAAAATAATTGATACTGCTTGGCAATTAGTAATGAGCTAAAAAGTACCTTATTTTAAAATGTGACTGTAAAACTTTTGTCCGAATCTGCTATGCATTTCCTTTCAAATCGAATTTTGAAACGATCAGGAGGTCTCGAGACCCCCCTCTGATCCCCATATGGGCGCCCATGATACCTTACGAGCTGTTATTCATGTAAAATCAGCATCCTTAAACCTTGAAAGTAACATCACGAGGATTGAAAGTAACATCACGGGAAGATTGTGATGTAAATTTTCCAGAGCCGGAATTAGTATACGAGGCTCCCTGGGCACAACGATTTTTGGCGCCCCCCCCCCTAGAAATTCCTTCTAAGCGTTGAGGTATATGATTTAGCGCCGTAGAAAAAAGTTAGCGCCCTAGACTTCGACCCCTCCCGCCAAACTCGAGAGGAATAGCGAAGGAGCGACATTTATGGTTAGCCTACCTTATATGCATTATTATAAGATATAATAATGATATTTTTATAAATATAGTTTATTTGACGACAATTTTTTGGATATTGGGGGAGGGGGCAAGGGCTGCTGCAAAACAAAATTTCAGGGTGGGAGCAAAGCTTGAAAATTCCCCTTGTAAGTTCAGTTTTAAGTATTTTTTGCTTGAAAATAATTATTTTTAATGTAAATTTATTATTCTGAGGGTAGGGAGAGCGCACGCCCCTTGCCTGGATCCGGCCTTGAGAGGTAGGGGTTGTTTCACGCAATCTTTCAGAATTTCAGATTTAGAAAAAGACTGGAGAGCGCCTTCTCGGTAAGAGTTGACCAACAGAAATCTACGGTAAATAAATTACAATTAAAAAAAAATCCGCTGCCTCTTGCACCCCTAGAAATTTTTCGCCTGTGCCCAACGTGCCCATTTATAAATCCGGCACTGAAATTTTCCTTGATTGTTTTGGTTCACAGCGAATATTGGTTTCAGGGTATATCAAAGGTACCATTTGAATGTATATAATCGTGGACTAGCAATTGGGCGGCTCGAGGCAGGGCAAAGTATTACTGAAGTTACTTACGATAGCAACAAGCGTATACAAAAGTGCCGTTTTTCGATTAAAAACTGTTGAATGTAGAAGAACTGCTGTGAGAGGGCATAGCGTGCTGTGAAGGAGTATGAGAGCTCAGGATGACAGATATACAAATAACCCTTTTAGCGAAAATAAGCAGAAATCTTACTTACGTCTAGTAAGATAAAGTTTTTGCACCTGCTACTGACTCTCGTGTACCTGCCAGAACTATTTCTTGTTACCTGAATCAAGTTGGCTTGTATGCACGGTCACCTGTCAGACACATCCCATTCATAGCACGCCATCGTCGGAAAAGATTACAATGAAGGGACTAGCATCTGTATTGGGATCCTCAAGAGTGGTCAAAAGTAATGTTCTCAGAAGATTCCCAGTTTTCCATCAGCAGTGACAGTACATTATTGCACCGAGGTTCGCTTGGGCTATGTTCCGTGGACCAATGTGTCCAGAAATTTTGTTCATGGACCACAATGCTCCTTCGCACAAAGCAGCTCAGATATCTGAGATATACTGGAAAGTAACGATATTGAGCACATGATATATGGCTTGCTTACTCCCTATTGAATCTGCTTGCTTGAATCTGTGGCTTGCTTACTCCCTGTTGAATCCAATCGGGGACGCTCTTGGTAGACGTGTGGTGCAAGGAAATCTTCCTCTTCGAACTCTACAAGACCTGGAAATTGCCTTGAAGAACAAATGGAACCATATCTTTTCAGCTCTCTTCAACAGCGTTGTGGAACGCTTGCCAAAGAGAAGCAAAAATTCGAATTGTTTTCAAAAGCATACGAAACAATTACTTAGTAAGTCTTTACTTTGACGAATGTAAAAATGTTTGATGTGTTTCATTGTTTAATTTTGCACACGGATTCTTTTATATCTAATATATTTAAGCCTTTTAGACCTGATAATACAACGTTGTGTTTTGAAATATTACTCCGTCAATATTACAATTTTCAAAAATATAAAATGTTGAAATTAAACGATTATAACATGTAGCAATTGTTTTACTATTCACAATATTCTAATATTACAAAATAACTAATATAAGTTTAAAATATAAATATAATTAACGGGTTTAATGATTAAAAGCATAATAGAACATTTACGTTGTTGAACCGCTGGATGTTGGTGGTGGTAGAGAGGGAGATACATGCGAAAGAGTGATGGCAGTGTAGGGTTACCAATTGCGGTTTCTACATTTATAGATTTGGTTATCGTTCTATGATGGATTGCAGAACGATGGAGCGGTGATAGACTCCATAATATCACCGATGGCTTATAAGTTATATCAGAAGGGTTTTAGCTCGTACGTCAACTCATGTGGATTGTTACCCTGGAACCTTATCGAAATTGAGTCAGAAATACCAAGATACAGATGAACCATGTAGACAGCATGTCTCTACGTTACACAAATTATTTACAATCACATAGCAAAATAACTTAAATTGTTACGATTAAGAATTGACATTATTATTGTAAGACATTATGAATGTCCATCATGGGCAGCGTGACCATCTCGCTAAGAGTCCTACCGAAAGAATGTCTTTTATTGGTGTTCGCCTCATCGTCTCTACACTCGCAATGATCTTATTGGCTGTTCACCCTTTTCATACGCAAATGTTCATTGGTTACCCCTTTAACACTAATTGATGATTTGCTGTTCCACTCAAGGGTTCGTGGTGTCACACTCGGAGGGTCGTAATCATCATGTCCAGTAGGGGTACTTATAAGCAGGAAACGTCAAGGAGTTTGAAGAAATACAATTAAGTTATCTTTGCGTCGTACCGTGTTGTACACTAAACTCAATCGTCGCCTGCAGCTAATATCTTTTCCGTCGCCGGAAACAGAGAGAACCGCTGGTGAGTCTGTCCATCTGGATTCTGGGTGGAAAAAGCGTATATGCGAGGAAACAAAATAGTGACCATTAAATCATGATAAAATCTTTTGGAAGTGTGGGCTCAGGTATCGATCGATGATCGTTGATTCGTGATTCCCCACAGTAGTAAAAGGCTAGGGGTAGCATTTTTCAATTCTCGCCTAGGGCGCCAAAACGCCTAGAAACAGCTCTGCCCTTATGACAGATTATGTGATATGTGACGACAGAACGATATTTTTCGCAATCCAATGGAAGGGGGCGGGCTTAAACCTCCATTGAATAACAGAAAGCAGTGCCGTGGGAAAAGGGGTGGCTCTGGGGTGCTGGAGCCCCCAGAGATACCCCCTTCCTACTGCACTGTCACTATACACAAATAAAATAGTGAATAATCAACGTTCGGAAAGAAATGCGGTAAGTGTTTTTTAATGTGTGACTGTTTTTCGACTTTCCAGACATAAACTAATAAAAATATACTCATCAAGGAAGTAAGATCTTTTTAAATTTTGTCGTCCAGTATCGGTTAACCAGCACAGAAAAAAAATAATAATTGAATGAATTATAATGCATATTATGGGTGCTGGTAACGCTGATTATAATATCGTTAATCACAGTAATTACTTTCTAAGCATAGTAATTACGGTGTTAGTCATTTTTTCCCATGAAATAACCATTATCAAACTAGTTTCATTGAAAAGAAAAAAATTACAAGAAGCGGTACACAAAAAACTACTAAGCAGAACGTAATAAGTAAGCGCTACTGGGTAGGAGATATTTTTCTGTAGCATATTTATGATTATAGTTTATTATATAAAACGTTTGGAAATAACTAATACTCATATTTAACTTAATGAAAATAAACGTCATTATATAAATCAAGGATTAGTGTCCGCATATTAAAGAAGAATTTGCTAAACTTATGCGCAAGAAATTGGCCATTACAAAGGTATATTCTTTAACGAGCTATATCGTAATAATTTATTGATATAATATTTTAGTAATTTATTTATCAGCGGTAAATATTTTATCGTAGTTTAATTGAGAGTAAATATTCTTTTATATTTAAAGGTAAAAAGGTAAAATCTGAATTGACTAATTTTTTTCATGAATTAGTTAATTCGTTTTCGGAATAATCAAATCTTTATAAATTATCTTTAATCAATTATATATATATTCATGGCGTGCTAATAAGTTAGAAAATACTGTTAATTGATATACGAAAACTAATCAGGATATTAAGTAAAATTTCCATTTATTCTATATGAGTGAGATATAGCGGAGAAAAGAATATGCGTATCTAATGTTGTTAAGTTGGCATTCTGAGAATATATCTTAAGATATAAGAAATCTTAAGATAAGATAAATAAATCTTAAAAAAAAAAATCAACACTTTCAAAGGTTCTTAAGAAACGAATCTCTTGAGAAAGATGAAATCCCTTACGATAAACAATATTGAAGGAGACAGAAAAAGTTATCAAGAAATACGTTTTCTATTCGTGTTTTATGACGTAAGGATAGATGAGGCAGCGCCTGCAGTTGGGGACCTGCAGTTTTCTGAGGAGTCCAGACCTCTTTTTACCCAGGAAATCAAATCTCTTTTTGCCCAGGAAACAAAATCTCTTTAGCCCAGGAAATCCAATCTCTTTTCCCAGGAAATCAAACATCTTTTTGCCTAGAAAATCGAATCTTTCTGCCCAGGAAATAAAACCTCTTTTGCCCAGGAAATCAAATCCCGGACTAAGGATGTGTACAAAAAATGGCAAGTGCTTGATGCCTGCTAGAATCAAACTCCGACTATTCGTATAGTAGTCTGTGTGTATAGACATACGCGCACGCACACACACACACACACACACACACACACACACACACACACACACACACACACACACACACACGATAGCAAAGACCATGCTCCACCAGAGCTTACAGTATTTTGAGAGACTTGAGTCCCTGTCACGGAAGGATTAAACCCCAGGCCACAGGTCAATAATTCGTTCGCGTAATTCTTTTACTAAGAGAATACACTCAAAATAATAACGTTAGTTTTGATGGCATTTTGCGACTTATCATGTTCCGGGTTTACCGGTGGCTTTCTATCGGAATGATAATGTCCAACCGCACACAGCGAGCATCTCCCGGGAAGTTTCCATAGTCTTTCTACTCTCCCTTGGTCTGTTGGCCTATCTGATCCAGGGGCGGGTTGAGTAGCCGGCCCCTAGCAGGTGCGCCCTCATGGGCTATAGGACTTGCGCCTTCGAATGGACAAGTACTCGCGCCCTTTGAGAGGACCCAGTCTGGTCTCCAGCGTTTCCTCACAATTGAAGACGTATGGAACATGATGCAACTGCAATTATAGCCATCCTTCAACGTGCGCTAATAAGCGGAGCCTTTGCAGAAATGCTGGCGGAATCTCCCACAAGACGACATTCAATAGCTGTATGAGGCCATGTAGCGAAGTAGATTTTTCATTTTTCAAAATTATTTTTGGGGCAATAGCATAGGGAAGGGGCACTCGTGGGGTCAAGCTCCATTGAGAGAGCAAGACACATTGCTGTATTTAACATCATATGATCTGTTATTTAGGTACTTAAGAACCCCCCCGTGGTTTTGTAACTTCTACCACGGGGGGGCACATACTATATACCTTTATACATCACATGCAAAATTGAAATTTATTAGCGGGTTTCAATAGATATTGAACCCGCTATTGCTTTTGGCTTTCCTGTCTGCCTGTCTATACGCAATAAAAAGGGTAAGGTAAAGGTCTTCCGTAAATGCAATAATGATGGCTATTGTTAACGTTGAAAACCTACCGAGTTACTTGAGAATTAGAGAGTTGCGGATTAGAGAGTTGTGGATTAGAGAGTTGCGAATTAGAGAGTTGCGAATTAGAGAGTTACGGATTAAAAAGTTGCAAATTAATATTAAATGAAACCCGCTAAATTTAAATATCGACCTTAGGCAATTTTCTTTCATTTGCTTGTTTTAAATTATTTGGTTTGGCGCAGTATAGCCCAGATGCTCTTGCGCCATAAAAAAGCCAAACAAACAAACAAATTATTGGGAGGACTCCGGCCTTCGGACCAGTATAGGCACTTGACAGCGCGGCCCCTAGACTTCATCCAGACTCCCAGACTGCAGCCCCTGCTGTCCTCCCCCCTCGTCGGTCCCGCTTGCGGTTAGACGTTGAATATTGTTTGAGAGCCCATCCTACCTTCTCGGCCCATGGGCCATAAAAACTTAATCCGGTGCTGCCCCGGGCCCATATAACCTATAACACCATGCCAAACTGAATATCCGCATGTATTGCGCTTAGTATATTGACAGTCTCTGAGTGCAATATCCGAATGTATTGCAGACAGAGACTGTCAATATACAAACTAAGAGGTAACACTTCTTGGTCTGCTGATCATCAATGAAGAGCCAAATTACTATGCAAATTGAATCACTTCTGTACAGGTTCATCGCTCATGCAACGTTTTATTGCGATTGGGTGATTGTCCAAATGCGCAGATTGTTTTGGCCATGTTATGAAGTCTATTTTAAATTGCGCTTGATATTGTCCTGATGATGAAATCAAAGTACGCGGATATATAATTACGCGAAACTACGCGATATATACTCACGTGAAACTACGATATATACTACGTGAAACTACGTGGATATATACTACGAAACTACGTGATATATACTACGTGAATACGTGATATATACTACGTGAAACTACGTGATATATACTACGTGAAACTACGTGAAAATATAATTTAGATTAAACTAACCAAAAGAGACATGATTTACAATACAATACAAATGAATTTATTTTCATACGTATGTGTACAATTTGTGTATACATACATGCATGATGGATTACATGCTAAAACAAAAAGGTTAACCCACATGCAACCTGAAAACTGTGGCTGTTTATGTTTGGATAGATAAAAAAATAAGTTTTAAGTGGTTTTTTTTTTCCCCAAATTTTGTTATTGGTATAATGTTTTTTATTTCGTTTGGTATATTATTCCAAATATTTAGTCCGTAATAATTGATATTATCTTTTCCATAATTAGTTCGAATATTTTTGGTTTTAATTTCTTTTTTATGGCGAGTATTATATTTGTGACCGTCCTTTATTATTTCTACTCTGTCATTGTGTTTTTCTTCATTTATTCTTTCGTATACGTATTGACGGCCTGCAAAAGGGTTGCTGGTATCTAACTGGAAGGAGACCCACACGCTGAACGTATGTGACGATGTGTGGAACCGGCCAGGCCAGTAACCTAGTGTCCTACCCCGCCTTCAAGTGGTGCAGGCTGAGCTTTCTATTTATGTGGCAAATTAATATTTGCTACACGGATAGAAAGGCGGAAGGGGAGGGCTAATTCACCAACCCGTCTAGCCAGCGTGGTGAAATTATGGCTAATTCCTCCATTATGTTGACACACCAGAAACCATGGCCCCTAGTCTCCAGGTGCTGGAGTGCTCCTGATCAAGGCAGCGGTCAGTGTGGCATGAAAGCAGGGGGTGCTAAGAATCACTGGAATGGCCCAGGCTGCCGTTTGTTATTGACCTTGGCTACGTTTAATGGACGATCCCTTGCTTCTGAAGCAAAACTTCAGGAATTGGAAGAAGAACTTGACAAGATCAAATGGGACATTGTAGGACTCAGTGAAGTTAGAAGAAAAGGTGAAGAGTTGGTGGAACTGAAAAGCGGACATTTGTTTTACTATAGAGGAACGGAAACTGGAAGAACAAGTGGTGTTGGCTTCTTAATCAACAAAAGAATTAAAGACTGTCTTCTGGAAGTTGAAAGTACATCAGATCGAGCAGCGAGGCTTGTTGTTCAACTAACCCAGCGATACCAACTTCAAATAGTACAGGTATATGCACCAACATCAAGCCATACCGACGAAGAGGTTGAAGAATTTTATGAAGAAATCAAAGAGTTACACACCAAAGGGAAACAACATATCAAGCTCATCATGGGGGATTTCAATGCAAGAATTGGACAACAGGAACAAGGAGAGACATCGGTTGGTAAATACGGATATGGGGAAAGGAATGAACGTGGCGATCAACTCATCGAATTTGCAGAAGCTGAAAACCTTAGCATCATGAATTCATTTTTTAAGAAGAAACCGCAAAGAAAATGGACATGGAAACACCCAAATGGGGGAACTAGTGAAATTGACTATATCCTGGCAAACAAGAAATCAATTATTGAAGATTGCAGTGTACTGAACAGATTTAATACTGGAAGTGATCATCGAATGGTGAGATGTAAAGTGCACTTAAATACTAAATTAGAACGACAGAAGCTCATTAGGAAACAAGTAAGTAAGAGGGTGGATCTAATGAAACTGAAAGTAAATACCGAGGCATTCAAGTTGGAATTAAAAAATCGCTTTTCTGCACTGGAAGGACTTATTGATGAAAGTGATATCTCAGAAGCAAATGAAAACATTGTTAAGACAATAGTTGAAACTGCTGGGGAAATTGGTGGTGTAACCTGTAAAAAGCACAATAGCAAATTATCTGAGAAGACGAAACAGCTCATGAAAAGGCGAAGAGATATGAAGGTGGACAATCGAAATACCAGTTCCAGGATTGAGTACATAGAACTTTGTAAAACTCTGCGCAAAAGCATGAAAGAAGACATAAGAAAATTCAACTGTGAGCTAGTAAGGAAAGCCATTGAAAATAACAAGAGCCTTAGGGTTGTTAAAGGAAGTTTATCTGTTGGGAAGAAACACATCATTGCATTAAAAGGAGAGGATGGCACCGTAACAAGAAATAGGGAAGAAATACTTAGAAGAGTTGAAGAATTCTACAAAAATCTATACGAAAGTAACAGTGAATTAAACGAAGACATTGAAATAGTCGAAGGAACAGCTCCTAAAATCTTAAAAGAAGAAGTTTCATTTGCAATAAAAAGCATGAAGAAAGGAAGAGCCCCTGGTGATGATGGTATTACATTAGATATCCTAAAAGAAGCTGGAGAATATGTAGAAGACATACTTGCAAAATTCTTTACCAAATGTCTTAACAGCGGTAACATACCAAACCAATGGGATTCTGCAACAGTAATTCTTTTGCATAAAAAAGGTGATAAAGAGGATTTAAAAAATTACCGACCAATTAGCTTGTTACCTGCTATTTATAAAATCTTCACAAAAGTGCTAACACATCGCCTGCAGAAAAAATTAGATGCAGCTCAACCAAGAGAACAAGCTGGATTTCGAAGTGGATTCAGTACAGTGGACCATATTCAAGTATTAAGAGAATTAATTGAAAGAACACATGAATATGAACTTCCATTGTGTGTGGCATTTATTGACTATGAGAAGGCCTTTGACTCTATTAAAACATCAGCAGTCATCAACTCTTTAAGATCAGCAGACATCGAGGATGTGTACATTGACATGGTGAAATGTGTGTATAAAAATGCAAGTGCAAAATTTCGGTTACATAAAGATACCAAAACTATCAAAATTGGTAAAGGTGTGAGGCAGGGAGATACCATTTCTCCAAAACTTTTTACTTCAGCTTTACAGATGATTTTTCAGCAAATAAATTGGAATAACAGGGGAATAAAAATAAATGGTGAATATTTAAATCATTTGCGGTTTGCTGATGACATTGTTATTTTTTCAACGAACCCATCAGAACTCCAAGACATGGTACAAGAGCTCTCAACTAGAAGTGAAGAAGTTGGACTCAAGATGAACCTACAAAAAACTAAGATCATGTTCAATAATTTTGTAGAGGAAACAAAAATACAAGTTGACAACACTGAGCTAGAAATTGCTGATTCATATATTTACCTTGGCCAGCTGATTTCAATGGATGGCAACATTATGAAAGAACTCAACAGACGTATTAAACTTGGCTGGAGTGCATTTGGAAGAAACAGTTTTATCCTGAAGGGGAAATTGCCTTTATGTCTAAAAAGAAAAGTCTTCAACCAGTGTGTATTGCCAGTCCTCTCTTATGGATCAGAGACATGGAGTCTAACAGTTGGAGCAATACGAAAGTTACAGACAACGCAAAGGAGCATGGAGAGGTGCATGCTTGGAATAACTAGGAGAGATCGAAAAAGAAACACTTGGGTGAGAGAGCAAACTAGAGTAGAGGACATCATTGTTAAAGTAAAAGGACTGAAATGGCGATGGGCTGGGCATATTGCAAGAAGAACTGATCAACGATGGACAACAGAAATTCTGAACTGGATTCCAAGAGACCACCGAAGACCTAGAAAACGTCCTCAAACTAGATGGGTGGATGAAATAAGAAAAGAGGTTGGGGTGACGTGGAAACGAATGGCCCAGGATAGACTTGTGTGGAAAGCATTTGGAGAGACCTTCATCCAGCAGTGGATAGATAATGGTTGAATGATGATGATGATATATATATACACACACACACTCTGTTTGTTGTAATAAAATATATGCACCCAGAAAAAATTGAGACACAACTACGAATTCGACATGTGTGTAGTGTTCGAATCGATTAACAAATGATCAAAACATAGAAATAAAACATTGTTTTATTGACCTGTAGTAGTACAAAGAATGTGCTCTTCAATAGATGGTAAAACCACCCCTGCCAGTCATACAAGCTGATACTCGGTGAGGCATGGAGTCAATTAATTGGCCGATGCCCCTCTGCTTTAGAACTTGCCATTCACCTCCTTGTCTTCACACTTGTGTACGCTGGTCATCGGCATCGAGTGAAAAGTAGGATTCATTACTAAAGATGACATTCCTCCAATCAGACACTGTCTAGCTT
>QLNU02014802.1:171640209-171671740 GCA_006491805.2 Dysdera silvatica | reverse complement strand
TATATATATATTCATGGCGTGCTAATAAGTTAGAAAATACTGTTAATTGATATACGAAAACTAATCAGGATATTAAGTAAAATTTCCATTTATTCTATATGAGTGAGATATAGCGGAGAAAAGAATATGCGTATCTAATGTTGTTAAGTTGGCATTCTGAGAATATATCTTAAGATGTTATTAAATAAAATCTTTAACAAAACCAAAACCAAAATACAACAACACTTTCAAAGGTTCTTAAGAAACGAATCTCTTGAGAAAGATGAAATCCCTTACGATAAACAATATTGAAGGAGACAGAAAAAGTTATCAAGAAATACGTTTTCTATTCGTGTTTTATGACGTAAGGATAGATGAGGCAGCGCCTGCAGTTGGGGACCTGCAGTTTTCTGAGGAGTCCAGACCTCTTTTTACCCAGGAAATCAAATCTCTTTTTGCCCAGGAAACAAAATCTCTTTAGCCCAGGAAATCCAATCTCTTTTCCCAGGAAATCAAACATCTTTTTGCCTAGAAAATCGAATCTTTCTGCCCAGGAAATAAAACCTCTTTTGCCCAGGAAATCAAATCCCGGACTAAGGATGTGTACAAAAAATGGCAAGTGCTTGATGCCTGCTAGAATCAAACTCCGACTATTCGTATAGTAGTCTGTGTGTATAGACATACGCGCACGCACACACACACACACACACACACACACACACACACACACACACACACACACACACACACACACGATAGCAAAGACCATGCTCCACCAGAGCTTACAGTATTTTGAGAGACTTGAGTCCCTGTCACGGAAGGATTAAACCCCAGGCCACAGGTCAATAATTCGTTCGCGTAATTCTTTTACTAAGAGAATACACTCAAAATAATAACGTTAGTTTTGATGGCATTTTGCGACTTATCATGTTCCGGGTTTACCGGTGGCTTTCTATCGGAATGATAATGTCCAACCGCACACAGCGAGCATCTCCCGGGAAGTTTCCATAGTCTTTCTACTCTCCCTTGGTCTGTTGGCCTATCTGATCCAGGGGCGGGTTGAGTAGCCGGCCCCTAGCAGGTGCGCCCTCATGGGCAATAAGACTTGCGCCTTCGAATGGACAAGTACTCGCGCCCTTTGAGAGGACCCAGTCTGGTCTCCAGCGTTTCCTCACAATTGAAGACGTATGGAACATGATGCAACTGCAATTATAGCCATCCTTCAACGTGCGCTAATAAGCGGAGCCTTTGCAGAAATGCTGGCGGAATCTCCCACAAGACGACATTCAATAGCTGTATGAGGCCATGTAGCGAAGTAGATTTTTCATTTTTCAAAATTATTTGGGGCAATAGCATAGGGAAGGGGCACTCGTGGGGTCAAGCTCCATTGAGAGAGCAAGACACATTGCTGTATTTAACATCATATGATCTGTTATTTAGGTACTTAAGAACCCCCCCGTGGTTTTGTAACTTCTACCACGGGGGGGCACATACTATATACCTTTATACATCACATGCAAAATTGAAATTTATTAGCCGGTTTCATTAGATATTGAACCCGCTACTGCTTATGGTTTTCTGTCTGTCTGTCTGTCTGCAATAAAAAGGGTAAGGTAAAGGTCTCCCGTAAATGCAATAATGGTGGCTATTGTCAACGTTGGAAAGCTGCTACCGAGTTACTTGAGAATTAGAGAGTTGTGAATTAGAGAGTTGCGGATTAGGAGTTGGTGAATTATTGTCAACTGAAACTCAAGCAATTAAAATACCGACTGTTTTAATTATTTGGGTTGGCGCAGCATAGCCAGATGCCTTTGCGCCATAAAACCAAATGGAACAAACAAATTATTGGGAGGACTCCGCCCGGACCAGTATAGGCTCTTGACAGCGCGGCCCCTAGACTTCATCCAGACTCCCAGACTGCAGCCCCTGCTGTCCTCCCCCCTCATCGGTCCCGCTTGCGGTTAGACGTTGAATATTGTTTAAGAGCCCATCCTACCCTCTCGGCCCATGGGCCATAAAAACTTAATCCGGTGCTGCCCCGGGCCCATATAACCTATAACACCATGCCAAACTGAATATCCGCATGTATTGCACTTAGTATATTGACAGTCTCTGAGTGCAATATCTGAATGTATTGCACTCAGAGACTGTCAATATACAAACTAAGAGGTAACACTCCTTGGTCTGCTGATCATCAATGAAGAGCCAAATTACTATGCAAATTGAATCACTTCTGTACAGGTTCATCGCTCATGCAACGTTTTATTACGATTGGGTGATAGTCTCATAATGCGCAGATCTGTTTTTTGGTCACAAAGCATGTTATGAAGTCTTATTTCTCTTAAATTGCGCTTTGATATTGTCCTGAATGCTGAAATCAAACTACGTGATATATACTACGTGAAACTACGTGAAAATATAATACGTGAAACTTACGCGATTTTACGTGAAACTACGTGATATATACTACGAAACTACGCGATATATACTACGTGAAACTACGTGATATATACTACGTGAAACTACGTGAAAATATAATTTAGATTAAACTAACCAAAAGAGACATGATTTACAATACAATACAAATGAATTTATTTTCATATATATATGTACAATTTGTGTATACATACATGCATGATGGATTACATGCTAAAACAAAAAGTTAACGTACATGCAACCTGAAAACTGTGTTTATGTTTGGATAGATAAAAAAATAAGTTTTAAGTGGTTTTTTTTTTCCCCAAATTTTGTTATTGGTATAATGTTTTTTATTTCGTTTGGTATGCTATTCCAAATATTTAATCCGTAATAATTCATATTATCTTTTCCATAATTAGTTCGAATATATTTTGTTTTAATTTTTTTTATGACGAGTATTTTATTTGTGGTCTTCTTTTATTATTTCTATTATGTCTATGTGTTTTCCTTCATTTATTCTTTCGTATACGTATTGACGGCCTGCAAAAGGGTTGCTGGTATCTAACTGGAAGGAGACCCACACGCTGAACGTATGTGACGATGTGTGGAACCGGCCAGGCCAGTAACCTAGTGTCCTACCCCGCCTTCAAGTGGTGCAGGCTGGGCTTTCTATTTATGAGGCAAATTAATATTTGCTGCACGGATAGAAAGGCGGAAGGGGAGGGCTAATTCACCAACCCGTCTAGCCAGCGTGGTGAAATTATGGCTAATTCCTCCAATATGCTAATACACCAAAAACCATGGCCCCTAGTCTCCAGGTGCTGGAGTGCTCCTGATCAAGGCAGCGGTCAGCGTGGCATGAAAGCAGGGGGTGCTAAGAATCACTGGAATGGCCCAGGCTGCCGTTTGTTATTGACCTTGGCAACGTATAATGGACGATCCCTTGCTTCTGAAGCAAAACTTCAGGAATTGGAAGAAGAACTTGACAAGATCAAATGGGACATTGTAGGACTCAGTGAAGTTAGAAGAAAAGGTGAAGAGTTGGTGGAACTTAAAAGTGGACATTTGTTTTATTATAGAGGAACGGAAACTGGAAGAACAAGTGGTGTTGGCTTCTTAATCAACAAAAGAATTAAAGACTACCTTCTTGAAGTCGAAAGCACGTCAGATCGAGCAGCGAGGCTCGTTGTTCAACTAACCCAGCGATACCAACTTCAGATAGTACAGGCATATGCACCAACATCAAGCCATACCGACGAGGAGGTTGAAGAATTTTATGAAGAAATCAAACAGCTACATACCAAGGGGAAACAACACATCAAGCTCATCATGGGAGATTTTAATGCAAGAATTGGACAACAGGAACAAGGAGAGACATCGGTTGGTAAATACGGATACGGGGAAAGGAATGAACGTGGCGATCAACTCATAGAATTTGCCGAAGCTGAAAATCTTAGCATCATGAATTCATTTTTTAAGAAGAAACCGCAAAGAAAATGGACATGGAAACACCCCAATGGAGGAACCAGCGAAATTGACTATATACTGGCAAACAAGAAATCAATTATTGAAGATTGCAGCATACTGAACAGATTTAATACTGGAAGTGATCATCGAATGGTGAGATGTAAAATGCACTTAAATACTAAACTAGAAAGGCAGAAGCTCATTAGGAAACAAGTATGTAAGAGGGTGGATTTAAAGAAATTAAAAGAAAATACCGAGGCATTCAAGTTGGAATTAAAAAATCGCTTTTCTGCACTGGAAGGACTTATTGAAGAAGTTGACATCTCAGAAGCAAATGAAAACATTGTTAAGACAATAATTGAAACTGCTGGGGAAATTGGTGGTGTAATATGTAAAAAGCAGAATAGCAAATTATCTGAGAAGACGAAACAACTCATGAAAAGGCGAAGACTTATGAAGGTGGACAATCAAAATACCAGTCGCAAGATCGAGTATGTAGAACTTTGCAAAACTTTGCGCAAAAACATGAAAGAAGATATAAGAAAATTCAATTGTGAGTTAGTAAGGAAGGCCATTGAAAGCAACAAGAGCCTTAGGGTTGTTAAAGGGAGTTTGTCTATTGGGAAGAAACACATCATTGCATTAAAAGGAGAGGATGGCACTGTAACAAGAAATAGGGAAGAAATACTTAGAAGAGTTGAAGAATTCTACAGAAAGCTGTATGAGGGAAACAGTGGATTAAACGAAGACTCTGAGATAGTCGAAGGAACAGCTCCTAAAATCTTAAAAGAAGAAGTAGCATTTGCAATAAAAAGTATGAAGAAAGGAAGATCCCCTGGCGATGATGGCATTACATTAGATATCCTAAAAGAAGCTGGAGAACATGTAGAAGACATACTTGCAAAATTCTTTACCAAATGCCTCAACAGTGGTAACATACCAAACCAATGGGATTCTGCAACAGTAATTCTTTTGCATAAAAAAGGTGATAAAGAGGATTTGAAAAATTACCGACCAATTAGCTTGTTACCTGCTATTTATAAAATCTTCACAAAAGTTCTAACACATCGCCTGCAGAAAAAATTAGATGCAGCTCAACCAAGAGAACAAGCTGGATTTCGAAGTGGATTCAGTACAGTGGACCATATTCAAGTATTAAGAGAATTAATTGAAAGAACACATGAATATGAACTTCCATTGTGTGTTGCATTTATTGACTATGAGAAGGCCTTTGACTCTATAAAAACATCAGCAGTCATCAACTCTTTAAGATCAACAGACATTGAGGATGTGTACATTGACATGGTGAAACGTGTGTATAAAAATGCAAGTGCAAAATTTCGGTTACATAAAGATACCAAAACTATCAAACTTGGCAAAGGGGTGAGGCAGGGAGATACCATTTCTCCAAAACTTTTTACTTCAGCTTTACAGATGATTTTTCAGCAGATAAATTGGAATAACAAGGGAATAAAAATAAATGGTGAATATTTAAATCATTTGCGGTTTGCTGATGACATTGTTATTTTTTCAACGAACCCATCAGAACTCCAAGACATGGTACAGGAGCTCTCAACTAGAAGTAAAGAAGTTGGACTCAAGATGAACCTACAAAAAACTAAGATCATGTTCAATAATTTCGTAGAGGAAACAAAAATACAAGTTGACAACATTGAGCTAGAAATTGCTGATTCATATATTTACCTTGGCCAGCTGATTTCAATGGATGGCAACATTATGAAAGAACTCAACAGACGTATTAAACTTGGCTGGAGTGCATTTGGAAGAAACAGTTTTATCCTGAAGGGGAAATTGCCTTTGTGTCTAAAAAGAAAGGTCTTCAACCAGTGTGTATTGCCAGTCCTCTCTTATGGATCAGAGACATGGAGTCTAACAGTTGGAGCAATACGAAAGTTACAGACAACGCAAAGGAGCATGGAGAGGTGCATGCTTGGAATAACTAGGAGAGATCGAAAAAGGAACACTTGGGTGAGAGAGCAAACTAGAGTAGAGGACATCATTGTTAAAGTAAAAGGGCTGAAATGGCGATGGGCTGGGCATATTGCAAGAAGAACTGATCAACGATGGACAACAGAAATTCTGAACTGGATTCCAAGAGACCACCGAAGACCTAGAAAACGTCCTCAAACTAGATGGGTGGATGAAATAAGAAAACAGGTTGGGGTGACGTGGAAGCGAATTGCTCAGGATAGACTTGTGTGGAAAGCATTTGGAGAGACCTTCATCCAGCAGTGGATAGATAATGGTTGAATATGATGATGATGATGGTACGTATTGAGATATTTTTAATTTGTGTATATTTTCTATATTAAGTAGTTGATATTCTTCTCTAAATTGAACAATTGATTGGTATAATTGTTTTATTTTATTTATTGTGTCACGTAATAGTTTATTTGTTTTTAATAAGTTTGTTTTTTGTTAATTTTCCCTATGTTGGATTTCCGTATAACAATGTCCTATAAATTATTGAATAATAAATATCAATTTTTGCATTTCAAATTAGTTTACTCTTTAATCTGGCTAATAGTTCATTTATTCTTCTTATTTTTTTTTATTTATATCATCTATTTGTTCATTCCATAAAAGTTTTTCGTGTAATTTAATACATAGAAATTTCATTGACTTAACTCTTTCTAGTGTTTTTCCATTAAATTTTATATGATTTTCTATGTTCATGATTTTTTTATTATTAGCCTGGAATATCATATATTTGTTTTTTTCGGTTTTTACTATAAGATTATATTATCATTAAACCAGTGTTGATGAATCAAATTTACTTTAACTTTTATTATGTTTGTTAGCAATTCAATATTTGATCCACCTATTGACCAGTTTATGTCATCAGCAACTAATAGTATATTATCATCTAAATACATCAAATCATTTATTGTTAACATGAAGAATAATGTTCCGAGTATCGTTCCTTGTGGAACACCTTTTAAATTGATTATTATTTCTGACGATTTCTTATCTATTTTGACAATTTGGTAGCGATCTTTAAAATAATTATCTATGAAGTTAAACATTTTTCCTCTTATTCCTAATTTAAATAGTTTTTCTTTAAAAATATCTCTGTTTATTAAATAAAAAGCTTTGCTGAGATTCAGGAAAAAATATATTTTATTTCCTTACCTTAAATTTTTTGTTTTACGTTGTTAACTATATTTAATAACAAGTCTTCTGTTGATTTATTTTTTTGAAATCCGTATTGGTTAACGTGTATTTGTTTATGGTTATTTAAAAATTCAATTAATCTTTTGTGAATTATTTTTTCTAGTATTTTCGAAAACACACACATAATTACTATTGGTCTATAATTGTCTATGAGAGTTTTTTCTCCCTTTTTTAAAAATCGGTTTAATTACAGCAATCTTTAGTTCATTAGGAATTATACTTGTTTCAAAGATATCATTTATAACTATCGTTAATGGTTCTTTTAAATATTGAGCACTTTATTTAATTATTTTTGGCGCTAGGTCGTCAATTCTTGGTCCCTTATTTGGATTTATTTTATTTAATTCTTTTACAATTTCGATTTCAGAAACCTCATGTTAGAAAATACTATTTGTTAAGCTTGGCTGAAGATATTTTTTGAACTTGCTGTTTAGTGAACTTGATAAATTTAAATTTTCTGATACGTTTATGTTGAATTTATTAAATTCATTAGCTATTTTTCTTGGGTCACCAAATATTTCATTTTTTAAGTATTTTTATGCTTGTTTCTTGTTTAATATTTTTTTCGTCCTAGTAATTTATTCTTTTCCATTTCTGTTATATTTAATATTTTGATAATATATTATGATAGTAAGTGTTTTTTGTTTTATTTATAAGTTTATTTGTTGAATTTCTTATTTTGCTAAATTCATTCCAATGGTCTTTTTTCTTGTTTGTATAAACTTTTTATATGATTTATTTTTTGTTTTTATTTCGTTTGTAAACCATCCTGGATTAATCTTTTTATTTTTTTTCATTATTTTCATTGGAAAAAGTTTCATTATATATTTCTTTCAATTTATTCATAAATAAATCGTATCATGTTTCCGATTTTGGTAAATTTTCTTTTTTAATAATTTTTGCCAATAAATTTTTTGTAATTCGTTATGAAAATTTATTACATTTTCATTTTTAAAGTTCTGCATTTTTATTTCTTTTTCATTATGTTGAATTGTTTCCCCTATATCAACAAGTATGAATCTGTGGTGGCTTATGTGTAAATCTTGAAGTGTTCTTTCAGTATCTAGAATGTTAGTAAAGACGAGGTCAATTTTACTTGCACTATTTTTAGTAATTCTAGTTTGTTTATTTACTATGTTTAAGACCATTTGATTCCATTAAATTTAGCGGTTTTGCTGAACTAGTGTTTTTCTGATCGATATCAATATTAAAATCTCATAATATCAGCAAATCATTATGAATGTATTTTTTTTTTAGTTTATTTTGTAGTAAGCTCAAAAAATTTTCTATATTCATTGATGGCGGTCTATATAATGCTAATAACGTAAATATTTTTGTTCTTATTGATAATAGTTTAATGTCTTTTTCGATTATTGAATCTAGTTCTATTTGTTCAGTTTCAAGTTCTGTGTCAATGCGAATTTATTGTAATTATCTATGGAGTTATCAGAGTCACCGTTTTTCCACGTTTCCACTATAACAATTATATCTGGTTATTTTAATTCTTGAATGACGTTATATAGTAAGTCCATTTTATTTTGTAAACTATTAGCGTTCAAATATATAGCAATTTCATCGGTTTTGGTGACTTTTTTTTAAGAACTTTCATTGTTTTAGCAATCTTTCTTTTCTTCTTAATATTTGTTTTAGTTGATTTGCCTTTACGAGAGTCATCTCTCGTCTCGTAAGTTTGTCTCATCGTTTTGTTGATTATTTCTCCTTTTTTCCCCATATTATTTCTTTATCTTTATTGTTCTCAGTTGTTTTTTCTCAAATATGATTTAATTCCCCAATATTAGTGATATCCAGGATTTCAGCATTTCCGTCCTTCCTGAATTTTATTCTTCCTTTGTATATCCATGCAAATTTCCAGACCCATTCTCATCGGCGTACTTCTCTGAATATCATCCTATTCCTTTCAGTCAAATGCTCATATAAACAGACTTCATCTTTTATCTGGAGTTTTCCCAGTACATTAAATAGTTTAGTATTTTTTCTCATTTTCCATAGACTATTTATTTTTTCTTCTTCTTTAAATCTGACCCATATGTTACTTTTTCCAGACTTGCTCGTTTGAAGTCTATGCGCTAGTTCAATATCTTCTTTTGCTATGTTTACATCCAATTCTTTACAATTTTTTATTACTTCGTTAGAGCTGTCTTCGTTTTCCTTTTTTGAATAACCTGAAATAATAATGTCCTTTCGACGGTTGTAGATTTCCATATTGTGAATCCTTTGTTTTAACTCAAAATTTTCATTACTTAGAAATTCTATATTACGATCTATCTTTGAAAATCTTTCATTTACTTTTTCCTTTCCTGTTTCTATCACTGAATGTAGTTTTTCAAGGTTCTTTTTAGTGAATCATTATCAGTTTTTAGGTTTTGGCATAAATCCTTCATTTTTTCTTGTTTCGTTATCATTTCGTCGGTCTTTAATAGTATTAGCTCGATTTTAGATGAGAGTTTATGTATGATTTTATTTGTTTCATTTTTATTTATGTATATTTATTTCATTTTTACTTTTATTTATATAACTGATTCTTTATTTCTCTTAATTCCTGGAATATAATTTCCTGGACTGAACTGATCCTGGGATGCGTGATTCTGCCTTTTTTTTTCTTTTTTTCCTATTTCCTATTAGCTAGTTTCTAGTCAAATTTTAATGGCTTCTTGGCAACAATGTTCTTATAGCTACTTAATTTCATAGAAACACTTTATCTCATTAGCTACAAAGTTATTGTGAATTTTTAAATTTGATTGTTAATTAAACAATTTTTGTTTTTGATTCACTTTTTATAACTTATTGGAAAGATCTATTCTTTCAAATTACTTTCCTATTTATATGATAAGTAATTAAATGTTTACAGACCTGTCGTTAATTTCTTTCCTAGTTCATCTGCTTACTTCTGTAGGCCTAGCTGTCGTTGCTGCTTTTTACGCAAAAAACAGTAGCAGCGTAAACAAGCGATCACGAACGTAAACAAACAGTGTTTCCAAGTGATAGTTGATGATGGGGCTCCAGCCGAAAGACAGAGTTACCGTGTTTCGTAAAGACTCAGTAGGCGTCAGTAACGCGTTCTTCGAAAATCCGAACTTTTTGTCAACTGCCACATCGAAGGGCCGGTTTGCTTCCAGATGGACTAGTCCTGTTGACAAGAGTTGTCAATCAATCCGCTTGGGGTAGAACGAAGATTTCTGGGACAAAGAGGCCTATGGACGCGTGGCTTCTTTTTCAATTATTCGGGAAGCTTTGAAATTATGGGTAAGGAGACATTTTTTTGTTTTTTACCATTTTCCGAGGCTGGAGGGGTAAGTTGATCCGTGGGCCTTCACAGTGGTTAAGGTAAGTCTGGGGTTATTGTTTAAGTTTGAATAATTTAGGAGCATATCTTTAGACAGCCTCGCCGCCTACTGCCACCTAGACAGACGACATGATTTAGAACGACGAAGGATGTTCGAATACGGGACACTTTATCCTTTTTCAGTCTTCTTTATCATTCACCAAGTATTTCCTTTGAAATACGACTATGAATTCCGTCGTTGCTTGTAATTATAGTAAGTAAAAATACATTCATTTAATAGCAGTTATCCATAAAAAAACAGTTCATCTCCAGGACGTCAGCCTCCTTCGCAAAAACGAAGACAAATTTTGACTGAGGAGTTTAAAAATACATTTTTCTTAAGGAAGGAGCAATTCTGTGTAATGATTTGTGTCGCTTATACAATTAAAGTTTGATGTGAAAATGATTTCGTACCATAGGCGTAAAATGTTTTTGTATCATAAACGTAAAATGAATTAGTACCATAAACGTAAAATGATTTTGTAACATAAACGTAAAATGTTTTTGTAATGTACAGTGGTGGATTTTTAAGTAGGCACACAAAGCACAGGCCTAGGGGCGGCACTTATTAAGGGGCAGAATCAAAGTGCTTAAACATAAAATTGTCCAAACTCAACAATGTTGAAAAAATAATGTTTCTTTTAATTATTACCCTGTTTCCCCAATAGCGATGACATATAAGCGACTACTTTAACTTGCCTGCAAATACAAACTACAGAATCGAAAGACAAAGGGCCCTAAAAATTTTGGGCCCCGGGCATTTGCCCAGCGTACCCATTTATAAATTTAGGCTTAACACGCTTTTTATATATACTAATAGTAAATGAATGAATAATGAAAAATTTGAACTGATAATGAAAAAATTCATGCAAGGATGCGTACGTGTATTTTTCCCAAATACGCAAAATATACACAAAAATATCAGAGGCTCCAGGATTCCAAACTAAAATTATTGTGGATTCAAAAAATGTCTCGAATTCACGAAGTCGGAGACTATGGTAGCAATAATTTCGAATTGTATCTTATTAGTTTGAATAATTATATGAAAAATCTCCTTTACATATCAAATGTTAAGAGTATGATATGCGGTTGGTTTTTTTTTAACAAATATTCCTCTCTTTGTAAAGGAGGGAGGGGGCGGCAGTACAGGCTGTGCCTAAGGGCGGCAATTTTATAAATCCGCCACTGGTAAAGTAAACGTGTTATGGGGAAGCGGGTTGTAAGCTTTTTTTTTATTACTTTTTGTTAGAATTTAAGATTTAAAATGGGAGAATAAAAATGAAGTAAAAGGATTTTATAATTAGGTTTCTAAACTTAAAGTTAGTTTATTTATTGATTATTATTTTTAACTATTTGAGAACATTACAACCCCATTTCCATTATATTTAATAATAAGTTTGTTTATCCAAAACTGCAGTGCAAGACCGCGAAAATTAAATACGTAACTAAAGTACACTGCATGTTTGTGTTTCACGTTAAATATAAAAAGAAATGAAATTTAAATATAGTTTTCCTTCAATAACCGCAGGCTTAATTTAAAAGCAGGCAGGGAACAATCATTCAAAAAAATTACCGCCTTTTTATTTTATATAATAAACATGATAATATCAAAACAAAATCTATGATTTAAGAATTTAACTGTGTCATTTATTTAAACATTGGGGTCAGTAACAAATTTCTAGAGTACAAGTAAATTCACATATTTACTTCAAAATTTTCATTTAATATATCCTTTAATAGGTTTAAACCTTGTATAAACATTTTTATTTACAATTGGAAACACCAAGGAACTTTAAATTATGAAACAAAGTTCAATTACTCATTTATAATGAAAAATTATACTGGGGTATAAAAACCACAAGAAAAAAAAAAATCATGTTAGAAGTTTAGTGCGGGAGGAGGCACTTTGAATTGCACATTAAAATTAAGAGGAAATAAAGAAAAGGAGCTTAAATTTTACATAGCTGGTGGCCAACACCCCTCATCGGTAATACGGCCAGATCGGCGTAGGTTGAGGTAGTCATTCCGCTTGTTTTAATGACGTCTTATTCACTTACATATTTGCACACAATCTCTCTCTCTGCTCTTCTCAGGTCTGAACATGTCAATTTATGTCGACGCCATTTTGAGGATTGGCCGGTCCAAGGACTGCCAGAATACTTTGCCACCAATAAAAAAATGCCAACCCTCATTTGGCTCATGTTAACTTGTGGGCGCCTAGGTTGGAATTAGCGGCCCACTCTGGCATTCTCGAACACGGCACTGACCTGAGTTTTACACGTGCCCATGTGTTGTCTAGATCTAGCGTCAATGTTTGATTTCGACAAGGAATTTGTTTAAACTTAAGACTTCATTGGCGCCAATCGTTGATGGAAATTAAACATATTGCAGGGAGAGAAATAATAGATTTTAGGTACCATGATAGGCCAAAAATATTTTGTTGGCAAGTTAAAAATGGGTTTAAAAAATTAAATATGATAGGTAGGAAAAAAACAAAAAGGTGGATTTGTATGTTAAGGGGTCCTGCGTTTAAAAAGAAAAGAAATTTAATTATAGATATATTATTTATATACAGAAATTTTAAGTGATAATGTCTGTGCTAATAAAAATCGAATTAATTTAAAATTAACGCCTTTGGTAATTGAATAAGCATTTTCTGCAATCATTTTCGTTAGACACATAAATATAATTAAATTTAAAGTTCCTGAAAAAAAATTACTATTTATAGTTCTTTTATTTGGTTATTCGGGTGTATGTCATGCACAGAAAACCTGTTTGATTCTTATTTATGGAACATCTTGATGCTTCTTAATATTTTGCCGTTGCTGCCAAAGAGGAAGATGCTGTTGCTACCACAGTAGGTGTCGTTGGACGAAGGTGTCGTTGGACGTAGGTGTCGTTGGACGTAGATGCTGCCTCTTGAGGAACGTTAATTATCAAGAACGTCATAAATGGAAAGGGTAAACGCAGTGTACATATATACCTTGAAGTACAATCTCATCTGGAATAATCAAATAAAGAGCGGCAGAATATCGAAAAAAAGAACATTTACAATATCTAAGCATATAATATTTATATGCAGTGAGAGAGAGTGTGCTTTTTTATTATTTATTTATTTATCTATTTATATGCTCTTGGGTGTTTAGATATAATTAGTTATTTATTTTAAAAAGAGAATTTTCAAATTTCGTCCTAACAAACGCAAAATGTGTTTGTAATATAAACGTAAAATGATTTTATACCATAAACTTAGAATGCTTTTTATATCATAAACTTAGAATGCTTTTTATATCATAAACTTAGAATGCTTTTTATACCATAAACTTAAAATGCTTTTTATACCATAAATGTACAATGATTTCGTACCATAAGTGTAAAATATTTTTGAAATATAAAGGTAAAATGATTTCGTACCATAAACGTAGAATGCTTTTTGTATCATAAATATACAATATTTTCGTACCATAAATGTACAATGTTTTCGTACCATAAATATACAATGTGTTCGTACCATAAATGTACAATGTTTTCATACCGCAAACGTAAAATGTTTTTGTAATATATAAACGATACAACGATTTCGTGCCATAAACTTAAAATGCTTTGTACCATAAATGTGAAATGATTTCGTAACGTAAACGTACAATGTCTTTGTAATATAAACATAAAATGGTTTCCGACCATAAACGTAGAAAGTTTTGTACCATAAATATGCAATGATTTCGTACCATAAAGGTAAAATGATTTCCATCATAAACATAAAATGTTTTATATCATAAACGTAAAATTGAAGGCGGCATTCACGGAAGCTTTCATTTTGTAATGCCGGTTACACATTCGAACATATCATCTAAAAATGAATATAAAAGTATATAAAAAAGTATATAAATGTAGGTAAATAGAAAAGATTAAACCTTTCAAAGTAGAATCAAGATTTCGATCTTCAACGTTAAATGGGAATTTATAATATAGCAAAATATCTCACCCACAATACGTAGATTACATTTTAGTATTGCAATCTACTTATATAAATATATATTATAAAGAATAATGCAATAAATTCTATAATGTAAATAACGCGCAAATGAAGAAAAACTAGTCATTCCAACCAGTAAAAAATATCTCGTTTTTTATTACTAACGTGTTACTACAACTCTTAAAATTTTAAGTAGAACATCGCAATTGGGTACGTTCTTTGGTAAACCATGGGTTCTTAAAAATATTGTCTCATTTTCTACAGAATTTTCAACAGCAGTGTCATAGAAATTTGATTTCATTATACCCGATCTGATTGATAAAATTTCTAATTCGTTCAATCTATTTTCCGACATAGTGGATTGTAAATAATTTTTCATTCCTTTTAAACTAGAAAAAGACAGCTCAGAAGAAGGGTTGCCATATGGGTATGTACAATACCTTAACCACAAGATTTAATTTCTGGGGGGTGGGTTCAAATATTTTTACAGCATTTATCGATACAATCACCGCATGCACGGCCGTAGCCAAGCCCCCACTAAAAATTTAGATTCCTGGGGACCGGTCCCTAAAATCCCCCCTCTGGATACGGGCATGGGTATATATAATAGCTAATGAGTATATCGTGAACTCGTTGGTTATTTTATAGTGATAGAATAATGCAACTAATACGATAAGGATTCGTCATTCTTAATAAACCGCCATTATTATCATAAAAACCATCATTATCTTATGTCAACAATAGGTTTGAGGGCAGAAATTGTCACCACCCTAAGGTTGGATTAAAAATAGTGAGCCGCAGAAAAAAAAGTCGAAAAGAGGAGTTTGTGATGCCCAATATGTATATACGGTAAAACCTCTCTACAACAATATTATACGGACGGAGAAAAATTATCGTTGTAGAGAGAGTTATTGTTATAGGGAGGGTTCATTATACAGTAAAACCTCTCTACAACACTATTATACGGACCGAGAAAAATTATCGTTGTAGAGGGATTTATCGGATATCGTTGTTGGAAGGTTCTATAATAAGCTGGTCATTGCGGGTCGTCATTGGTAGCGTTCTTAGAATGCTCTGGTAATGCTGCCACCAGCTCAGCTCGTGAGCTGAACGAAGATATCTCGGTTTGAGGCGTTGTGGAAGTATAAACGGTACCGATGAAGAGTTAGCAGATATGATGAAGTACACAAGATAATACTTTATTGAAGACTCTCTTGTTAGAAAGTACATTAGTATATACAATGGTAAATCATTAGGTGTATATCCTATGTTTCGATTAACACTCCGAGGTACGGGAACGTCGCAACCGAACATCTGTCCTCCTTTTCATTTACATCCCATCTCACCTTTCTTATTCTCTCTCCATCTCGAACTCTTTTTCCTTAATGATCTTATTGGTCAAGAGTCCTCACGTGGTCACTCCCGATTGGACAGAGTGACCCTTCTCCCCGTTCAACGTGTGTTTCACAGAAATATCATATAATGTCAACTTTGACACTATAGGGAAAAGTTATAGCCATTGTAGGGAAAAGTTATAGCCATTATAGGGAAAAGTTATAGCCATTATACACGCCCATATCCTGACTACTTCCATTCGACCCTCTTTCACAGAGAAATCACACATGTTTCTAATTCAGGGTTTAAGCTGGCTCAAAACATGCTGTCGCAAAAATGCTAAAATGGGAAAAAAGTTGTAGCAAAATGCTAAAAAATATTAGTTGCTTTCGTTGCTCCAAGAACCCTATCCATGAAATTATTTATATCAACGATGCTTAACAGGTGCTGTTAAGAATTTTGAAGAGGAAACGAAAAGGAACAAGAAAAGATCGCTGAAGTGCAAAACGGATATTCTGGAATCGAGGAATCCTGTTTTCAGAGAATAAACTGTGGTTAAAAATGCCTGTCGCATTTTCGCGATGGGCAATAATTTTTTCTTCGCATTTTCGAGCAACTCGTCGCATTTTGCGAAAAATGCGACTGCAGCTTAAACCCTGTTCTAATTTCAACCCTCTTCCAGTATCATCACAGTGTTAGTTAGGAATGAAAGTCGAAACAAAATTTTCTAACTTTCCGGAAAAAAAAATTTAGCACCAAACATAATTATTGTTTGCTTAAATTCGAAGTCGGCATTACATCACTTAAAAATATGGCAATAAAATGGCGTTTTTCCGAAATGTTCGATTTTGCTAAAACGATCGCCAAAATCTGCTTTTCACAAGTTACAGCAGTAGCGACACCAGTGGATTTGAGCGAAAGTTTTTGCTTTTAAATATGTAGAGCCGAGCAGTGGTACTTAATAAATCGAGTCGCTCCATTGCACGTGGCCGATCTTCGCAAACGCCGAGCAGGGAAATGTTTATGTGCCCAACCAACCCTGTTTATGGCATGTTGTCTTTCGGAAACCAACCGTGCCAAGAAACATAAACAGATTTTCCTCTTTTCGCCATTTGGCTTCTTTTTTACTTCCCCGGGCATGTCTTCCGTACTCAGACAAATCGTGTCAACAATACACGAATAAAGACCGCCCAGACTCATTAAATTGGTGAAAAAAATCGCCCCTGCTGTCTCGAATCTTCCGTTGCTGTTTCTCTACTTCAATTGAAGGTCTGCCAAAAATGGCCGTCTAATCAACTTGTGGGCAGTTCTTATTAAGTCCCCTTTCTGGCTTCTTTACGATCTAGAAAATGGTTACCAGAAAAAGAGCTGATTCGCCGCCTTTAAGAGGACTTTCCTCGAAAAATAAAGCTGATATAATAAAGGTTATTAAGGACGTGTTCAGGAATTCCTTTCCCTGCAACTCTGTAGTCTAGTCAAAATTCAAATACCGAACTTCAATACATAATTTTCCTTTTGATCTTTCATTTTCGCATCACAGAGAAAATCGGTTATAACGACCTTCAAGGGACCGTGCAAATTCGGTCGTTATAAACGATCTCTTTTTAAAATCATAGTACAGTAATACACTTTAGAGTTTTATAAATTATTTTGATAGTAAAAAGTATTAAACGTTGTGGTTTCAAAATTAAATAAAAAATAAAATTCATCATAATTAAACAAAAATATACTTAATTATAATGAATTTAATTACCGCATGTATAGAACTATATTTATAGCCCCAACTAAATATATAGTATATTTAGTTTTTAAAATTAAAAAACTGCCTTTATTGAAATTTAATGTACATCCAACACATACACGGGTAAGACCTATCAATGGCTAGGAATTGCACATTGAATGTTCAAATCAATAGTTGGTGAAACCTCCTAATCCTGGCGGCAATGCATGCTTCTATACGTCTAGATAAGGAGTGATAAAGATTCCTCATGTCATCTTGTGACACACTCTGCAAGACAATCCTCTTTTCTTGCTCCAGATCTGCGACATTTAGCCGTGCCCGAATCTGGTGGCCTACAATGTCCCATATGTGTTCGATTGGCGAAAGGTCTGGTGACCTTTCTGGCCAAGGAAGAGTATCAACAGTACGGAAGCAGCTCACGGATATGTGAGCCGTATGGGGCCTGACATTATCTTGTTGGGAAATGGCCCAGTCTGTCGTGTTATGAAGGGTACCGCAGACGGCGGCAGGATGTCATCTGCATGAGCACTCTTAGAATTGTATGCAGGGGGATTGCATTCAGAGATTCCAATTGAATAATGCTGTTAGACTACAGTTTCTTGTGGATTCATTCCTTTTCCCCACTTTTTCCATAAGCCAAGGGGGTGCACCCACCTTGCACCCTCTTTGGGGTACCCATGGTCATCAACATATCGTTGAACTGTTAAAATTGCACCAGAATGACTAGGGACGTCTTACTGTCGTATGAGATAGCACCTCACACCATCACACTAAGGGCAATGGCTATGTGCCTCTGTAAAACACAGGGTGGTTGCATGGGCGCCGATAGCATAAAAATATTGGGGAGGGAGGGGGGCACAGTATACCAGTAGAAGGCAGCTTGTTGTTAACCAGGGCCGTAGCCAGCGGGTGGTCACAAGCCTCCCCCCCCCACATCCCAAAATGTTTTTGCTACCAATACTTATTCATTAGCGAGGCTGTAAAAAATTCTTGCCTCCCCGAAATAATTTCTGGTTAAGGCCTTGTTGTTAACAACTCTTTACAGGGATAACAGACATCCACCCACAAAGCAGTGTTTAATTTAAATGTGCTTCTGCTTGATAACGTTCACTTTACCATAAAATTAATATTGTAGTTGCATTTCCAGTCTCATTTGCACATGCAATGCACCTTACTAAATTTCGTATTTATTATGCTAATAGTGATGGTGTAGACAGTCCCTTTAATTTATGTCGTTGATAATGAGCTTAGAGGGCCAAAAATTTCCTTGAGCTTGCGAAATTAAAATATAGAAACTATAGTTGTAACGTTATTAAAAACATTCCGTTTGAAAGTTGAAATAATAACACGTCAATGAAAACGCTGCCATGCAGAAAAGAGAGCTATATAATACAATCTAACAAAAGGTATAATTACATCAAATAAATGACAAAGTGCATTTTTTTTATTTCGCACTAAATACACTACGCCGAAAAATATAACCGCATTCCTTAGATTAAAAAAAAAAAATTAAATTTTGAACGATGTTACCTATTATAAAATTTTTCTTTGAAATTGGGAGGAGCTCATGGAACCCTAATACCAACATTGACGGGGATGGGTCCCCCACTGTCCCCCAGCTAACGGCGCCCATGGTGGTGGGACCGCTGGCTGTGGTACCTACACACATGGATCCGATGGTCATCTGCTCCAAGACTGAAGCGGGATTCATCGTTGAACACTATGCGATACTAATCTGCTGGCAGCCACGATGACCGGCTACGACACCACTCCAGACGACTCTGTTGATGGTGCGGAGTTAAAGGCAAACGTCTTAATTAAAGACTGCTGTGAGCGTAACTCAACCTCAGTCAAGCGTAGTGAGATAGTGAAAGGTGCCACAGGTGGTATGAAAAAGGCTGTATGTAGCACGTTGAACGGCGAACAATGACGCTGTCGGGTCAGCTTGGGCTTGTCGCATAACCAACCGATCTTGCTTTGCATTCGTGCACCTTGACCTTCCTGAGCTTTCATTCTGCCGATGAGTTCCTCGCAGCAACCATTGCTGCCACCATTTTTGCGCAGCAGTGTCCATGTGGTGTAGGTGGCGGCCTATTGCCCGTTTACGACCAGCCCGATTCACGCATCCCGGGTATGCGACCACGTTCAAAGTCGTCCACTTGGCTATAAGGTCTTCGACAACGTATTAACGGCATTACTGGTGGCGTCTCCAGGGAACTGCAACGCTGATAACGAGAAAAAATAAACCGTCCGCAATTTTTACCTCTTTTATACGATGCCAGTTGTGCAGTAGAATAAACTGACTGCAAGTTTTATCTTTTTTATACGATGCCAGTTGCGCAGTAGAAATGCGCGCTATGATCGAAGTTACCACTCATTGGCTTTGAAAATTTAATCATTTGCATATTTGGTCTAAAGGAATTTGCATGCGAAATTTCGAGGTACTCGGAATGTATTTTAGGAGCACTTCGTGTTGGTTTTTTTTTTGAAAAAGAGTATACGTTATACCAACGACTTCCGAACAATACCAGTTTAAGAATTTTATGGGCCCTAGGCTGAAAGAATAGAATGGACCCCCCACCTAAAGAATGGGGCCCTCGTGACATGTAATCCATACATTTCGATTTGTTTTTAATAAATTCACCCTTTGTTATACATTTAGCATTAGAGGTTTGACAAAAAACGAAATTCAGTTCACCTGACTCAACTATGCGTCCAACTTTTCCGTTGATTTAAACGGAACAGTGATTCTATCACTGACCAAGGGTAGATTCACAAATCTTTCAAGGTGGGGAGGAATTTGTTTCCGATCCCTATTTTTAGCCAAGTGTTTGGTTCTTTTTATTTTCCATAATATAACACCGGCTCAAGAGTAGAGGGGGGCAATCACCCCCTTCTTTGGATCCGCGGTTGACGCTGCCTCGAACCTATGTGGTTCTTCTTTATGACTGTTAAGTCGCGTCGTTATATCCGATACGAATTTCCCTACTTAGAATCTACGTAGACTACAAAATCGCTGTCGTTAAAGCAGGTTTCGTCGTTATATACGATGTCGTTATAACCGATATATTTAGTATGGAGTAGAATAGCAAACCAAATTTCTTGTAAAAATTCCGTCGTTATATGCGGCTCGTTATAACCGGCGTCGTTATAAACGATTTCTACCGTATTTTAAAATTTGTTGTATTTCCCTTTTTGTGTTATACGATAATTTTAAAAATTTTCAGCATTATTCCTTTCTATTCGTTGATAGGTTCGACAAGAGAATAAAATTTATAAAACTTTTAGGAAATTGATCAATCAATCAATCAGTCAGTCAGTCAATATTTTTCTCTATCCATCCATCTACCTTTTAGGAGATCTATTATTGAAATCTTAGAGAATTTATGAGAAAATTCTATGTAGGGAGCAGTAGCCGTGGTCTATAAATGCTTAATTTTTATTCAAAAGTTCTATAAAACTGCTTACAGGCATTGTTCAGTATCAAATATAGATGTACCTCAATCGGTGATCGTAGTCTATAAATGCCTATTTTTTTATGTAAAAATATTATAAAATTCTTCACAAGAATTGTTCAATATCAACTATAGATGTATTTCCATCAGTGTTCGACGTCTGTAAATGTCTGTTTCTTATACAAAAATATTATAAAATTGTGCATAAGAATTGTTTAATATCAGCAGTAACTGTAGCTCGATTAATTAGAAACAAATTCCAAATAAAATAATTTGAGTTATTTATCACAGGCGGATCCAGAGACTGTTTTTTTTTGTGGTGGGGGGAATGTAAAATAAAATAGGGCCCACGTATAACAAGCCCGTATTTAACGAGTTCCAGATATAGCGAGGAAAATATGGATTTTGTTTGGTATAATGATTAAGCGCAATATAATTTACCGCTTTTAGCGAATAAGTCTTTTTTTGGACCCCGAAATTAACGAGCAATTTAAAAAATAAAATAAGCAATCAAACTTTTTGTAAAAATTCCTTCGTTATATGAAGGTGGTCGTTATAAAAGGCGCTCGTTATAACCGATTTTCACGGGTTTGGGAGGGGAAATTTCCCTAATTCCACCCTCCCTGGATAAGACACTGTATTTATAGAATTTTAAATTTACGCTTCCAGAATGAGCATTACATTGTAAATAGCAGCGCTCTAATTCGGCCATCTGACCTTGATAGCCTTACTGATGTAGCTGATTTTACGAAGTAAGAAGTAAAATTTTTGTTTTTGAATTCTAACCCATGGGGTCTTGAATTCTATTGGTTCCAGAAATTTCAATTCAATTCAATTTATTTTCTCAGCATAGTAATGGATACAGTACAAAATTACAAAATATTTACAATTAGTTATGGTATACTATGCCAAGAAGGAGATGGGAGAAAAGGCTCAGAGATCTGAGAAATTCCCGACACCCGACGTCAAAAAAGGCAACACAAAACAAGAGGCAATGAAATGTACAATAAATAACATTTTTTTTATACGAACATTAATTTTCTGTATACAAATATTAATTTTCTGTATACGAACATTAATTTTCTGTATACGAACATTAATTTTCTGTATACAAACATTAATTTTCTGTATACAAACATTGATTTCTTAATAATATTTTTATTATGTAAGTAGTTTGTTCTTGAAAATGGAATATTTAAATTTCCACAAGCTCTAGTAGAATATGGATTATTGTTGTATATTGGACAATAAATATATCTGTTAAGATTTAATTTAATACATTTAAACATAAAAATACCAATCTTATAAGAAAAAATTTTGTTGGTAGGAAGAATATTATAGTGAGTTAAAGAAATAGAAGACAAGTTAAGTTGAAAAGATACTAATCTGCCAAATCGCCTTTGTATGATTGATAAACAGCTTATAGTCCTATTTGTGAGATTTCCCCAAACCAAATAGCAGTAAATAACATGAGGATACATTAAGGTATTATATAAAACAAGGAGTAATTTCGGGGGTAAAAAGTATGATAATTTAAAAATGGTCATATTTCTATTAATTTTACTACAAATATAATTTACATGATTGTTCCAATTAAGGTTTTTACAAATAATAACACCTAATAACTTAATTTGATTACCAAAAAATAAGTTAGATTATCTATTAAAACCTGGGGCAGCGGAGACGGTAATAATTTAGCATGATGACAAAATAATATGGCACTTGTTTCAACTTTTTCATAGTTCTGTCTAAACTTCTAACAATGGTGATTAGAATGTGAAATCTTCTTGCAATTTCTTGAATTGGTAGTATCGAGTAAATTTATTAAATATCGCATGCCCACGGTGCGTAGTATTTAGTATACTACAAAAAATGCGTGTTTTTTGTAGTATTTGGTATACTACAAAAAATGTGTATTTGTTTTTGTACATGGTTTTAAAATACTACGTGCAAAACTTCACATGTGATGGTGTAGGAGACATTTTATATAGTATTTAGTGAACCAGATACAATCAGTGCCGTATTAGTTCTGGGACCTAGCTGAAGGAGGGGGGAGGCCCCTAAAGGATGTGGCCCTTGCTATATTTAGACATTAAATCACGAGTTTTTCTTTGAAATTCATTATCTATAATATCCAAGATTAAAATTATAAATTAAATAATTAAAATAATATAAAGCTCCATCAAGGACCCTGAGGCAGCCCCGAAATCGTGGGGGCCCTAGGCCCCTGCCCACTTAGCCTATAAGTAAACCCGGCACTGCATACAATGTGTACATAGCGTCGCATGTGGTATTTAATATACTGCATACAATGAGTACAAAATCGAAGTGTGAGGGAATGGTGCCCGAACGAATGTGCTATAAGATGTTGATGCCGTAAACGAATGGGAAAAAAAATGTATAAAATTTATAATAAGTATTAAATACGTATATTTTGTATACAGTATGCAATAAATATTTTAAATATTATTATTTATAAATTTGCCTATCGAAATTATAAGATTATTTTTATGTTTTCAAAGATGGAGTAGCGGATGGTGTAAAAAAAACTTTGCAAAAGGCGGCCGCGAATACATGCACTGCATTCCCAGTGGGGATGAGTGAAATGTCAAAGCAATTAAAATTTCACCATAGTTTTGTAATAAAGTATTGCATTGCCAAAACAGTTGATTGCCTAATGTAAAAGAAGTCGTTTAGTTTTGATACACTATATTTATAATCGTTCCTTATTATATGTCAGAACTAATTAAACGTTGTTACTGTTTTTAAAGAACATGTGCTTTTAAATTTCGCAATTAATTATATTTATAATTCAGTTTGTATTATTTATAGTTAGCAATTATTTAAAAGTTACAGGTTTTGCGAATGAGCTTGCCAAGAAAATTACTAAAATTTTAATTACTCTCGTCTTGCATAACCTTACTTCACTTATTAACAAAATAACCAGCTTCGAGAATGTTTCGAAATTTTATAATGGCATTACTTTCTAATCGTATCTTATTTCATTTTCATTTTTGATCCTTTCTTTACATCTATTCTATCTAATTCGTTCTTTATTACTTTCCTCAATTTTATCTTCTCATACTCAATATTATGTTACTTTTGTTTTATAAGTTTCTAGTTTTGCCTTTTCTAGTTTTACTGTGCCTCACACTTTCAACAGCAGTGGCGTAGTTAACCTCGATGTTTAGAGAGAGGGGGGGGATGTAAACCCCACTCCAATTCTCCACACATCGCATTCATTTGGGCTTTTCGTCCGCCTAGGGAGGGCTAAATTTTTCTAGGAAGGGCAAAGCAATCCCTAGCTTTCTATTAGTCATGTCAGTGTCAACAAATGGTGGATTTTATTGATGATGGTAAAGATTAATCATTTTCAGCATCGTTTGTACGATGCTGATATTGTTTGTTTGTTTGTTTGTTTGGATTTTTATGGCGCAAGAGCATCTGGGCTATACTGCGCCAAGCTGATATTCTTTACATATAACTTATGTCGTTTGTGCAATATACTTGTTACTTAAATATACAAGGTTTATGTCGTTTCTACAAGGCTTATGTTATTTCTACAAGGCCTATATCGTTTGAACAAAGCTTATATTGTTGGACAAATCCTTATGCTAATTTGTATAATATTCATGCCATATGTTTACAATATTCATGTCATTTGTATGCTATGTTCATGTCATTTGCATACAATATTCATGTCGTTTATATACAATATCCATGTCATTTGTATTCAATATCCATGTCGTTTGTATATAATATTCATGTTATTTGCATGCAATATTTGTGTTGTTGGCATACAATATTCGTTTTTGATTTACGTACAATGTTCGTGTTTTTTTTTACAAGGATTTTGTGTGTCGTATCAGTGGCACAAACACCTCCCACTGGATAACGAAATATATTATGTTCAACGTCGTATCACATATTCTGTCACAAACTGCATGAGATCTTCCATTACTTTTGAATTCCTCCGTCTCTGTACAGTATAACTAATATTCGTGTGTTGTATATGTTATATCGCATTAGTAATTTTTAAAACAAATTATGTGTAAGCAGGCCTTTAAAAATAAATTGTGTTATCCCTGAGAAGGGTAATAATATCTTACATCCTTATATATGGAGAAAGAGAGCGTTGTTCTTGTCCTCATTCGTCTAGCGGTCAAGACATTTCTGGCTCAACGGAGGGACCCTGGTTCGACTCCAGGATGGCGACGGCGTCTCTTTTTCTCCTAAAACAAAAAAAAGCTCTAGCTTGAGCTACTTATATGTGTGCCGAAAATTATTGTATAATAAATTCTCCCCACAAAAACCTCGCTCCGGTGGCTTTGTGTATTGACTGTTATTTAAAAATAAACACGAAGCTGATGTTAGGGAAAAAAACAATTCTTTCAGGTATCTTATTCACAATCCCTTTTTTTATAACAATTCCGTTATCTTTTTATTTTCTTTGTGAATATGGAGAAAGCAATGTGCCACTTAACAGTGAAGTTGGGATTGAAGCTTTCATCAGTGGCCCTTCATATTATGGAACGGTGACTATTCATTTCCAAACAGAAGAGGGATTCGTCGCTAAAGAAAAAGTTTTCTTGAAAAGTTTTCACCTTTCTCTGGATGTTGGACAAAGATGTTGTTGCAGATGTTCACATCTGTCTCACGATCCTCCCTCTCCAGATGGCAAAGAACGTCCTAGGGACGTCCTGACGCCCAGAATCTCCTCAGGACGTCCCAAGGATGATATTTGCTATCTGGGTCCTAATGTCTTCTGTGGGCCGTGCAGGGCCTATCCGCTGTGCAGGTGTGCCCTCACGTGTCCATTGCTCCAACATTACTTTATAGTCGCGCCAGAATGGCCCAAAATGGCTGGCAATTCGACGAGCCGACCACTCTGCTTCCACAGCCAGCGATACGGCCTCTCTAAAACTCCGTTAAGTTACTGGTAGTACCGTATAGTATGTTGTCTAGGCATGCTTCTTACTCTCGGATCTTCATCTAATACGTACGAGGTGTGATCAAGAAGTATCGGGATTGGCGCCCTACGCTTAAGGAAAATACACGCAGAGTGAAGATGCTCGGCAGATATTGACCTTGAACCCTCCCACACATGCACCAAAAGTCACAACGTCATAGCTCCCACCACTTCTTTACAGCAGCGTTTTGAACAAACGTCATTACTGTGTTGTCGTCGCATTCATTATGACAGAGAAAGTTGAACAGAGAATCTGAATCAAATTTTGCCAAAAGCTTGGCACCACCTGTGCTGAGACCTAAGCAAAGTTGAAGAAAGTTTGTGGAGAAGAGAGTATGAGCCACGTAAGTGTTTATGAGTGGTTCAAACATTTCCAAGATGGCCGTGAAATTGTCGAAAGTCATGAATGTCTGGGGAGGCCCTCAACCAACAAAACTGATCAAAACATCCAACATGTGCATTCAGCTGTGCGGGAAAATCGTCGAATCATTATTCGTGAGTTATCTGAAGAGTACCACATTAGCTACAATTCAGTTCAATCTATTCTGACTCAAGATTTGAGTATGAGACGTGTGTTTGCCAAGTTTGTGCCAAAACTGCTATCTGCAGAGCAACGAGAAGACTGGCTATCGGCGAGCTCGAGTTCTTTGAATGGCCAAGCATTAAATTGTATATTAAATATGTATTTGGGGGAAAAAAATTGAGTGTCGCAAGAAAAGAAATTTTTTTTTTCAGAGTGTAAGTGGGAATAATAAGTTAAGCCAAAAAAGATAGCAGAACGAATGAGAGTTGTTAAATGTTATGTGCCTCCTCCTGCTTAGTTAATTTAGCTTTTTCTATTTTGTTGTTGTTGTTTTCATTTATATCATGACAACAATGAAGTAATAAATTGACATGATCATGAATTCTTCATGAATTAACACTATTATCCTTATTATTTAGGATTAGTGTAAATTTTGAGGTTAACATAACCTGTTGACAATTTAACAGTATCAGTATATATACAATCTCTCTTAAAATACATTTTTATAATACACAAAGCAAATTAGTTATCATCTTGACTAATATTTTGTTCAAATAGTGAACAAGTTAGTCTCTTCAGTTTTTACCTTTTAGTACTGATAAAAAAAATTCTGTAGTATTTAAAGTTTAGTAGTTATTTAATTACCCTGTAGGTATTTTGTAAAAACATTTGTAACATTAGCAGATTTTAGTATTATTCTGCTAAATATTAAGCAATAGTATTGTTTTGATAGAAATTTGTGAGTTTGATCTGAATTTTGCCTGCAAAATATCAGACCAAGTATTTTGTTTGAATGACCACCATGAATTCAGCATGTTGTGTTTGCTAATGTTTGTGATATCATGGCAGTTTTGGTATTAAAGTTTGTGAAGCTTTTAGCCACTGCATGAACAATTTGGTCATGACCTAAAACGGTACCATATGTACCTCAAGCTGCCAGGTGATTTTATCTTCTCTTGATCAGAGCTGAACAGTTGAGATCCAAGTGTAAATATGTAAAGGCAAGGATGTGTATATGTAAGTTTAAGCCAAAAAGGTGATTAATTTGCTTTTTAATGGAAACCAGCAGTACAATATGTAATCAGCTTAGAGGTTTCATAAGCTTTATCACAAAATGAAATTTCAGTGTTTGTGTGTGTGTTTTGAATTCACCCTGGTCATATGGTGTCTAAAAGGAAAAATATTTTAAATAATCTAATGTATATTTTTACACAATGTAAAAAAAATAGCATGTTTATATTTTAACTTTCAATTTATCAGGAGTGATAAATGGAGTAATTTACAAAATGAGGTATGTAACTTCTGTAACAAGAAGAAAAAAAAATTTAATTTATCTAACACATTTTAAGGGAAAATGTGATGTTTCTACATGTAAACAACTTTTTCGAACACCTTAAATTAGCCATTTTGCTAAATTTTATTTGTTAAATAATCTTATGTTTGGTATACAACACACATTATCATTAGTTTATGCATACATTTATATTTGGTTATGAAGTTTATGTAAACTTTTCATATATTTTCAATTCAACACTTCTCAAAGTTGTTTTCGTCCATTATTTTGCAAAGATTTGTTTACTTTCTCACTCCTGTTTATTTTTAATCTCACTTTTATATTTGCTCACTATAGATTTGGCATTTTTATTGAAATGCTAGACTAATTTGTGATAATTGAATGTGAATACCATAAAAATTGAAATTATTTTTAACGAGAACAGTAAACCCGAATGAAGGTTTTCGTGAAATACCTGAGTTGATCATGGTGTGTTTACACGAAATTAATTTTTACCTGACTTTTGTTATTAAATTAAGTAACATGTAGGCACTAAAATGCAAATAATATGAATTTAGTTAATTGTTTTAAGTTTTTAGATGATTTTGAAGTTGTAATTTAGTGTTAAGGTTGGTAAATGACCAGTATGATACCAGTATCATATAGGTTTAGGGTGGAATTAGGTTTTACAGGAACACATGAATTTTTGTGTGTGTTTTGTATGTTTTGGTTACTTTTGGACATTGCAGCTTTTTATTTTGACAAGTTTGTGAGGCTTGGAAAACAGCTGAATGAAGGAAAAGCGTATCCTAAATGATGATTTCCTAAATTGCCAGTTAAGTTTTCTTTTCTTTAACCAGAGCTGGACAATAGGCATCACTGTGTAAAAATGTGTACAAAAATTGCTGTGTATAGCAATTTGTATGTGTTTTTGTAAAATGTGTAGCCGAAAAGGTGATAGGCCTGCATTATGAGAATAAAATGTAACGAATCGCTTAATGAATCTTTCATATATAATTAGCGTGCTACTTTTATCTCCAGCTTTCCAATCACAAAAACAATTTATATGCCATGTCAGTGTATGTTACAATTCATGAAGTTCCCTAGTTTTATAATAAATTTGCATTATTTTAAAGTAGATTTTATTTATAGTTTAATTTTTCCAAAATTTTCCTGGTTTACAATGAACTTCTGCAGTGAACATCATACCACCAAAAGAAATTTTGGCATTTTTTCTTAGAATTATATTATTTTATGGCTTGTTTACATTTACATACCTACACAATACCTACTTAAAATTTTTACATAACTTTTTTTTTGTTTTTGCCAGCTATTTTTAAGCCTAATTTTGAAACTCGTGAAATTGCGAAGATTTTATATAGTACTGTAGTAAGGACAAGTAAAAACTTTTATTACCTTTACATACATTTTCCCATATTCCCTCTTCAGTTTTTCATTTGTTTCTAATTAAACATTGTTTTTAGTGAGCAGGAAGTAAATTTGTAATTACAAAATGCATAGTTTGTTAGGTTCAGGGCCAAACTTTCATTCTCGAACATTGTTTTACTAAGTCTCCCTTATTTTGCTTCAATTTTATACCTTACTCTTCCCAGAGTTTAGTTACTGACAATTTGTCAAAGCTTGGAGTCGGGGTTTATTTCTTCCAGAGCAATCCAACTAGCAAATGTCATAACCATATTTCTTTTTTTAACAACATATAGTGTCTGAGAGGAAACTTTTACTTCTCTCGACAAAATCAAATACATACCATCTTTCTTCATACGATTCTTATAATTTTGAAACAAATTTTTCATATACATACACAACATATGATTAATACCTTTCTCAAAACTTATCTCGAAGCATTTTAGTTTTGTAAACAACCCTGAATTACTAAGCAAAACTTTTATGCATCTTATTTATTCAAAATGTCTCCACTTCCCAAAGTATATTAATCCTTAATATATCTGTTTTAAAATATTTCTTTGCAAACACTAAGTCAGGAGTGAGATTTTTCGATTATTTCTTTTCGCAACCATATAATTTTCAACTTTATTACAAGCGTACCCTTTTCAATGGTTAAAATTGCACATCATTTTTAGTTACTTTAACCACGTGTAAACTTTTTTTTTAATTTTCAGTATAAAAATATATAATTCTAATATAGTGTTACTTATACACACTTCAATTTATGTATTTGTTTGTGATATGTTGAGTACTGACATAAATTTGTGATAACTTTCCCTAAAAATCGGGATTTAAAGAAAAAAAATAGTTGTCATGTGTGAAATAAACTAAATGTACATAATTTGTATATGCAATTTCTTTATAAACTAGTTATTCAAACTGAATTTAATCTTTGGAGACAAAATTATGACAATTGAAAGGCAATAATCAATAATCAACAATTTGTCAATATATTATAATTTTTATGAGCAGAATAATGTTTCATGCCTGTTTTTGTCCCTACAGTTTTAAACTGTATGGTCACGGCAACCAGTTGTTATGGGGGAAATATGTTGTTGATTAGATTTATTTATATTATTTATGATTTAGAAACATTAATATCATTTATGATTTAAAGTGAAATAGAATAATTAATGAAAATTAAATGAAGTATATTATAATTATAATTAATGAAATGTAAATGATTTATTATAGGTATTTTATAATTAGTTTGGTTAAATTTTTAGTTAGTTTACTTATTGATTTAATTTTTACTATTTGAGAACATTAAAACACAATTTCCATAACATTAAATATTAAATTTGTTTATCCAGAATAAATTTGTAAATTGGCCGTTGATAGTGGTTAGTAAACATTGGTTGACTTCTGCCTAAAATTTCAGACGCGTTGTGTGTTAAACATAAACAAAATAAAAAAACAGGTTCTTTAAAACAGACATGAAACAATTATTCAATAATTACTGCCTTTTATTTTATATTATAAACACGATAATATATTTTCTAATCCTTTAGAATTTCACAGTGCCATTTAGAATTTTTCGTTTGGAACTATTAACATACCATCAATTATCACTGGACAATAATTATACATTCTCAGTATTTAAACCAGATATACAAAATTACTCGACAAGACCAGACGTACTTAAAACAAATCATACTGGGGTATATAAACCACCAGGAAAAATTTGCACATTTTATTATAAGTTTAATGAAGGAGGAGGCACTTACAATTTATCGATTAATAGGATATAAGGAAAGGTAACTTTAACTTACATGTTACACCCTTAATGGCCCATGTTTGGAGTATCATGTCGTCCCCTGGTTTACATCTTCTTGGTTCAAAATTTCTCTCTCTCTCCCTGCTTCACACTCACGCTCGACTTCTTATCGAAGATTTTTGTGGAACGTGATTGGCCAATTGAATTCTGACGTAAAAATTACCTAATTTTCAATTGGCCAGATTGACCCCACAGAGGGGAGAGTGGCTGTGGCTTTCGTTAAACTTTGAGCTGTCTTTCTTGACAGCTTTTGTCCATAAAAATGTGAATATATGACAGAGGGTTCGAACGTTCTTGGTGGAATTTCCAAGAAGTTGGTTGTAGGTGTGATTTCTGATTGCCAGATGTCCTTGGGGAGGAACTTTAGCGTGAGAGATCCAGAAAAGTATTGTGGGTGGCCTAGACTATTTACGCTGTGGTGATTAGTTTATTTCCCTTGCACCAGGGATTTCTTTGAAGTTGTTTTGATTTTTTTTCTGTTCACTGGTCCTGAGAAGTTCAGTTTTATGACTTGAAAGGTCACAGGCGAAAAAAGGGTCCAGTGCTCCCACGGTATCGTTTAGTTGTTGAGAAGAAAATGGTGCAAGCTGGTATGGACTGTTTAGCAGAAATA
>QLNU02014802.1:171629132-171640109 GCA_006491805.2 Dysdera silvatica | reverse complement strand
GTTCCTTTACAATATTACGGTTCCCTTAAATTATCAGGTATGTATTTTATTAGAAATCCCATTTTCCAAGCGGAATAACGATGATAAAAAGATTTTTTAAGTAAAGAAAAGCCCATGCCTATGTTAAACGTAAGTAAAGTTGCAAAAAAAAGGACTGTAAGGAGAATGTAGGTAGAATGCTGTATGAACAGGTAGAAGGTGAGGAGGAAAGTGGTAAGCGAGAAGCGCGACCTTGAGCAACTAAGGTCACGCCAGGGAGAGAGGTGTACGACGAAACTGGAAACGGGAGATCAGTTCTGGACGGTGTAGGCGAAGGAGTTCAGTTCGGCACCGCGGAGGTGAAGGAGGCCTCCGAGAAATAGGGTACGGAGAGGCCTGGCTCCAAAGCTAGCTACGAGGCGTTGCATAGCCTAAATGTAATCATGGAGCTCTAATAAACGTCTGATTGTATTTAGCACGTGTGGATTGATAACGTGTCCACATAGCCTTGTCATCCGGTCAAATAATAAAAGGGATAGAATTCACGTACGGAAAGGTACAAACCGGACTATAACACGGTTCCGATGGGCAGCCAATGACCCTGTGGCAACTAGTAACGCAAACATCACTTCGGGTATCTCGACTTCCGATACATTCTCATAAACGATAACAACATAAGAGGCTCATACTCTTATAAGGGCAAAGTATATAATCGGCATTTTAAGATTTCGTGGTATTCGGAGTTTGAATGGCTGTGTGGGAGTTATTATTTAAATAAACTTTTTTGTATGCCATGTTTAATCATTGGTGTTAAATCAAATGTGTGGAATAAGAGTGGTTTCGAATGATTTTGGTAACGTTACCCGTGCTCTTCACAAACATGAAGGTTTTTTTACCATGTGGATTGTACATTATGTTTTTCAAATCTAAAGAAAAATTTAAGTGGTACTGAGGATGCTTTAAAAGAATACTTTAGGCAATATATATTAAACGCTTCAACGAGAATGTGCAGCTTAATAGACGTTTCATTCAATTGCCCGCCCATTCGTGCTGTTCTTTACTTGGGGAAGCAAGAATTAGCATTTCATGGTCATCACAAAGATGTAACCTCCACTAATCATGGTAATTTTAAAGAATTGTTAGAAAACTGCATTTCGATAAGCCCTGTGGACATTCATGAGCACTTTTGAAAAATCACACCCATGTTTGCCGGCAATTCTAAGACTATTCAGAATGAAATAATCGACTATATCAATGAACATATCGAAAAAGAAATAAAGGATTGCATTTTTTTCTATACAAGTAGACGATTCCACAGATATTGTCCAAAAATCTCAATGTAGTATCATAATTAGGTATGTTATTGCTGGTGAAAATTTAGTGGAAAGATTTTTGGGATTTTATGACGTCAGTTCCAATCGGACTGCCGAAGCATTGTTTAACCTTGTATCAAGATGCCTCGAAAAATTTAACTATAAATCAAAACTTATAGGATTACGTTTTGATGGAGCAAGCGTAATGTCAGGGCACTTAAATGGTCTTCAGTCCAAAATTAAAGAAGTAGCGTCACAGGCAGTTTTTATTAATTGTTTGGCACATCGTCTGAATTTAGTGCTACAACAAAGCTGCAACAGCATTTCACAGTGTCGCATATTTTTTGCAACTGTAAGCGGCATACCTGCATTTTTTCATCATTCTGCCAAACGAACTCACGTGGTCGATACAGTCGTCGGAAGACGAATTCCTACTTCTGTTATTACGCGATGGACATCAAACTCTAAAATGTTGAGTGTTATAAATAAAGAATGGGATTCTTTAAAAGAAGTATTTACTGAGATTATGAACGATCCAACCTCCGATCAAACTTCGCTTAGGCAGAGTGTCGGCTATTTAAATATATTTAACGACTTTGAATTTTCACTTTTGGTTGTTGTTTTTAACCATATTTTTGGACTTACGGATGTTCTCTTCAATGTACTACAAAATAAGTCATTTGACATTAATTTTTGCATCTCACAAATTAAAAATACGCAAATGGTCTTAAACAGCAAACTAAATGAGGATACGTTCATAGAAATTTTCGAATTAGTGATTTCGAAAACAACAGTTCCAACTGAACACCGTGAGGGACAAAAAAAAAGTGACGCTCACACAAAATAAAGTTCTTGCAAAATATAAAATTCATATTTTATGAAATATTAGATACTATTTCTTTACAAATTACTACACGTTTTCAAGATATGGAAAAGCTTCATTTTATTACATTAATGGATACTTCAAAATTTGTAGAGTATTCCAATAAATTTCCTACAAAAACAATAAATAATTTAAATGTGTACTACCCCAATATATTTACTGACTTCCAAAGATTGAAAAATGAATTAAAACACATATATCTGGATAAGCAGTATAGAGATATGAAATTACAAACATTCATGGAAATTTTAACAGAAAACAGATACATTTTTAAAGAAGCTTATAAACTTTTTTGCTTAATAGTGACTATTCCGTCCACTAGCATTTCCGTAGAACGGAGTTTTTCTTGCTTAAACAGAATCAAAATCAGTCTACGTAATACGATGTTAGAAGACAGACTTAGAAACTTGTTAAAAATTTCAATTGAAAAGGAACTACTAAAAGAGTTAATAGAAACTCAACCATTTTTTCACATCATCGACAAGTTTGCAAGTCTAAAAGAATCGAACTTATATTCAAAAAATAAAGACTGGGTAAGCATATATTGCATATTTTTATTTTGCTTGTTGTCTCCACATATTATCTCTGTCTGTACAACATGTAGTACCATATCAGGTCCGATGCATATATATATATTTGAAATATTATGCATGACAGATTATTGAAATTTTAAATTAAAACGTTTTTATTGTTGACATATTTTAACAATTTTATGTATATAATGAATAATTTTATATGTTTTAATAATATTTAAATTTCATACAATTACTAGTGCAAGTGCAGTTTTTGTATTGAAAGGTCTATTATGTGTAAATAATTGAATTATTTAAATACATCCATATTTTTAAATTACACACACACACACACATATATATATATATATATCATAATAAATATAATTATTTTGCTAGGAAACGGAAATTTATTAACCACTTTTCGTGTTTCTTTGGGGGGTGGAGGAGGGGCTCGCCGCTTCACCCGTTCTTGAAGTCACGAGCCGCCACTGTTATCAGGGCCGAAGTGGGGGCAGCAGGGTCTGCATTTGGGGGCCCGCGCTGGCAAGGATCTATGCTGTGGAAGGCCCGGCCCTGCAAACTAATTTTTTTTGTCGGAAGGCCAGAATTTTTTTTCTCTAAATGCAGATTAATAAGATTTTGTGCATTTTTAATGCATAGTTTTTTAATTATACTTCATTATCCTGACTCGATTATTAAAAAAATAATAATAACAACCAGTAGCTTACGTTAGTTTCTTTTTTCAGCAGTGATCTTGTAAAATAAGTAATAAGTACAAAAAATGCGTTTTAATTCATATTTTTTGCTCATTTAGGGGTTCAATTCACCTCTCCCCTCCAAATAAAAAAGAAAAAATATCTATGCCACTGTCTAGGGAAGGGGTCACGGGGGGCCGTGAAACAAGCCTGGTTGCCCACGTTGGCTGTCGGCGTCCCTGACTATTATTATACAGCAGATAACTATTCATAATAGATATTTATTGTAGAGATTATATATTTTTTTGGGGAGCTATTTTGCGTGATATATCACGTCTTAAATTGTATCTCATTTGTCGCTTTTTTTTAGCTTAGATGCTTTTTAGTGCACCGGTCAAATTAAGCATGACTAATATTGCAAATTAAGTGAGTTTTCCGCTATACTTAATTGTTAAGGAACTCGTTTAGTAAATGCCACTAGCAGGAAATTTCGCCCACTTTCAGCCATTTTGAAAGCAGCGCTAGAGGCGTCCCTCATCTTTTCACGAGCGTAACATCCCGCGCTATAAATTTAAGCTTATTTCTTGCGCTTTCTGATGGTTTTCACGCGTTTAAATCTGTTTTTATTTTTTCGTGGACATCAGATGTCAAACCCAGACCGAGGCAAGGTAGGATGCAGCGACCGCCCCCTCGCCAAGCTCTTAGTGAATACGCCCATACGCCTCTGCACTATCCCCATTTGAATAGTACAAAGGCTACCCTTTTCGACCAGATTAAAAACTATTTATGAAATGGGACCCTTTCATTGGTTGAAAGGTAAAGATCACTGACCAGACATAATTCATCATTTGTATGAAAACCTGCTGGAACGAAACAAGAAAAGACAGACAAGCTAAACAGGCCGATTCCAGTCGAGATAACCGCCAAATGGTCGCGCACTTTGCGACAGGACAGTGAAAACACTGCTCCTGGAACCACGTGAGTCTCACCCTTGCACAAGACAACCAGCCATGCGAGAATTATTGCTGATGCCCATTACAGTCACAACAATCCGAAAGCGTACTGCTTCAAAACTGGAAACACTTGAACGCATACAAATGGATGCATTTTGTTCAAATTGTTGGGGAGTGCGCAGTATAAATTAAAAAGCTGTTCTGCTCAATATGCAGGAATAGGCATTATATGGTATACAACATTCGGGAGGGGTGGACATAGAAGCAAAAGCATACTTTCCCTCTAATATTTACTCAAAGTAATCATATATGTAATAGGTCTGTAGCCAGGTTAAAGGGGGAACGGGCATATAGGGGCATCGAGTACTCGGGAGTATGAAATAATTATCAGAAGCGATACTAGATTTAGATATTATGTCACTATAAACCCAAATAACTTTTTTTTTTTTTAGTTTATTACAAGTACTATAATATATATACAGGCCTGCACAAAAGTTTAGACACAACACAAATTTGAGTATAACAAAATACTATTAAAACTGAAGAAGTAGGAACTTTAATATTACGAAGTATGAACACATGTAATATGCAAATTAAAAATTTGAGAACAGAAATCACATCAGTAGCGAACTTGCTGCAATATATAACTTAAAATAAGTAAAATATGTGGCACAAAAGTTTAGGCACAAACATAAATTTTAGCACTTGCATAAGGAAATGAACAATTTTAATAATCAATGTAGCCACCATTACTTCGTATTAGATTAAATACGCGGTCGTTCATTGAAAGCACAAGATTTTGAAAGGTTTCTGGTTCAAAATTAAACCACGCTTCTTCTATAGCCTTTTTAAGTTCTAAAACGGACGGATATTGCTTTCCATTGGCATACACAACATTCGTTAGTATGCCCCATACATTTTCGATGGGATTACAGTCAGGACTAAGAGCAGGCCAATCGAGAACTGTAATATTTTTAGCGCTCATCCATTCTTTTGTTGACCTGGATGTGTGGATGGACGCATTATCTTGTTGGAAAACCCAGTTTCGTCCACATAAAAGTTCGCCAAAAGGTAATAGGTGACTTTCAAGAGTTGCCTGGTATGCCTTGGAATCTTGTTTTCCATTCAAAAACGCCAAAGAAGTCTGTCCATTGAAGCTAAAGGCTCCCCAAACCATGACTGAACCTCCTCCTTGACGTCTGCTGAACCGACTTAAGGGGCGTTTTCGAAGATCGTGCCAGTAGTGCGAAAGGCCATCGGGACCATCTAAGTTCCACTTTTTTTCATCACTAAATAACACCTGCAGCCATTCGTCACTGTATGATATGTGCTGCCTTGCCCATTGTAGTCGTGCTTGTTTATGATGTAATTGCAAGCAGGGCTTGCGGCGCATTTTTGCATATCTCAAATGCCTGCATTCTACAATCCTTCTACGTATGGTTTCTCTTGACACTCGCATTGCTAACGTGTTTTTTATTTGATTTGCAGACAGGCTTTCATTTGAAGCCAATCTTCGTATTTGTCTATCATCCCGAATGCTGGTCACTCGAGGCCTCCCAGATCGTGATTTTGGTTGATACTGATCACCCCGGGATAACACTCGATAAATGCCTCGCTTTGAACGGTTCAATGCAACAGAAATTTGAGTAACAGATTTACCTTTAGTTTTCAGCCTCCAAATCTTCAAAATCTCGTCATTCGTAAATTGCTTTGACTTCGGCATCGTTCTAAGCATTCTAAATTATTTCAGGCCTTATATAACAACTCTGGGAAACGCCCCTTCGATCACTTGGAACTTCGCGCCGTTAATTTGCATAAATCTGACATATGTGCCTAAACATTTGTGGCATGCAGATTCCAATATTACGGTGTTGGGATATTTTGTTTCAGTACTTTTGGTAATCTTTTAAGTTGCACAATTTATTATTGGTTCTAGGATTATTTAGATACAATATCGGCGAAGTTCAATGCAAATTCTCGCTTTTATTTATAATTTGCCTCTGTGTCTAAACTTTTGTGCAGGCCAAGATTTGTAAACTCATGTTTGTAAAAATTGCAACACCATGAAGGAATCATGTGATTGAGCTGAAACTTTCAGGAAATGCAAATTAGGGTATGCTATTCAAATGATTAGAATTTCAGAGTCATCACGCATGCGTGGGCTGAGCAGCGCCCTCTGAACTGCTGATGGATCCGTATAAATAGAGGGCTGTAGCGGGGCGTGTATGGTTATCGGTTAGTGGTAAACGTTACATGAGACGTCACTATGCCTCTACGACGAAAGAGGGCGACATTTCAGCAAGTTACGGAGTTTGAACGGGGACGAATGATCGGCCTTCGTGAAGGAGGGTTTTCTTATCGTGCAATAGCAGCTCGTATGGGGCGTAACAGCAGCACAGTGATGCGAGTGTGGAAGCAGTGGGTTCAAGAGAACCAGACAACTCAGAAATCCGGGAGTGGACGCCGAAAGGTGACGTCAGCACGGGATGATAGACACCTGGTCCGCATGGCGGTGACGGACCGTTTTGCTTCATCTGGACAGTTGGCAGAACGTTGATGCACTGCTACAGGTGTATCATTGTGTGCTTCATCAATTCGTCGGCGTCTACTGCACCGTGGACTGCGTGCAAGAGTTCCTTTATACAGGATCCCTCTGACGCAAAACCATCGACACTTGCGGCTACAATGGGCTCATGGATATAGAGACTGGCGTGCTGATTGGCAACAAGTGGTGTTTTCTGATGAATCCCGACTTAATTTGGGGTACAGTGATGGCCGCATCCGTGTTAGACGCTATACCGGTGAACGCCACCTTCCGGAGTGCGTTATCCAACGTCATAGTGAACGAACCCCCAGCGTTATGGTCTGGGGTGCGATTACGTAACATGTACGATCTCAGCTGCTACGAATTGTGGGTAATCTTAACAGCAACCGGTACATCAATGAAGTTCTGGAGCCTGAAGTTGTTCCCTTCCTTCAAGGCATTCCCGGAGCTGTATTTCAACAGGACAATGCCCGCCCACATATTGCTAGGAATGTTCAAGACTTCTTTTCATCACAACAGATACAGCTTCTTCCTTGGCCTGCCTTTTCGCCGGATATGTCGCCGATTGAACATGTGTGGGATTTCGTTGGTCGGCGTCTCGCTCGTGATCCTCGTCCCATAGCTACTACAGATGAACTTTGGGGTCGCATACAAGCAATCTGGAATGCTCTTCCTCAGGCACACATTCAACATCTGTTTGATTCCATGCCACGTCGTATAGCATCACTTATTGCAGCGCGTGGTGGCTTCACCAAATACTGATTTTCGACATGTAATATTGTTTTTTGTTTTGTAATTTTAATCGTTTATTTGTATCAACACAGGTCGTTTGTGCATTAAATTTCATTCAATTCGGACGAGTCCTTCATGGTGTTGCAATTTTTACAAACATGAGTATATTTTAAATTTTATGGAGAGATAAACTGCATTGGAGAGAAGGATTTATACAAAAACAGTTTATACAAACGAACATAAAAACAATTTTATACATTATTAATTTTTAATAATTTTCAATATTTTAACATTGTGTTATTTATGACATATATATATATAAATGGCTCGATAGAGCAACTGGGGCACAAGCATGGGGCAACTGGGGTCGCGCCCCTGTTGGCTACAGGCCTAATATGTAATCAAATGAGAGAATATGAGAAAAAAAAATTAGACGGTTTGCATCTGATGATTAAAGTTAAATGGCAGACTACGCGGCCTGTTTTCGGGATGGTCACACCACCAGTGGCGGCCCGAGATGAGGTTTTAAGGCCCATTTCTTTGTTAAACTGTAGGGTTAAATTAAACTGTAAATATTAAAGGGTAAATATTAAACTGTAGGGTTAGCTTGACAACCTATCAGGCCAGCATGGTGCATCTAAAGCCATTTTCACTACACTGCCTTCATCACGCTATGTATGTGTGTAATAGCGTTTTGAGAGTTTTTCATCCTTTGTTGGATTAATAAAGGTTGTTGATAAGGTGCGGTTCAAGTATTATGTAGGCATGTATGGAAGAGGGGGTGAGAGCTACTTATTTTTTCTAACAAAGGGGAACAGGGGGTCTGAACTATGCCTACGTAAGACACACAAAATCATATAAGTAGCATAATCACAAAGTGAAATAGAACTGCAATATTTGGATATACTACAGACTATGAGTAGTAAATATAAAATAAACGTAATCGCAGTTAAATATTTAATTATTTAAACTAGTAGCTCTCAGCCTTTCTTTCTTTCTTTCTTTCTTTCTCCCATCCTTCCTTCCTTCCTTCTTTTTTTTTTCTTTTTTCCTTTTCTTTTCTTTTTGCTTGAGACCCATTTCTAAGGGAAGAAAACCCCTTTCTTTGAAAAAAGAAGATCCCTTTATTCTTTTTTCGCAGCCCTCTGACATTTTAAATTACAATAATAACACAAAAACATTTTTTTAGCATCCCCATTACGTCTAAAGCTGTAAACAAAAGTCTTGAAAAAAGTTGAATTTCTCTTGGGCATCAGGAGGTTCTAGAGTAATATATGAAAACTTTGAAAAGGATGATATAAGGACCGGAGACTTTGGAGGAAGAATATGAGAAGGGAAAAAATCCCTTTTTAAATAGATGAAGGAAACACGGGGGGGGGAGGGAACTCGTGCCAAAATCCCTACATTTGCCGTTTTTTTTCCCCACTTAGATTTAAGAACGATTTATCGTCGAGCTGAAAAAAATCGCAGGTGAAAATCCGACTGACAAACGACTCTTTTCTCAGTTCCTTGATTTTCGTGTCAAAATTAAATCATCGCCGCTATTTCTCACTCTCTACTCCACCATATTTTATCCGTCCATGGAGGCTGTCAAGTTGCCGCAGTAAGTCAGTCTCTATCTGGAACGAACTCTTCCGTTTTCGCAGCTCATCCTCGCGTTACTGGAATGAGGAAATTCCAGAAAACAACTTCGAACAGATCGTAAATAGAAGGCGGAAAGAGAAAGAGAGAGAGAGAAAGCATTGTAAGCCATCCCAGTCATGTCCGAATGCCTTCGAGCGTCTCGGTCGATCACTGTCACCTGATTCGGATTCGTAAAATAGTTTCGCGTTTTGGTTGGATTGCGAGTGCAGACGACTGCTCGGTTCATTTTGTCGCGATGACAGCTCGCGCTAACAGATTGCACGAACAGCAAACGACTCCTGTTCTTTCCCTTCTTCGACTTAACGGTTTTGAACGACGGCCGAGTCTGTGCTGCCAATTCTGATATCTCGGAACGGAAATAAACCAAAAAAAAAAATTCACAACGAATTTTTAGCGTTAGGTCCATGTCAATACGATTTCTTTTTTCGTAACAGAATATTTAGAAAAAAAACGAAATACCGTACTCAAATTCTTTCGTAAAACGATCAGAAATATTTAGATATTTTTGTTCGTTTTCGAAAATATCATATGTCACTTTCATAACGAACAAGAAAAATCGATCCTCTCCTTTTTTCACTGTTAACAAAGAAGCATTTCGTGAAAGTAACATCGTTATAGATTGTTATCTTTTTCTGAAAAAGACAGAGAGAGAGAGGAAACGATAAAAAAAATTATTTCTTCATTAAAAATCTAAATTAAGACTTGCGGAAAATGATCAGAGAAGCAGCTATCGAATTTCAAGTCGTATAATCGGGTTTCGGGTTTACATTAGGAAAAAAATGTTCCAAAAATAATGATTTTAATCGCAACCGCGGCGTCCTTAATGAGGTTATAAAAAAAATAACCATTTGTTGAATTAATAATAAAGTTATCATTATTTTTGATTAGTTGTTTTAGGATTAAGGGCCATCGGAATACCTTAAGGGCTAAAATAAATTATTTAAATACCTTTAAGGCTAAAACAAATTATTTAAATACAAATGAACTAAAGACTACAAAATACTTATTTGTCAAGTTGAACAAATATTCACACAAAAATATATTACTTAAAAAATTGGACAAATAATTTTATTTATTTAACCTTATTAAGTAGTTATCACATATTTAAAAACTATTCCGGATATTCCCTGACCGACTGCGGTATATTATTTCAATATCTACATGCCAAATAATTAATTAGAAATTTTAAATTTTATTTATTCATTTGTTAAATAAATATTATTGATGAATCATTTAATTATGTATTTCGCTTAAGCAGAATGAGAGAGAATCCAACCTTAAAATAAAATACATAGAATACTTTTTTATATTAACCTATTGCTAATAGGTAGACAAATGTATAGACCAATAGGCTAGGGGGGTCTATAGAAAATTATATGGAATGTATATATATATATATCATTATATTCAATCATTATCTACTGCTGGATGAAGGTCTCTCCAAAAGCTTTCCACACCAGTCTATCCTGAGCAATTCGCTTTCACGTCACACCAACCTGTTTTCTTATTTGATCCACCCATCTAGTTTGAGGACGTTTTCCAGGTCTTCGGTGGTCTCTTGGAATCTAGTTGAGAATTTCTGTTGTCCATCATTGATCAGTTCTTCTTGCAATATGCCCAGCCCATCGCCATTTCAGTCCTTTTACTTTAACAATGATGTCCTCTACTCTAGTTTGCTCTCTCACCCAAGTGTTCCCTTTTCGATCTCTCCTAGTTAT
>QLNU02014802.1:171597242-171629032 GCA_006491805.2 Dysdera silvatica | reverse complement strand
ATCTGAATATAGAAATTTTGGTTGGTATGGAGCCTTCATATTTTAGATTTGCACTCATTACAGAAGCAAATTTATCACTAATATATATATATATAAAGTGGACATTTGTTTTATTATAGAGGAACGGAAACTGGAAGAACAAGTGGTGTTGGCTTCTTAATCAACAAAAGAATTAAAGACTGTCTTCTGGAAGTTGAAAGTACATCAGATCGAGCAGCGAGGCTCGTTGTTCAACTAACCCAGCGATACCAACTTCAAATAGTACAGGTATATGCACCAACATCAAGCCATACCGACGAAGAGGTTGAAGAATTTTATGAAGAAATCAAAGAGTTACACACCAAAGGGAAACAACATATCAAGCTCATCATGGGGGATTTCAATGCAAGAATTGGACAACAGGAACAAGGAGAGACATCGGTTGGTAAATACGGATATGGGGAAAGGAATGAACGTGGCGATCAACTCATCGAATTTGCAGAAGCTGAAAACCTTAGCATCATGAATTCATTTTTTAAGAAGAAACCGCAAAGAAAATGGACATGGAAACACCCAAATGGGGGAACTAGTGAAATTGACTATATCCTGGCAAACAAGAAATCAATTATTGAAGATTGCAGTGTACTGAACAGATTTAATACTGGAAGTGATCATCGAATGGTGAGATGTAAAGTGCACTTAAATACTAAATTAGAACGACAGAAGCTCATTAGGAAACAAGTAAGTAAGAGGGTGGATTTAAAGAAATTAAAAGAAAATACCGAGGCATTCAAGTTGGAATTAAAAAATCGCTTTTCTGCACTGGAAGGACTTATTGATGAAAGTGATATCTCAGAAGCAAATGAAAACATTGTTAAGACAATAGTTGAAACTGCTGGGGAAATTGGTGGTGTAACCTGTAAAAAGCACAATAGCAAATTATCTGAGAAGACGAAACAACTCATGAAAAGGCGAAGACTTATGAAGGTGGACAATCAAAATACCAGTCGCAAGATCGAGTATGTAGAACTTTGCAAAACTTTGCGCAAAAACATGAAAGAAGATATAAGAAAATTCAATTGTGAGTTAGTAAGGAAGGCCATTGAAAGCAACAAGAGCCTTAGGGTTGTTAAAGGGAGTTTGTCTATTGGGAAGAAACACATCATTGCATTAAAAGGAGAGGATGGCACTGTAACAAGAAATAGGGAAGAAATACTTAGAAGAGTTGAAGAATTCTACAGAAAGCTGTATGAGGGAAACAGTGGATTAAACGAAGACTCTGAGATAGTCGAAGGAACAGCTCCTAAAATCTTAAAAGAAGAAGTAGCATTTGCAATAAAAAGTATGAAGAAAGGAAGATCCCCTGGCGATGATGGCATTACATTAGATATCTTAAAAGAAGCTGGAGAACATGTAGAAGACATACTCGCAAAATTCTTTACCAAATGCCTCAACAGTGGTAACATACCAAACCAATGGGATTCTGCAACAGTAATTCTTTTGCATAAAAAAGGTGATAAAGAGGATTTAAAAAATTACCGACCAATTAGCTTGTTACCTGCTATTTATAAAATCTTCACAAAAGTGCTAACACATCGCCTGCAGAAAAAATTAGATGCAGCTCAACCAAGAGAACAAGCTGGATTTCGAAGTGGATTCAGTACAGTGGACCATATTCAAGTATTAAGAGAATTAATTGAAAGAACACATGAATATGAACTTCCATTGTGTGTGGCATTTATTGACTATGAGAAGGCCTTTGACTCTATTAAAACATCAGCAGTCATCAACTCTTTAAGATCAACAGACATCGAGGATGTGTACATTGACATGGTGAAACGTGTGTATAAAAATGCAAGTGCAAAATTTCGGTTACATAAAGATACCGAAGCTATCAAAATTGGTAAAGGTGTGAGGCAGGGAGATACCATTTCTCCAAAACTTTTTACTTCAGCTTTACAGATGATTTTTCAGCAGATAAATTGGAATGACAAGGGAATAAAAATAAATGGTGAATATTTAAATCATTTGCGGTTTGCTGATGACATTGTTATTTTTTCAACGAACCCATCAGAACTCCAAGACATGGTACAGGAGCTCTCAACTAGAAGTAAAGAAGTTGGACTCAAGATGAACCTACAAAAAACTAAGATCATGTTCAATAATTTCGTAGAGGAAACAAAAATACAAGTTGACAACATTGAGCTAGAAATTGCTGATTCATATATTTACCTTGGCCAGCTGATTTCAATGGATGGCAACATTATGAAAGAACTCAACAGACGTATTAAACTTGGCTGGAGTGCATTTGGAAGAAACAGTTTTATCCTGAAGGGGAAATTGCCTTTGTGTCTAAAAAGAAAGGTCTTCAACCAGTGTGTATTGCCAGTCCTCTCTTATGGATCAGAGACATGGAGTCTAACAGTTGGAGCAATACGAAAGTTACAGACAACGCAAAGGAGCATGGAGAGGTGCATGCTTGGAATAACTAGGAGAGATCGAAAAAGAAACACTTGGGTGAGAGAGCAAACTAGAGTAGAGGACATCATTGTTAAAGTAAAAGGGCTGAAATGGCGATGGGCTGGGCATATTGCAAGAAGAACTGATCAACGATGGACAACAGAAATTCTGAACTGGATTCCAAGAGACCACCGAAGACCTAGAAAACGTCCTCAAACTAGATGGGTGGATGAAATAAGAAAACAGGTTGGGGTGACGTGGAAGCGAATTGCTCAGGATAGACTTGTGTGGAAAGCATTTGGAGAGACCTTCATCCAGCAGTGGATAGATAATGGTTGAATATGATGATGATGATGATGATATATAATAAAAACTGATCAAATATGCTTTACACGAATATTTATATATTTATTCCGTCATGTGTCTGCTTAAAGACAGAAGATGCTTAACCTTAATTAATTATATTAATGAGCTTTTTAAGCACGTTTAAGCAAAAAAAAAAACAGGACTTTAGAGTTTTGATATTGTTGTGGTTAGCATGACAATAGCTCTATTAAAAATTTGTTGGGTATTTGAGCTAAAGAGTGTTTGTATTTATTTATACAAATCTATATTCTAATTTAATCTGCGTAGTGTTCGACTTGTATAAATATATCTGCTACAACGGGCTTTTCGGTTAATTTAATACCGATTTCTTAGCAATTTAGTTTAAAAAGCAGTCTATGCACTGCCCCTTTCCGTGAAATAATCGTTTCGAAAAATATGCTTTAAATACGTTCGTAGGGAATTGATTGTTTGGTCGTCTGTAGCTCAGTTAGTGATAGCACCTTCCCGGATTGTAGAAGGTCGTGGGACGTGCCCCACCAGATGCAAAACACATTTCTTTTCCTTACGAACGTTTCACCATCTAACCACGCCATAACATTGGAGTTACTATTACTACGCCTAAAAAACGATGATAAAAATCGTTTCTAATCTAACGACTCTTGTCGAACAGCTTTCGGTGCCATCTAATCTTATTTATGAAGTTTCGAACATAGTTTTCAAACGAATTTCATTCCTGAATATTCTAACACTTATGGTGGCTAGTATTTTGAATTTTATTTGAAAGTTACAAAATTTAAATTGTTTATTTTCTTTAAAATCTTATTAGCAATTGCGCAAAAATAAAAAAAAAATCTATACCAAATCATAATATCATTGTTTAGTGAAATTCCTCTATGACATTATTCTAGGGACCAGGAGAAGTTTTCGTTATATACAAGGTTGAACCTACCAAATTTTATACAGGTCAGAATCGCGGAAGATATCGTTATAGGTAGAGATTTATCGTTGAAGTCAATATATTTATAAACAAATTACTCTGTAGTACGAATTTTCTTCTTTGAATGGTGAGATTTCTGAACTCTTAGAGCAAATTACACTCAGAGGTATTCCCATTTCAGAAAGCTAAGAAAAATGGTTTTGTGTTTCATCCAGTGTCTTTTTCTTTTAATATGATCTTCGCCGGAATGAAAATGGCTCTGTGAGTGATTTGATTTATCGAGCAGAAAAGTAAGAGTGAGGAAGAAGAAGAAAACTTGTTAGTCTAATGATTTGGTGTAATGGAAGACCTATTCGAAGTACTACTTTTCTAAGACAGAAACAAAAGATCTGTTGATCCATGCGATTTGATCTATGAAACAGGATCTTATTTTTACAAGCCATCGAGGCTGTTGCCAGTTCCCTTTCCATTGAGTTTCGTTCGTGTGTGCAGACGATGACTAATACTGCCAATGCTTAAAGTGGTGAAGAAAAAAAAGTTATTCAACTACCGTAGCTTCCACAATCTGACTGTAAGAGTAATAAGTAAACTTTTTAGCAAGCAGGTAAGACCTGGTGCTGTGTTAGCCACGTGCCAGTATGACCAGACGAACTAATGGTTTCCGAACCCCTACTGCGCGGAGGCAGTTCAGCAGTTCGTGATGTCTAGTCCAGAGGAAATTAAAGATGGGAAATGACCTGAGTTCCGTTCTTCTCGGATTGCTTTTTTTTTTTTGTGTGTGTGTGTGTATCTAGCTAGCATGGCCTCTGGGAGGTGGAATCTGGGCTGCGTCTCCTAAAATTCCCTCAGTCATCACAGCCGACGATATTCCAGAACTAAAAAAACATCGAGTGATGTCATGGCCAAACGAGAATTAAAAACAAAATTATGGTGACCTAGTTTGCGACGGGAATAACATCGGACTTCCCCGCCGTCTGTGCGACGATGGTTTATTCGGAATCATGCAAAAGCGAAATATTAAAATAATATTAGTAATCAAATACAGTGAAAATCGTTTATAACGACGCCGGTTATAACGACCAACCGCATATAATGATGGAATTTTTACAAGAAGTTTGGTTTGCTATTCTACTCCATACTAAATATATCGGTTATAACGACATCGTATATAACGACGAAACCTGCTATAACGACGGCGATTTTGTAGTCTACGTAGATTCTAAGTAGGGAAATTCGTATCGGATATAACGACGCGACTTGACAGTCATAAAGCAGAACCACATAGGTTAATTATTAAAATTTAAAGTTAGTTATCAAAATTTAAGCGTTATTCTAATCTTGTTTATTTACAAATGTCTGAGAAATTTTTATCACTGCTAAACCTGAATATTGAAGATAGTGAACTTAAAAAGTGATTTATTAATTGAATATCACGAGGGTCATATTCTTAAGGGGCCTATTCTATTTTTTCAGCGTAGAGCCCATAAATCTCTTAAACCGGCACTGTTCTGAAGTCATTAGTATAATATAATAAATACTATTTATTACATTTGTTTTCTACATTATATACTTTAGTCATATTTTCTACAATTTTTTCAATTTAAAAAACTAAGAAAGTACTATGTAAGGTGTGTCCCACCGAAATGAAGCCACCGTGATTATATGCCGTAACTGGACACGAAACAAACCAATAAGAACGAAACAAATATATTAAGAAAGTCTATATACAAATACATATTTGCAAGGAGTAACTCACTCCCTGCCCCACCTGGGCAGGAAAAAAAATGAATGTGTAAAAAAGAGAGGAAAATGTGTCCCGCCGAAATAAAGCCACCATCCCTATTAGTGTTTTGGGTAACTCTCAATATTCGAGCTGCTACAGGTAAACAGGTTTATGACGTCAGGAAGTTGTCAAATAACTTACCTGTTCTATCCCAGTCGAATGTTGACTTCAGAAGGTTGTATTTTCTATTTCTCCTGCAGTATTGCAATGGGAAAACGAACCCAGCTATCAGAGTTCGAGAAAGGCCAGCTAACAGCTTTTAAGGAACAAAGTCTTTCACACAGACAAATATCTAAGCAAATCAAACGATCTAAAACCGTAATAGACAATTTTGTGAATCAGGGCAATGCGTACAGGTATCAAAAAAGGAGGTGTACAGGCAGAAAAATGACTTCCAGGCAGGAAAGAGATATTGTGCATCGTCTTTCACAAGGTGGTATTTCTCTCAGACAATTGGCCAAAGAGGATAACATCCCTGTGACAAAATCAACCCTGTCACGGATTGTAAAATATACAAAAAACTTCCAATATAAAAAAAGGAAACAGCAGCCCATGTTGAAAGCTATCCACAAGCAAAGGATAGTAGATTGGGCCAAATATCATCAAACCTGGAAAGACCAGTGGCATCGTGTTATATTCTCAGATGAGAAAAAAATTACTTTGATGGCCCAGACGGCCTTACACTCTGTTGGCGTGACATGAGGGAAGAAGAGGAAATCTTCTCCAAAAGATAATAAGGTGGAGGCTCATTAATGGTGTGGGGAGGCTTCGGCTATGGTGGTAAACTTAACCTGGCTTTCCCCTTAGGCCGCATAAAGGCTACCGATTACCAAGAAATGCTAGAAACCCGTTTGCTGCCATTTGCAGAGAGAATTGGTGGCCCAAGTTGGATTTTCCAGCAGGACAACGCCCCCATTCACGTTGCAAAACCCTCTTGTGAATGTTTTTTGCATAATGGGGTGCATGTCATGGAATGGCCTGCCCTTTCCCTTGATCTTATTTCCCAAGAAAATGTGTGGGGGTAACCTCAGTAGGGCTGTATATGCCAATGGCAGACAGTTTCAGTCTGTGGCAGAATTGAAGGCTGCCATCATTGAAGTCTGGGATAATATTGATGCCACTGTCCTCCAGGGATTGGTAAATGGTATGCCACATCGTGTTTTCCAAGTCATATATAATCATGGCGGATATATTGGCTATTAACAGTAGTGGCTTTATTTCGGCGGGACACTTTTTCCCCTCTTTTTTTACACGTTCATTTTTTTTCCTGCCCAGGTGGGGCAGGGAGTGAGTTACTCCTTGTAAATATGTATTTGTATATAGACTTTCTTAATATATTTGCTGCGTTCTTATTGGTTTGTTTCGTTGCCAGTCATGGCACACAATCACGGTGGCTTTATTTCGGTGGGACACACCTTATTTAGGGTGGCTATATCATAATATAATATGAATGGAAATTAAATTTATTATAATTAACTGTATTTTTATTTAATTTTGAAACCAAATAGTTTAATACTTTTTACTGTCAAAATAATATATAAAACTCTACAGGGCATTGCTATAGGCTACTATGATTTTAAAAAGATATCGTTTATAACGACTATCGGTTATAACGACCGAATTTGCACGGTTCCCTTGAAGGTCGTTATAACCGATTTTCACTGTACTATGTTCTGATCGACGCCGTCATAACGGGAAGGCCAAATGGGTCCCAAAGCGGCGATAGTCGTTTATTATACATTTCTCATTGCAAAAATTTGGAAGTTCAAAAGTTAATGTAAAAAAGGACCTGAAAAATGATAGAGCCCAGGGGCCCCGATTATTTTAAGACCGTCTTAGTAACAACAAATTATTTGCGAGAAAGAGACATGATTCCTCTTTTACAATCTGCGAATGGCAACTTTAACCTGGATTTTTTTACATTTGCCATACACATTAAGAGCCGTTTAAGTATTATTACGTAAGCATTTTTTTTAGTGAGATTTGCTTATTTTTTCTGACAACAGGGACGGGGAGGGGTCTGAACCATACTTACGTAAGACACAGAAAATAGCAAGACATAGTCACAAAGTGACAACCCTGATAGAACGGCAATACTTGGATGGATGGCAGACACACTGAGTAGAGCAGTGGTTCCCAACCTTTTTCAAGCCGCGACCCATTTTTATAGTAACCAAGTAATCCGCGACCCCCTTTTATAGTAACCAAAAAATCTGCAACTCCCTCTGTCCGCCGTTGCCAAAATAAAGACATTTTAACAGAGTAAAGAAAACACATTAAATACAAAATTATATTAATTATATATATTACATTAATTATATATATTATGTATATTACGGGTATAAGGTTAACAGCCTATTAGTAGAATTATATATATTATATATATCATATTAATTATGGCTATGAAGTTAACAACCATTAGTAGAATATTGCAATGTGTGTAGCCATGTTGAAATATAAAAGCGTTGGAAACATTTGGTATGAAATTAATTCCTTATAAAAATAATTGCAACTAAAAATAGTTGCGGGGACCCCGACACTAGAAAATTATTTGTGACCCCCAGGTTGGGAATCACTGGAATAGAGGATATAAAATACAAAATACATGCAATCGCTTATATATCTAATTATTTAAACTAGTGCCTCTCAACATATTTTTCGCTCGGGGACCTCTAACATTTGTAAATTACGCAGGTATATACATTATTTGGTATATAATGAATGCATTATTTGGTATATAATGAATACATCATTTGGTATATAATGAATGCATTATTTGGTATATAATGAATGCATTATTTGGTATATAATGAATGCATTATTTGGTATATAATGAATGCATTATTTGGTATATAATGAATACATTATTTGGTATATAATGAATACATTATTTGGTATATAATGAATACATTATTTGGTATATAATAAATACATTATTTGGTATATAATAAATGTATTAATTTTACTACATGTATTTTATCCAATCCACTTCTTATTTATTACACACTATTTGCCTACAACGTAAGAAATATTAATAATAAGAATGTACCAAAATACGTATAATGCCACCAAAATAGCTATTAATAGCGTATTAAAACTTTTTAAATGCGATAATTTGTTGTGATTACTCTCTATTTATTAATAAGCATTTAATATTATAGCGAACTTATAAATAAATGCTCAATATTATAATAAAAGCATAAATAACCATAGTAATTTGCATCACACATTGCATTCTTATTTTTTTAAAAAAATTATACCAAAAAATTGGAGGACCAAAATCTTACGTTAGCATGAAGGGTTAGGGGTCAAGCATTTGCTTATTTTTTTTCATAAGGGGAGGAGGAGTATAAAACGACAAAAAATTTGCTTACGTTATGCTTGAACCGCACCTATCGCGAAAACATATTATTTTCAATGATAATATTTTAGAAATACTCAATTTTTATCGACAAGCAGGCATTTCGGAATTTTTGTTCTTCCCCATACCACATCCTCCGCTAGGATCAAAATCATAGCATGACGTATGTTCAGAGGCATTCAAAAGTTAATTTAAGGAAAATTGTTATGGACAAGCTTTTTCCAGTATTTTGCCTTCTCACTATTTTTATGTACCTGATATAAATGCGAGGTTAGCATTAGAAAGAAACGTGCGAAAAGAAGTTCTGTCGCAAAGATTTTGTTTCAACATCGCTTCATCCAGATAAGATCAAGATATTAGTCATCCGTACAGCATTTAATAAGATCAAGATATTAGTCAAAATTGCGACATATTGGCTTTACGAGGAGGCTGTTGAAATTTTAAAATGTTTCAACAATTTTCATGACTGTGAGTAAATTACGGATTGAAGGCGGATGAACAACAGGTCCTGTTGCATCCGATCGTAATCACGTCTTTTTTGAATTAAGAAAATGTTTAAACACCCAACGAGAAAAAAATCATCTATCAAACACTTGCTCAACTTTCTAAGCAGGTGTGGACGAATAACCTATACTTTTTAATTAGTAAATTCAAAAAATTGTTCGCACTATATTTGAGGTAAACGCGTCCTTTTTACGGAGGTAAAAGGATCAAACAATGCGGCCCTAGCAGCCCACTCCAATAATTTGAAATAAATTGCAATTTTACATATATTGCAATGTATAAATGCACATACATACTATGTTCTTGGGTTTCCTGGTGATTTCGAAAATTCTACGTTGATGTATGGATGCCAACATTTCGCTATCTGTCTATGGATTTATTAAGTACAAAATGTAAATTTCAGTTTATCTCCGCATACTAACCATTATGTAAGTACTCATTTAATTTGCTTTTAGTTATAATTATTAATTCTGCCATTTTGACTGGTAGCCCAGAACTTGAGGATAATGGACCGTTACCCAAATGTACATTGACTGAAACTGCCCTTGAATTAAAGAAGGTTTACTAATATACAACCCCCAGTGAACTGTCCTTTTTTTTTCTACTCATGAAAACCGCGAAACGCCACCCGTAAACTGCAGACGAAAAATTCATCCACAATTTACATACGAATTTTAAAGCGACCCCCCCACCTTTACGTCCGCAATTTACTTACTCCGATTTTAATAGGAGTGACCTTTTCCACCCCAAAGCATTCCTCATACCGGGATCCCCATTTTAATTTTGTTTTTCAACTTTTTAAATGAACAGTTTGTTTACACGTTTTGCCATTTTAACTTTATTCAGATAGTTACCATTACCAGCTTCATCATAGCGAAAAAAGCTTTATATACGCTCGCAAGAAGAAGGATGACAGGTCACCTGTGGCTTAGTGGTTAAAGCAAAGAAGAGGCATGAAATCGTAGCCCACCAGGTTCCCAAAAACTCTCTTTTTCTGCGAGTTGCTGTACCGTAATTTCCATAATCCATGGTTAAGGATGGAATAAAAGAATCGTTTCTAGCTTTATCACCTTTTATTGATGGCTTATGATCTCATTTTCACAGCGGTTTTCACCTATCCATCATTGCTTATAACAATTTGTCCAAGTTTTGGCGCTTTATTCAGCGTTTTGTGCATTTTTTGTTGTGTCTGCTCTTCCCTCTTTACCGAAGGAGATTCACACGAACAGGTTGAAACGCTAGGAAAATATAAATACCGGCACAGCTAAGAATAGTGGCTCGTGGCGAAAATTTAGTGAGGCAGGAGTTAAGCCAATTCACCAAACTACATTAACCTACATATTTACTCAGTCAGTGAAACAAGTCTCTTGGCGAGTATAGACCGTAGTGCAACTTGTTTTGGCGAATTAGCCTAGTTCTGCATCATTAAAATAGCGCCACGAGCCACCACTGACAGAAAAAGGAACGACAGGTGTGTCATGTCATTCACTGAGCGGATGAACGAACGATTCTTCCTAGACGGAAAGAACCGTTCACTGAATTGAGTAGCGAACGATAGTGTGCACCTTTGAAACGACCGGCCTTGTAGTGGTGCCGTTAAGCCGGGTTCAATTCTCAATGATGCCAACATAGAATTCTTACTAACGAACTGTTCGCTGTGGCCAGGAGGTTGGTTCCCTAGACCTTACGAGGTTTGGATTCCTCAGTAAACTGTAGAATCCCTGCATAGCGTGACCTTTGTTGTTCTTGCACCGTAAAATAGACAAAGAAACCATCTGAAACGACCAAGAAAATGCCTGTTTATATAAAACTAATTAATTTAAAATAAGAATTTGGTTTCTCAAAATGTTCACACACTACTTGGCCCCCCAAAAAGGGGGCCTGAATATTTTGTTGAACCACCTGTAACACGCATTCGTGCCGTTGTTCCTGTGAGTTTCTGCAGTGTCTACCTAATTTGCGCTAACGTTTTACAGAGATTCTTGGTTAATGAAAAAGGAGTCTAATCACTCCTTAAATTTTTCTCTAATATATATCCCACATACGGTAAAACTTCCCTTAACGACCGCTTTTCAAGAACGGACCCCTTCCGTTGACTCAATGTTAAATTTACCTTCATTCAAAGACCACAAGAAACCATTTTACTCTACAGAAGTAATCCCATTTTGGAGACTTGAGAAATTTAATTTGCTGTTCACACATCTTCTAAACTTGAACGGAATAAACATTCAGCGGTGAATTTTCCTTTCCAAATTTTATCGTTGTGAGGAGTTTATTTTAATTTAAAATTGAATTTTATTTTTATTTATTTATTTATTTATTTTTGACCTTTTTATGCTCTCAATCTGAGTCTAATGAAAAAGCATCATTACAACTTTTATAATAAAACACTCTGTGTCCATTAGTTTCAAGAAATACTGTTGAAAGTATCTGTTAAAAATGCTAAAATACTTTATTTATTTATTATTTTGTTTTATTTTAAAGTTATTTAGAAAAAAAATTCTAACATCAAAACAAATTTAGACTCATTCGGATTTTAAAAAGTTGTAAATTTTACAGTATGCACTTCAAATTTTAACTACTAAATCGTAATTTTTGATTTTATAATTTTAATGCTACTGTGATAAAAGTGTTGCCATTCATGTATGCATTTTCAATTGATTCATCCTTAATTCAACGTTTACATTCTCTTATCACAGACCTCCGCTAAGAGATCACCTCCCTAAACAATCACTTTTTAGGGAACAGTGGGTGGTCGCCTTAGGGAGGTTTTACTGTATCTTCAATCAGGTTGAATTTGGGACTTTGTGGTGTTTAATTTAGGTGCACGAATGATGCTTCGTGCTCCTTGGGAAATTCAAGTATTACGTAAGCAATATTTTGGCCATTTCAAACGCCCACACTCCGGTAAGCAAAAAATAACAGTGGCTAATATAGGAAAATAAGCAAAACAGAAACCCCCAAAGGTGCTTGCGTAATACTTGAACACGCCCCACGAACCACTCTCTCACAATTTGAGCTCGATGAATCCTGGCATTATCGTCCTGTAATATGCTTTTCCCTTCCGGAAAGGAAAAAAAATCATAATTGAATTAAACTGGTTGTTCCATATGTTCAGGTACCCAACTGACTTCATTTTATTACAGTACAGTATTGCTAAATTCGACGAACAGAAGCAATCCCAGCACCTGAAGCTTGAACAGTGGGTATACTGCATGAAAAGTCCAATGCCTCATGTCATTATAACCCTAATGCATCCTGATCCAGGTGTTGGATTGGAAATTGGATGTAAGCAAAAATTCTGGACTCATCAGACTACACGATTTTCTTCCGTTGCTCAGCTGTCCAATTTTTATCTTTCTTGGCAAATTGGAGTTTTCTGTTTCGATTAGTCTCACTGACGAGTGGCTTCTCTTTCCCAACAAAGCCATTTTATCCCAATTCTTTGAGTTGTCGTCTCATCATGCGAGTGAAAATGGTCTTACTTCCACTATTAAACATGGTTTTTAGTTCTGGGGTTGACTTTCTGAAATGCGATTTCACTAAATGTCTTTAATGAGTTTCGATCACGATTATTCAATACTGCTTTTCGATCACATATTTTCCACAAAGTTTATAGTTTGCCGGCATCATTCTAAGGGGTTAATAATGCGCTGGTGTGTGTGGGTGTAATGGAGAGCAGTTGATGTTTGTTGCCAATGGTATCAGCAATTGCCTTCGAGGTTTCCTGCCCTTGACAGCAGGTCAATAATTTGACCCTTTCCGAACTCTGTAACGTCTTCAGCCATAATCGCTTCAAAATAATCAGCCATAGTCAGTTCGCAGAAAGTTGTCCACCAGTCCCATTAGGATTCAAGGGCGCGAAAAAACAGGAACGGCGCCCTTCCCTCTACTACAATGAAACAACCCGTCCGTTACTTCAGCTCCCTTGAATTCTAACGGGGCTGGTGGACAACTTTCCGCGAACGGACTCTACATGCACACCCAGTTACATTTGAAGAATATATTGCGTGCAGAGTTGTGCAAATTTTCGAAATTATCCAATTATTCCCTCCTCAGTAGTTACAGGTTTAAACCCACACCGTAAATGTATATTTTTTTTTTTCATTTTGACCGTGCAGTGTACATCTTTTTATTAAAATTAAGTTCATTAAATACGTTTAACAGAGTGGGTAACTAACATATCAATTTTAATCTATATATAAATCTTGATATTTTAAAGAATTGTTTCATATATGAATGGAAATACTTTATCTTCACAAGAAGTTTAAAATAATATGAACATATCGCACTTTTCTCTCTTTGAACTCATTTTCTTTTTAAAAAAAGGCAACATTTTACAAAGAAAAATGACCCTAAAAACATAAAATTTGAAGATATATTATTCACAACTTTTCTCGTATCATGCCAAACTTACCCGCGTATTAAGTTAAATCGCCCAGGCGTGGGCTCTCACAGTCATTTAGCAAAGCGCTCCGGCCTGCATTTAAAAACTACTAAAAATGAACACCCTTTCAGTTTCTTTAAAGCTTCTTATTCATAAAGTAATGCGGCACTTATGGGTATCTAATATTCCACACGGCACCGAGAGAGGAAAAGCGAATATAGTTTCAAGTTTCCCATTAAATGTTTTCAGTTTTATTTATGACTCGAATTGCTACCTTTCTTTAATTCAATTTCCGCGTGTGAAATTTTACCGTGTGAGATAAAATGGAGCACACGTATGCCTTAAACATAAATTTCGCTTAATAAAACCTGAAAATGGCGCGTTTCCTTCTACGAGTGCCGTTTTGTAGTGGCTCTGTGATTATGATTGCCGCCTCGGTTCCGTGACGTTTAGGTTCTTAGCAAAAAGTTGACCGATGGTACTGTTAGAATTCACGGGAGCTGACGTCACAAACGGGCTAGTTCATTACAGCAGAGGGGAGGACGTCATTTCAGAACTGATTTTTGGCGCAGGCAAACGTACGCGAACAACCAGTTATGAAATGACGCCTTCCCCTCTGCTGTAATGAACCAACCCGTTTGTGACGTCAGCTCCCGTGAATTCTAAAGGTACCATCGGTCAACTTTTGGCGAACGAACTATAGCTAGGTTCGAATTCTGGTAAGTTTGTCTATATACAGTGCCGTTTTAATGGGTGTCCCAACAGGACCCCGGCCCAAAACCCCGAACCAAACAGGAACCCCAAATTGCGAGTTTGTTTATTAAATAATATATTTTTCCGAAAATTTGGAGATTTAAAAGTTAGTGGAAAAAGCGTCTCCCAAAAAAAATTATAAAGCCCGGACCTGTCAAGTGCCTTGAGGTGGCCTTGTGTATATGTATCGCGTATTAAGAACCAAACGTTAAGCTCTCGGTCGCGTCCCATGGCGCGGATTTAACACATAAAATATAGAAATAAACAAATAAGCTATAAGCGGTAGGAGAAAACGAAGCTTAACTTGATAAAATAAATTTATATTATGTGTGTATGACAAAAGCCATTTATTGATTATTTGCGCAAGAATTGTTAAGCTCTTTCTGAGCCGGGACCCGCAGCTTTCCGAGAGACCCCAATCTCTGTTACCTAGGAAACAAAACCCCGGACTACGGTAGGTTAAAACACAGCAGCGGTGCCACGATGCCATTAGAATTAAACCCGGGTTATGTCATGATAATGAAATCGTTGCCATGCGGCTGTGGGGCTTATGGCAAAGGCTAGGGCCCTTTCATGGCGCAGAGGTGACACATTTGGCTGTCGCAGTCTCAATCTGGATTCGACTTCTATGATATTGTAAAACGCATGCTGTTTTTCCTATTCACCGTACTCAGAGGTTATTTTGCCTTAAGCAAAAGAAGTTCGAGTTCCTCGGAGAAATATAGAACCCTGCGCAGCATGATCTTTGCTGTCCTTGGGTCTTAAAACATAAACGAAATTTAGTTAACATAATACGATTAATTCAAAAATCACGTGGTATAATGACTTTGTTTTAAGCGAGGTACACAAACACAGTGGAACCTGTTAAAGTGACCACCTGGATGAAACGACCACTTTTTATAAAGAAGAACTGGTAGGGACTTAATCATGCGTATAGCAAAGTCTGCTATGTATAGGGACCCCCGCCTATGGTGGCCATTGCAGACCTGCTCGAAGAGTGGTCACTTTAGGCAGATTCTGTTGTGCTTTGCTTCGCAATTTACAACTCATTTGATGTGATTTTTCTCGGTAATTCCAGATAAAGATAAGATTGATCAAACTAACAGGGTAGTACCTAAATTTTTTTAAGGACTGAGGGCGGCAGGGCCGTAGCGTAGGAAAGGGACTCAACACCCCCCGCCAAATATCAAAATACCTTATTTTCTCTAAGGCCACGTCACATAACCTCCATTACTGCCATTTGAGCCCCCATGAGTTTTAAAATACTACTCTACTAGGACAGGGGTCTCACATGGCCACATGTTTACACATAAAATTGTAGAATTTTATATGTACGCCCAACACATAAAATTGTAGAATTTTATATGTACGCCCTACACATAAAATTGTAGAATTTTATATGTACGCCCTACATATAAAATTGAAGTGGATATAAAATATATTTATACTTACGGAGAGTTCAAGTATTACTTACGCACTTTTGGTGAGTTGCTGTTGTGCTTATTTTCCTATGTTAGCCAATGTTAATTTTTGCTTACCGGGGGGTTAAAATGGCCAAAATATTGCTTACGTGTGTGATACTTGTGGCGCAAGGTGTTTCACACACCACAACTTAAAAATTTGTGAAAGATCCGTCCACCTCTGCTTTTCAAACTGGCCAAACTCTTTCCTGTTGCCTTCAAAGTCACAATCTTTTGGGGTAGGGTGACAAAGAGAAAATTCCACTTATTGTTCCCTGTAAAATTGGACGTTTTTAATGAAATAATGCTATATAATTAGATGGGGTGCAAAGCACCCCGCGCGCGTTCCTCTAATACGCGCCCCTACTCGCGGGTTAATAGGGTTGTAACCTCCACCAATCCCACTACGCACGCCCATGAAATTACCCACGCTGCCCTGGGTGTAAGTAAAATTATTATTTGACATGAAGGAATTAACATTTAGAGTGCATACATAAATTTTACATTAGAGTTTAGATATCGGAAATAAAATATACTTGTGTGTGTGTGGGGGGGGGGGAATATCAGGACCGGGAACAAGATTTACGCCCCCTAATAACACCTGCCCTCTCTTCAATCCTTACTATTTTACAAGAGCCAAATTTAATGAATCTTCAAGCTCACGATTTCTTTAATAGTTCTTGTAAATCACTTAAAGAAAAAGGAAAAGAAAACATTTTTCGCGTCGGGCTCTTTGAGATTCTGGACCCCTTTAAGCAGTTGCCCCCTTCGCCCCACTCTTTTCGTGGGCGGGACTACATCACAGACCCACTAAGTGTTAATTGAGGGTGGATGGATGTTCATTGATTGTTGATTGATTGTTGATTGAGGGTGGATGGATCAGCGGATTCTCGATTTTACGAACTCGTATGGACCCTGAAAAAGACTCGTAAAATTGAAAGTTCTTAATTCTTAAATAGGAATTAACGTTAGTTCCATGCATGAGCGCCCATATATGTACGGCTCTGGGGGGCTAGAGCCCCCCCCATTAGCCATCCAAAATTTTGATTTGCCCGATTCCGATATGCATTTACTTTAAAAAAATTTAGTCACATTTTAAAAAAAAGGTACTTTTTAACTTATTACTAATTGTCAAGCAGTATCAATTATTTTTGTAGCATTTTAGTATCTTGTATATTCACTAAAATATTTGACAGCCTTGAGAAGGAGGTAATTTTTCTCAGCCACCCCTCCCACGAAGTACTCATGTGGGTACCCATGGTTCTACGGGATACTTTTCGCAACCAATGCAATGGTTCGTAAAAACGTGTAGTTCGTAAAAACGCGAGTCTACTGTAATACGATCCTGTTACTAGCCAGTTCGGAAGTAGATTCTGGCAAGCATTTCAACTCGTAGAACACCCTTTATTTCTAAACCTTAACATGCCTAATCAGTGTCGGATTTACGTATAGGCCAAGTAGGCCCGGATCTTGGCCCTGCGGTTTAGGGGCCCTTACAGAGGTATTGAAGGGGCCTGGTTCTCTTAAAATTTATGCGGCATTTTAATTTTATTTACCAAAAAAAAAAAAATCATTATTCACATATACCTGGGAATTGAAGATAATGAATTTTAAAGGAAAAAAAACTTCATAATTTGTTGATTAAACATCAACAAATTATATGAGGGCCACATTTTATAAGGGCTCATTCTTTTCTTTCAGCCTAGAGCCCAAAGAAACCTCAATCTAGCACTTTACCTAACAATTATAAACTAACGCAATTTTTACTAAAGACCCGCTATAAATTAAAAATCGAGTAAAGTAATTCCTTGTTGATACATGTTTGCCCAACGTAACCAAAGCGAAAAAATATTAATGTTTCACAAAAGTGTTAAAGATAAAGCAGTGAGCAAACAAAACAAAACCAAATACGGAAGTTGAACTCAGCTTTATTATGTTTACATGGTTTTATATACATTTTAAGTTGGTCGTAGCATCAACCAATTAGATAATTTGTACAATGAGCCAATCAGATCTGATCACTAAGGTTCTAGATCGCTAATCTTGCTAACGTCCGGGAAAGCTACATCTACTCGGACCTGGGGGAAAGCTACTGATTTACAACCAATCAAAGGAGTGTGATTACATTTATTAACACTCGCCCTTAATTACACATTAATACAATCAAGATATGCATATATAAATGGTACATATTTTCATTCACAAAAGATATTTCAGAACATACATATATATACAAACATATATATTAATACAAATGTCAAACAAATATATATATATATACATACAAATATGAAAACATTTCAACTCTTACTTGAATTTTAAACCACATAAATTTAAAAGTTCACACAATTTAATTTTAGGCAATGATTTTGTTAACATATCAGTAATTTGAACACTGAATGGAACATACTCACTTTTTATATCATTTTTGTAAACAATGTCACGAATGAAATTTAATTTAATATCAATATGTTTCAATCTTCCAGTGTTGTTTTCGTTTTTAACCCTCCTAATACGTGATTGATTATCCTCAAAAACAATAACATTTTTAACATCTATAATTTCAGAAATTACATTCTTTAAGCACGAGGGGTTCTGAATTGACTTACATAAAGCAATAACTTCTGCTTCTGTTGATGAGAGTGGAATACATCTGTTTGTTGCAACACCATAAAATAGGGCAATTACAAAACATTATCACATGACCACCTATCATTTGGATTAGCTCCTCAATCAGCATCATACACAGTTAATTGAAAATCATTTAAATCATCCTTTTTGTACTCAATTTGGAATTTTATAGTCTCTTTCAAATATCTCAAAATTCTTCTTAGAGCAAACCAAGCAACATCCGTTGGATGTTCTTGAAGTTGGCTTACACAATTAACAGCAAATAAAATATCAGGTCTAGTTATATCAGCTAAATATAATAAGGAACATACAAATTCACGATATAGTCCATGAAGAACATTACCTATTTGAAAATCAGCAGGGGTAGATTTTGGTTCTTTCGGAATAGTACAAGTTTTACTATCAAGCATATCAAACTTTTTCAACAAGTTGTCAAAAAGTTTTTTAACATCAAGCTATACGCGCCAACAATCACCCAACTCCGACAACTCATCAGTATAACAGAGACATTCTCCAAGGACATAGGAATGGAATTCGGCCTCGATAAGTGCAAAATACAGAAGAATAGCAAAGAAGATTTACCAGGCATCGAACTCGAAGACGGGAGACTACTGAAGACCTTGGACGAGGGCGAAACCTACAAATACCTAGGGATAATGCAAAAACGGCAGCAGGAGCACAAGAAAGTCAAAGTCCAGCTCACGCAAGCATTCCAAGAAAGACTTAGAAGCATTGTGAAGACGAAACTACTTAGAAGCATTGTGAAGACGAAACTGAGCGGGAAGAACACCACGCAAGCAATTAACGCATATGCGGTACCAGTGCTCACCTACTCCTTCGGGATCATCAAATGGTCCAACACTGAACTAGAACAACTCCAGCGGAAAATGAGAACCATCCAGAGAAGAGCCGGACAACTACACCCTGCAACGGCAATTGAACGGCAAACACTACCCCGGGAAGAAGGAGGACGCGGACAAGCGGACCTCAAAGACTTACATGACAAGCAGATCCAGAGCATGAGGCAATACTTCCAGTTGAAGAGTCCCCGATCGCCACTCATCCAAGCCATAATACAAGCAGATGCAAATTACACGCCACTAAACCTGTGTAGTACCGAAGAGCGTGTCCTCGAAACAGCCAACGAACAGAAACTGAGAACTTGGGCCGGAAAACCATTACATGGCAGGCACTACAATGACCTGCAACAACCACACGTTGACAAAAAGGCATCAAATTCTTGGCTGGCCAAAGGCACTCTCCAGCCAGAGACAGAAGGATTCATGCTAGCCATCCAAGACCAAGTGATCGCAACAAGGAACAATCAGAAATTCATCCAGAGAAAAGACATAGAAAGCGACAAATGCAGACACTGTCATGCGGCATCGGAGACAATCCAACACGTGATAAATATTCCATCAAAAATATTTTATATATAATCATAGGTGCGGTACACTGCAAAAGTATGTAAATTACTTAATTTCACCAATAAATTTGTATGTTATTATGCACTCAAAATTTGCGTTCTTTATGGGACACCCTGCACAATCTACTCTACTTACATATATAGATGATGACATATTTTTAAGAAGTGACAGCGAGTTCTCAAATTTTGTAGCCCTCAAATTAGGAAGCATGTTCCATCGGAGACACGATGTAATCAACGGTACCAATTCCAAAGTTAATTCTTGAAGAGTCGGATTTCCAGTTTCAGCATATCTGGTGCCATGGTCTTGAGTTTACAATTACAGGGATGGGAAATTAGTATATGCATTTTCTTAACTCCCTGGACTGCTTATCCCGCGATTTCCACGGGCAACATGAAAGTAACAGAATTTTTCATCCCGCGATTTTCGCGGGTATGCAATTTTTCCATCTATTTAAAAGCGCATCCCGCTTCTCCACCGTTTAACTGTCGGTAATGCATTTTCTACAATATTTAGACTTCTAGTCGTAGTTTGGTCAACAAATGGCGTTATTGTCGCCTAAATTTTCGTATTTGCATAGAGTTCACTAACTGATTTTGCAAGCGCTCCCTTTGTTATCGGTTTTTGTATTCAGAATATGGCTTGTAGGAAACGTTCAGCGAGTGATTTTTATTAGTATACATGCTTTATATTTGTATTCTATAAAGTAAACCGTAATTTAATCAGATTTATTTTTGAATTTTATGCCTCTATATGATTACTCTTAAAATTGATTTTTATGAAAGCCTGTTCTTATGCACGAAATTTATATTAAAAAAAATCTTGTTTACAAAAATGTGCTACATATTTTAACTCTCAAATGCATGTAGATTTGAAATATGTAATAAAAAAATATGCAATTTTTGAAGCGACTTTGATGAAAAAAATTGAACAATCGGAGGGTTAAGCCACTCAACATGAAGATATTACAATTGTTTTAAAGCAAACCTAGATGCTGTTGTTTGCTTGTACTTCGACGTCCCACGTTCAGCTGGGACGAGATCAACAACTTAGCGTGACTTCCTGAACCTCGACCCATTCATATGCATATACGTACAAACACAACTATTTCAGTGGCGGATCCACCGAGGGGGGATTAAGGAAATTCCTCCCCCTAAATCCATAAAACTGCGGTGGAAATCGGTTACATCGAGCGCCGATTATAATGACGGAATTTTTACAAAAAGTTTGATTTCCCATTTTATTTTTTAAATTGCTCGTTAATTTCGGGGTCCAAAAAAGGCTTGTTCACTAAAAGCGTTTAAATTTTATTGCGCAGAACCATTAAAACAAAATCTCTATTTTCCTCGTTATATCGGGAAACTCTCCTAATACGGCTCGTTATAAATAGGTCACACTCTATTTTATATTCCGCCTCCGTCTCCCCCCCAAATCCCTCACAGGATTCGTCTCTGCTACATTGTTACACCAATTTAAAAGATTTTTCTACATTATTGCAGTTTTATATAACGGCGTTCTGTTGTGATTTTAATTCGATCATATACAGGGTGTTTTGTAAAAATTTTTTCCACATATTGATTGTTCATAAAGTGTTTATTAAATACCGTACAATTTGCTTTCAGAGTTTATAACGAACTACGCTAACGTATTTTTCGGTGTGCTTAGTTTATATTTTCAAACTGATTACCACTCCGTTCTATACATCGTGAAGCTATGGAATCGCACACATTTAAAAACATAGCATTCGGAACTGCAGCACATCTCCATTTAAAATTTATTCATACTTAAGTTTTTTACATTTATTATGACTTTATTTTGAAGTTCTTAAGTCCGAACGTTCTGAATAGTTCTATCTGCTTCAAACTTAGTTCAAATTAGACGTATCAGTGTAAACTGCCTTCCGAAATCGTCTTTGCACTTCCAGTAGCACTACTTACTTAATTGTACTGCTATAATGTAATTACAACATATTTATAGAGTTATGGCATAACTTTTTTCATAACTTTTCTCAAATTATTTCACTGTAATCAATACCCTATTAACTATTCTAAGTTATTACTCCTCAGAGAAACAGGGAATCATTCAATTCGTAATGTCATGACACTTATCTGAATAAAATGTTTATTATTATTATTATTATTACTTTAACGCAAACTATCTTTCTTCGAAACTTAATATGGATTGGGCCATTATTTCACAACCTTTCTATCTACAAGAAACATAATATACAGCGCTTTTTCAGCTAAAAAAGTATGCTAACACTTTTTTGCGACACGCTCTACATTCCCATTTGGTGCGTACGGCAATATAATTCTGTGTTAGACGCTGTAGTGATGCAGCGGTAACACTTTCGGCTAGAGCGCCGTTATCCAGGATTCGATTCCTAACGGTGAAAAAATAATACACGAAGGCTTACCGACTAACTGTCGTAGTCCATGGGTTGGTTCTCTAGACCTTAAGAGGTTCAGATTCTTCGGAAAACTGTAGGTCCTGGCACAGCATGACTCTTGATGTCCTTGTTCCGTACAGCTTCTAAGCAAATTCCATAGTACTGTGTTAATTCAGTAGCACATTATAGTGTTTTTATGTCAATTCTGTCTTGTAGTGTTTTATGTCAATTTTTATGTCAATTAAATCTTGTAGTGTTTTTACGTCAATTTAGTCTCGTAGTGATTTTACGTCAATGCAGTCTCGTAGTGATTTTACGTCAATGTAGTCTCGTAGTGATTTTATGTCAACTCAGTCTCGTAGTACTTTTATGTCAACTCACTCTCGTAGTGCTTTTATGTTTATTCAATCTCGTGGTGTTTTTATGTTTATTCAGTCTCGTAGTATTTTTATAGCAATACAGTCTCGCATTATAGTGATTTTATGGCAATGCAGTCTCATATTATAGTGTTCCTATGCCAGTGCAACTGCATATCACCATCTTTTATGTCGATTCAATGTTTTCAGGACTGTGTGAAATTAATCGCATGACGCCGTGTCAATTAATTAAGTCTTGCATTGATAAGGAAACAGATGTTGTAATGACATGAGCTAACAATGATTTGGTAGATATTATCACTTGTATGTGTCTTCACTACACTCTATACAAGTACACTATACAAGTGATAGTATTCGCATACTATCACTTGTATGCGAATTTTTTTACGCTATATAACATATATCTGTGGTCACAGGGCATAACTGGTTAAGTATAAAATTGCAATTTTTCGCGACATCACTTTTTTTTATCTTACAGCTTTTTCTGTGTGTACAGTTTTTGTAAAAATATAAATTTGGTTGACAATTAATGCGACTCAAATAACTTTCTAAATTTAATGGTTTGAAGAATAATTATTTTTCTGAAACCCTGTGTACTAAAATCCCAGTGCACTTATTTTTGCCATTTTTTTTGACTTAACTACTTACTCTCTGTGACTACAGACATATTTACGTAAGTGTTCATAGTTAATTAGAGCTAATCATACTTGAAAATTAAACTCGTTGCAAAACTTTATGTTAGACTTTCCTTCTGTTAATTTTGATAGCTATCTTTTTAGCGCGCATGTCTTGGGTTATAAAAATTACAGAAGTGGGATGAACACGTGTGCAAGTTTGAAAGATTAGTGCATTCAAACTACCTGTGGGAGGTCATGACCTTCTGAGCCCTCAGAGAGTGACCTTTTCGTACACGCGTCTACGGGCAAGCCTAAAATGAGACACGCGTATTATTTTTCGTGTTTGCTGTCTGATGGAGATTCATCGGGGTGAGTTTTGTCCTTTGAACGGGAAAATAAAAATTCAAATCGTTTCGAACTATAAGAATGCTTTTATAAGCCAATCAGAGTTCACGGTCAATTGCGTATGCTCACGGGCTAGACGGACATTTCTTTTTAGGAGCGCAATACTTGATCAATGAATTATTTCTTTCTATTTAGGTACAATAAAAAAAAGTTCAATATTGAAAAACATGTACATTCGATGTCTAAATCATGGATAATACGATATGTAAATCATGGATAATACGATATATAAATCATGGGCACGTCGAAAGGCAAATGTTGCATTATAAAATATGTGAATAATGAAATCCCTGTCCTGGCTTTAGTGTGGAAAAGGGAAGGACGGATGGATGGACTTAATGTCCTATTGTATTTGTAGGATAATTCATGGTAAATATACTGGGTGCCGTAGAAAAACTGTTTAACCTCCGATTGCCTCAGATATTTTTGGTTATAGTAGTGAGAGACTTTAAAAATAATAAATTGGCTAAATAATGCCTGAAATGAGGAAATTTGATAAAAGTAGGGCCAAGAGACAATTATTGGCCATTATAATGTGAAAGATTTTCATGGTGAAAAATAATCAACGATAAAAACAGACATTATTGGATTCAGCAATTGGACAGGAATCGTAGTTCTACTGTCAAAAATATATATTTTCTTGAGTTACAATACGAATGCAACAAACATAATTTCTGAGAATGATATGAGCAAAACAAAAAAACCATGAAGTATACAAAACTGTAAGTCAATACAAGACAAGGTGATGTATACCTGAACAGAACGTGTGCAGAAAATATCGTAAACAAAGAAAGAGAGAGAGAGGGAAAGGAAGGAAGGAAGGAAGGAAATAAGGACGGACAGACAGACAGATAGATAGGCAAGCGGGCGGGCGGGCATACAGACAGACAGACGGGCGGGTCGATGTACAGACAGACAGTGACTGGTAAGCACAGGGTCGAAGGGTAATTAATAATCCTATTGCAAAACTGACATTAACTATTTCCTCCAAAATGGAAGGAAGGTTGACTAGTTGACTGACTCACCCCTTGCCCCCTTTACTTCATGGTTAGATTTACAATTTACTTTTTAGACTAACCAGAATGAATTTGAATCCTAGGAAGCTTAGCCGTTTCTAGTTTATTACGGCTTGAACGTCACATTAAGCCCTCAATCTCGTATCAGTTTTCAGCAGATTTGGAACGCGACAACTTAAATAACGAAAGCATTAAATAATCAAATAATTAGAAGGGTAGAAGGAAATACAGTAGGGCCCACTTGTAACATGTAACATGGGGGGTCATTTTAAGGACCGGTCCCCTCTCCGAAACAAACTTTGTAGTAGAACCGCAAAAATACCGATATGTATTTACATGTCAAACTTGTAAAGAAAGGAGGGATAATTCTTATCCCTCCCCTTTAAAGCAGGAAGGCTGGAGAGGAAGACACTTTCACAAGAACAACTTTCACGACGTATATATAAACAATTGAAGTCTACTTAACACACAAAACATTGATGAGATTCTTTTGCGTATTAAGAACGGAGGGAAGACGCTGCCATACACAGAACAACTTTCACGATGTATATATAAACAATTGGTCTACTTAACACACAAAACATTGATGAGATTTCTTTTGCGTATTAAGAACGGAGGGAAGACGCTGCCATACACAGAACAACTTTCACGATGTATATATAAACAATTGGTCTACTTAACACACAAAACATTGATGAGATTTCTTTTGCGTATTAAGAACGAAGGGAAGACGCTGCCATACAGAACAACTTTCACGATGTATATATAAACAATTGGTCCTTCCTAAACACGAAATATCCTTAACCATCTTCCATTGGAAAAATTTAAAGAAGGATGTAAATACGTAAAGCCCGTAACCAGAATGAAGGGGCAACTGGGTCAACGCAAAGGGCATACAGGGCACCTGGGGTTTTTCTATATATAAGTACCTCTATGGGCAAATGAGGCCACGCCCCTCCTGGGCTACAGGCCCAGAACACATACAACCTGTGAATAATAATAATAATAATAGCACGTTGCTTATTAAATTTTAAGAGAATTCAAAGTCGAATGTTCTTGTACGCATATTATATACACATATGATACTTATATAGATTTTAATTTCAAAGTTAGGAATTTTAAATTTCACAACGGCTTTAGCCAAGACCGAATATGGCGAGCGATTTCGTTGATTCCAAGCAGAGGGTAGCCGGGGCAGGGCCGTTTTGGGGGTTGTAACCCCCATCGCAATGAAATTTTGTATATTTAACATAGGAATATATGAGTTGTAGCTCTGTAACCCCTCCCATTAAGCCTATAACCCCTCCCTTATGAACTTTCTGCCTACGCCACTGGTCCCAAGCCCTTTGGTATATGCGAGTCTTGCTGTAACTTTAAGAGCGCTAATTAGGATTCATATTGCTATCGTGTGTTTTCGTTTTCATTTTTATTCCCGGATTTTCACAAAAACTACCAAAACATGTTTATATTTTCTTTGTTCACTCTAAACGAACTTGATCTATTTTTCTAGCGTGATGTGAATTCAATAAGCGATTTAATGAGAAAAGGGAGCTACAACACTGCGAAGATTCGAACCCACGACCAGCTTTTTCCATTGCGGGCCCTTCGAAACTGGGGCTACGGAGGAAAAATGGCACCTTCGCAATGTGCGTCATGACAGAGCGCGGCAAAAGTTTCATAATTTGGCGCGTCTTTCTATATTACTGATGTTGACATATTCGTCCAAAGAATATTGGCAACTCGAATGGCCGGCCTTTTGTAAATGGCTGCGCAACTTATGGCATTTTGATGCCAGTCTCGAGGGTCTGCTTTAAATGGCGGCACAATAATTGCATTTTGCTTATTTTTATATAAATATATTTTGGGTCGATGTCTGGTTTTGGCTTGTCTGTGCCTTTCCTTAAATTTCATCACTCGAGGCTCGCTTACCTCGGATGATGATGATGAAATATAAATTGCCGTCTGCAAAACTCAGCATTACCCAAATAACGAGACCGAATGCAAATTTGCTTTTTACTGGCGTCTGAACAGAGTTCTAAAAAAAGACTTTCTCCGCTCTCCTCGGAATCGTCTGCTTATCGATTTCAATTTTCACCATTCATTACTTACCAAATACAGCGAAGTCAATCCCATTTTTTACTCCTTATTCAAAATCTCCGAACAACATTTGCTTTCGAAAAGTTTTAGTGAAAGTTTAGTCTAGCCGAATTTTTAATAGTTTTTGCGCGAACTCCGGCATTGTTCCCTAGTCGTTCCGCCATCTCATTATGTTCTGAAAGACGACTGCATTATCGTCTGATGAGATAATAGATTTATGTGTTGGTGTAAGTAAATTAAATTAAATTCGGTAGGATTGGCAAATTCGTTGTACAATTTTACCGAGCCAACAAAGGCCTGTCTGGTCTAAGCGTCGTAATAGGGCCAACCGACATTCGGCCTTGTCTAGGTCAGTCTAGAAGGAAGCAACATTTCCCCACACCACCACACACACCTTGTTCACCAACTTCATCAGACTTATTCGATGGAGTCAATTAATTCTGTTTATGAACAAAGTCTGAGAGGAACCATTTCGTTTTTCCAGACAGCTGTCTCAAATTTTTTGCTATTACCAACTTCCCTGAGAAATTCTCTGAGTTTTGAGAGGAAGAAACGCGTAAAAATATTTTAGATGAGATTATTTTATGCATGCACCAGAAGACCAAATACCTGACTGCGTTTGTGAAGAATTTGTAAATTACCATTCGTTTATCTGCAAATTTCTAGTAAATAAATAAAAAATACCCTTTAAATTTTTATATCAAATTAAACGAGAAATGAACTAATAAATTAAATTCAAAATTTAATAACAAATTTAACGAATCAATTGTAATAAAATATTTTAGTTGTTATCACTTTAATTTGTCAGAGAGAGACAGTTAGTATTTGGTTATGAAATGTAAAGTTTTACTCAGGAGCGTGTTTAAGCGTTAGCGTCCCTTGACAAAAAAAACAACAACAAAAAAACAAAAAAACAAAAAAAAAACCCTGTTTTAACGCAACACAACGATAAAATAAAAAAAATACTGACAGGGGTTTAGCATTACAAAAAAAATTCTTCATTGATCCAAACGCCAAAGGTAACTAGAAGATAATGAAGTCAAATTAAGAATAAATATTTCTAAACGAATTCAAATAGGGATATACATATCAATCACTTGGCATTTCTTGTTTAACTTCGATGTTGTGCATAAATGAAATCTTATTCATGGGCGTAGTTGTTGGGGGGGGTGAGGGTTATGACCTCCATTGCAATGAAATTTTGTATATTTAACATAGGAATATATGAGTTGTAGCCCTCACCCCTGCTTCCTATAATCCCCTCCTTTTAACTTGGCGCAGTATAGATGCTCTTGCGCCATCCTTTTTAACTTTCGGCGTACGCCAAAGAAAGCCAGTACAATGCAATTATAAATTTCTCTGCTTCTCAGAACTTCGCGGTAATTTTTTTTGATTTTTTTGTTTTTTTGTTTTGTCGGAAACTGAGAGGTCTCTGTAGTGGTTATGCCATTGCATGAAAACGTGCATAGTCTCCTGATGCTAATGCATTTGATTAATAACATGTATATGTAACACCAAATAGAAGTTTCATCAACGTCATGGGAAATATAACGTCACACACAAAAGGTCAATTGATGAAATACTCTGGGAAGGTATATAAAGGCCGCTAAAACATTATTTGGTGCCTGTACTGCATTTTTTAGGGGCCCTAAATTTTAGCGGACCTGGGCGGCCGCCCACCTCTCACCCCCCTCCCCAAGCACAGCCCTGATTTCACTTTCACTCTTTTTTAGCAGTAGACAGATTGAAATTAGTTCTTTATCAGTACCATAGGTGGACTCCGATCTAAACAGAGGCTCAAATTGGCAAAGTTTCTTTATTATATACAGTGAAACCTCTCATTAACGGACACTCGCCGGACTGAAAGATTCTGCCCGTAAAAGAGGGATTACCGTAAATAAGGGAAGTCATTCTGATGTAACTAAAATATTACATTTCAATCATTTATATACTTCGTTTCGAAGTTTATGTATTTTTGAGCACTTAAACAAGTTTAAAATAACGAACGTAAGCATTCATTGAATATGGTTCCGAAGTTTATGTATTTTTGAGCACTTAAACAAGTTTAAAATAACGAACGTAAGCATTCATTGAATATGGTAAATACATTTACAACAAAATGTTCACTATTAAAATTTATTTACTGTGAGAAAAAGTGATCAATAGCTATTTGGTGGATAGTACTCACCAGTCCTTCTCCTTCGAAATATATTTTTAATCTCGAGTTTAAATCCACTGCTTTTCAATCGTTACACTTACAGAACCTGTGTGTTGATTTAGTAAACGATAATAAATTTGAACTGCGATAATTTTGTGTTGATAATTGTTTATTAGTTTCGAGCAGTGTATCCTTACATGATTTGTTTATTATCAATGTCTTTATTAAGCATGAGTCATTTGGATCAGCGAATCCAAGTCAATTGCCCTTCTCTGTTAATGAGAGGGCAAATTCTCCTCAGCTCTCATCCTATCCATCCTTAGTTTCCTGTTGTGAAAAATGCCTCTAGTGAACAGGTGTAGCCAGGGTGGTTGTTTTGTGGGTTGTAACCCCCCATTGCAATGAAATTTTGTATATTTAACATAGGAATATATGACGTATTCTATAACCCCTCCCATTAAGCCTATAACCCTCCCTTATGAACTTTCTGCCTACGCCACTGCTAGTGAGGGCTGAATTTCAAGCTTATTTTGTCCGTATGGGGTTTTTAATCTAATGGGGTGAACCACGATACCAGTGTCTGCTTCCGTATGTAAGGATGACCGCTAAGCAGGATTTTGAAACGTATTATTATTGTCAAGCCTGTAAACAGGATGAAAGGGCAACAGGGGCCAGGCCCCCTGGCTTGACTACAGGCCTGGTTATTGTAAATCAGTTTTTGCCGGGGAATTTCTGATCGTAAAAAGGAGGCGATCGTATCTGAGATGTGCCCGTTAAGAGGGTATGTATTATAATATATAATAGGGCACTGTATTATATTTTTCTCACAGCAAAAATTTGGAAATTTAATAATTAATGCAAAGGCGGCCCCCAAAATACATTGAAAAGAACGACCTGTTCTTCATATAATTGTGGAAAATTTATTGAACGCCGATGACAACAATGAAATCATCTTAGATGAGAATTACTTAAAAATACAGTAGTACCTCCATATAACGTATGTATACAGTAAACTATATACAGTAGAACCTCCATATAACGAACTTCCGTATAGCGAAATTCTCTATTTTAATTTTCTTATCTTCTATCTAAACAAAGATTTTGTAAATCCCCATGGCCATTACATACGAAGGTGTTTCTATATAATGGAAGAAAGTTCTATATAACGAAATAAATTTTTATATAATAAAATTTTTAACGACCATACAAAAAAATCGAGTGGACACGTCAGCGGCATCCGGTTCCCTAATACCGTGGGAATCCAATATGCACAGTTAAAAACATCTATTTTTAAATGGTTGAATGTTATTTATGAGAAACAGTCGTTTACTGAAAAATGGGATTTTAATTGTGGTATCATATTGTAATACCCTGGTTCATGAATACATCGTTTCCACATAGCGAATTTCCTATATAACGAATTTTTTTTTATGGAACCGTCGATTTCATTATATGGAGGTTCTACTCTATCTATCTATCTATCTATCTATCTATCTATCTATCTGTCTGTCTGTCTGTCTGTCATATGTGTACTTACGGTGATTCTTGTAGATACGTTCGAATATCGTTATATGGATAAATTTAAAATCTTTACAACAAATTCGATCACGAAGTAGGTTTAAGTCAATTTTCAACCCTTACGCACTTTCCCCCCCTTGAAAATATTTTCCGAGCTCCCCCCCACATTTGGTATTACTCAGCATGATGTTGTAGAAAAATGAAATAAAATATTTAAATCGATGATATATACAATTTTTTAAAGATAAAAAAGAAACAAAAAAAAATGAAAACCTGAAAATGCTTTTTAAATGAACTTTCAATCGCCCATTTTGCAAGTCCATTACTAAATTTGAAATTTCGTCAGTATCACCATGTTAGATTCTGTTTTTCTTTGTTGAACCTTGTCGACATAAAAGAGGTAGGTTTCTAGAAAATTTCTTCCATGTAATTAAAACGAATTCCCATTTATTAACGGGTTTCAATAAATATTGAATCCGTTATTGTTGTCTGTCTGTTTGTCTGTCGACAATAAAATATTAAGATAAAGGTTTTCCGTAAATACACAGGGAATTGAGGAAGGGAGAATTAAAATTTTCAACTCGCCAAAACTGGCGAGTTGACATTTACTTGCTCTCTGAATGTTGGTAAGTAAACACGTGTGAATAACGATTGTAAACAACAACATCTAAGGCAACACACACTAATCGACCTTCCTATAGATAATAGACAGACAAGGAAAAGAATTAACAGGTTAAATGTTACTTGAAACCTGTTAAATTTAAATATTGTCCTTAGTCGATTTTTTTGAACTTCTTTCAATATTTCTAAATTCTCCTTTTCTACAATTTTAATTACAAAATTTGCATTTTGCAGGCATAATATGGATTCAATAAACAGCATCAATAAAATTCAATTGCGGCCATGAGACCAGGAATTGTGTGCGTTCGTGCGTGTAAGGGGCGGGTGAGGCGATGTCTGAGGCGTTTAAATCCCCAGACGGCACAATTTCCTCAGTCTTTGTCTCACGCGGAAAACTGAAAAATCCACTTCGCCAAATGCAAAGAAAAAAAAAAATGTGTTCCGAGGGGAAGGAAGTAAGGGGGTCTGTCTGTCGCAGGAATATAGGGGAAAAGTTGTTCGGTTGGCCGCTGCTCCAGACAGCAACACTGTAACATTGGAAAAGTGATTAATGGCAGTTAGCTACAAAAGAGATACAATCAGC
>QLNU02014802.1:171578506-171592168 GCA_006491805.2 Dysdera silvatica | reverse complement strand
TTAGGAAAGCCTCCAAAATGGACAGATTTCAGAGCAATCTTTTTTCTTTTTTTTTTTTACCTATTAAAAAAATAAGCAATAAAACGTTCCGGTATTAGATTGCCTTTCAGTCTGCATTCAAGCAATTTAATAGCTTCTAAAACGCTTGAGTCTTCAAAATTCTGTGGGTTCTTTTTAATTGAGAAATAATACTATTGCGTTGAACGCTGAAAATGGCCAAAATATTGCTTACGTAATACTTGAACCCACCCACCCCCATAGCCGCTATCATGGGGGAGGGAGGGGGGTAATTTGTTTATGAAAAGTGAGCAGAAGTACGGCAATAAGGAAGGGGAATAGCCATTTTGAAGCCATCTGCCCCTTTTCCCGGCATTTAATCCTGTTGTTTTTGTATTCATATATCATGAGACAGCAGTAGCGTGCTGATAACCTCCACAGTAGGGAAAGCCCGAGAGGAAAAGGACCCAGTTCGTCATTGTTCATTTTCCACAAAACTTATAGTAAGTACTTTGAGAAAAAAAAAAATATATATTATTTTACAATTAATAAGGCAAAAATTAATCGTATGAAATTTTCTTTAAAAAATGAAATAGCGATCATCAGTTTCCAAATAGAAGGAAATAGCCTATGGCAAACTCAGAAGCAGCATGAACGTATTCCACATGGGGAAGGACATTAACAACTCGGTACCGCCAACGAACTTGGTAAATCAAATGACTTTCAATTTTAGTTTTGTTTAAAATATCGGAATACGTGCTTGTCGCTGGCAGTGGCGAATTATGCATTTTTTTGGGGGGGGGGCCGAGGCGCGGGCCTGGAGTTCACTTTACTATACTGTTGATAGCAAATACGTCGCAAGCCTGCCAGACGGGCACAGGACGGAATGTCCCTGGGACACGACTGCTTATAAAATAAGAGAAAAATACTATTAATTATAATATTTTCCCCACAAGGAAGAAGAAAAAAGGTTGAATCTAGTGGCAAACAGCACATTCCGATCCGTATACATCCCATCCCTGGTATGAGTGATTTGGTACGAGAAATCACCAAATCTGGTGTCTGCTATTAATTATGACGTAAACAAGCTCACTTTTGGGGTAGAGTTTTAATCCCTTGAATTTCAAGTAACACGTGACCATTAGCAAGTTTTTAAAAACCAGTGAAACCTTAGCTTCTTACCTCTCTTCGTAGAAGGGACTCGCAATGGGGACTCGCAAAGGGACAAATGCAATGACACATGCGCGAACGCATGTGTCATTGCATTAAATCGATGCTAAATGGGTTGGCTTTGCCTTATTATTGGTTCAACTATGATTTGAAATAACTTATTAAATATTGATTTTAAGCAAAAAATGCACTGGACATTTTTTATTCCTTTTTTCACAAGGAATCGTGTAGTGAACTTCTTTTCCGCCATTTTGTATACACCCTGTATATATATATATTAGTCTAAAACGCAGAATGTCATAATTTAATTACCTTACTGCTTCCTACGCTAACTCCCATTTTAATGAAGGTATCCCCCACTTTGACATTATTGATTTAGCAATTAAGGAATTGCCTTCACTTCAGTTCCATTAATTCCATTACATGATAATTATAATGCAGTAACTATAATTATGCAGATTCGGCATTATAACTGCATCTCCAGTTTTCTAAAGGTCAGACACGGTCTTTGTTTGACCTGTTGAGCAGTCTTGAGACATCAAGCACTAGTTAGGTTGTGAGTTTCAAGACTGCTGTCGAGGTTAGACGAACTTTGAGTGTTTTGAAGCAAACACCTCCAACATTTTTCTGACATTTGATTTGACTCATAATGCGATTAACCTTATTTCGAATAATCTCTAACATGTGGTAGATGAGATCCTTTTGGATAAGCTAGTCAGAGAAAAATTCGATGTGTGATTCAACTTCTTAAAATCTTCTTAAAGACTTTTGAGAAAGTTTGAAATCAGAATTTTTGGTTTTAAAGATAAAACCGTCACAAAAATCTGGAAAGATGCTATGATGTAACATATCAACGTTGTCAGCTCAATCGATAAATCGTTAATATCAAAGCGTAAACGACACGATTAATGTCGTCATCGATATATTTAGATACGCGTCAACGAAGTAATATATTAGCTTCATATAAGTATTTCAATAAAACGTAGCGATTAATCAATATACAAATCAAACAATGAATCGTTAGCATTTCTAACGTAACGTAACAAATTCATAAATTATGGTTTCGTTATGAATTGGTTCATGGTAGTGGCGTAAAGAAGAGGGAGGGAGGGAGGGACTCAAGCCTCTTCCATTGAATGTAAGACACACTTTTCGAAGTCTAATCATATAATCTTTTTAGAAATTATTTGACCACCATATTTTTTGGAATCGTTATGCCCTGAAGCACACTTTAGAGCTGAACGCTCTATAAATATTCTGATCTGGTCTAACAGGCAAAAAATATTTAAAAGCAAAAACTTAAATTAATTATAGATTCTAAAATTTTGGAAACCTCATGCATATATAAAATTGAAAAAAAAATGTCATATCGCATATATAAGTGTATCGTTGTATTTTTTATAATTCAAATTAAACATCTTACATTACTGAACTTTTGTCTCCACGAGTTTCCAAAAAACGAAAAGTTATATATAAATAGCCCGTATACGTTTATATAAATCTTGCATCGCCTTAGGAGTGCGATAAACTTTGAATAAAAAATTCTGAATTTCATAATCAATCAATCAATCTATTATTTTTATTTTTTTTCGTTATTTAGCAAGATTGTTGGAAAGTATTTTCATAATAAACTAAAAAATATCCAAAGTTTTTGTCCCTTGAGAACTGCGGTGGTGAAGTGGTAAGACGCTCATCTAACTTGTCATTAATCTTACGGACTAATTGGTTACTGTAGTCTGGAAGTTGGTTCCCTAGTCCTTAAGACAGTGTTTCTCAACCTTTGGTCGTTAATGGACCATTTTAAGCATTGCTTTATTTATCACGGACCACCGGGGGGGAATTCTTTTCCCATTAAAAAATATATTGCCTGAAATTAAGGTTGCCAACTATGGTTAATAATATTAAGCCCTACTTAGCCACCGTCATACTGACTCCTCCCCTCCCTCCCACTTCTCCCAAGGGAAGACGTAACCAAAGTAACCTTCGATTTATGTGACTTATTGGCAGGCTTATATACGTATATAAAAGTTCCGGCAAGAGAGACTTATTCATTCATTGAAATATAATTTGTAGTTAATCTTAGCTCGTTTTGTGGTAAATTTTTTAAGCTTTTTGGGTTTTTTACTTTAAAAAAGCACTAACTTTTGGCAGAAAATCTCTAAAATATCCGACCATGTTCTTAAAATATGGGTTGGTTGCCAAACCCACCTGAAACAAAATAATTTTTAGAATAACACTATTTGATAAGGAGAGTGTCAGTTATGATCTTATTTTGTCAAATTTACAATGAAAATGACATCATTAATTTAGTTAAATAATAATAAGCAATGTAGACAGCAAGGGTGTATTTAGAGGATTCAAATCTTTCACAAAATGCCGTAAAGTAACGTTTATAACAAGTAATGTTTACGAGAAATTCCATAAATCTCACCCGAACCCAAATTCTAGCTACACTGGCAATTCCTAGTTCATTGTTTTTTATCTGAAATTTGGTGATGACCCCGCGGACCAGAGGTCCGCAGGCCACACTTTGAAAAACACTACCCTAGAAGGGTTCGGCGTCCTCTTGAAAACGGTAAGTCCCGTCGTAGTATGTACTATACTGTTCGTGCGTCATAGAAATACAAACAAACAATTTACCATTGAAAGTAAATTAGGCCGCAGTTATTTTCTTCCCTTATATATTCACAATTCTGGTTAATGAATAAAATGAATTATTGCGCCGTAGTTTATGAAAGATATTCATGAATGCACATACGCATTCATGAAAGAAAGGGGAAGAGAGTAGCTAATTAAGCAATACAACCCCCTTAGGGAACGAGGAACTTGATAACCTGGCCATTGCTAACTAGCTGCGCCTCCTGGTGGTAAAGGGTGGAGCTACTCAGGGTATGATGCAACATAACTCATCTGAATAATTTCTAGACATGAGGATTTCACCATTGTGCACCGTCAGAGTTATTGCATGACTTGCAGCAGTAAACCCAAACGCATTTCTCCATACCTCCTGTACCAACCGGTATATATAAACTCCAGGTTACTCCAGATCGTCTGAGAGCTGCTCTGTAAAAACAAAGATGTGGGCTCTCTCCCCCTGCGAAAAGCAACATTTGCGAAACGCTGGTGCTTCGAGGTAATTTCCTGGGATTTATGTCCCAAAATTATCTTTCTCCTCCTGATGCGAAAGGGCTCCTACTGTGAGAACGCTTTGAGAATTTCGCAGCGGGCAAGCCCATAACACAGCGTTTGTGTTACAGAAATTCTGGGCCGTTTTGGATGGCCATCTCCAAACTCAAGAGCGCAAACTTCCTTCCCGAAGTTTATGATTTATAGTTTTCTAGTTTTAACACCCTAAACACACTTCATGTCCTGGTGCTTTTGATCATCTGCATTTTTATTGTGAGAATGCTCGAAAATTCGGAATTTTCTCTACTCAGAACGCCCCCTTGGCCTTGATTGGTCTTGGAGTTTGCGAGGGTTGTCTTGATTATAGGAATTAAGCAGGGAATACACGGAATTTGTAAATAAATTCATGTTTCTAAAGGAACGCATGAAGAGATCCGTGTAATTGTCTGTCGTTAACATCGGCCCGTTCTTTCTAAATTTAGCAGCGATAAATTTCCTTTTTCAGATTTCTGATTTGATGAGCGCCATTATCCAAATCTTCCGATCGTGGTCGCAAAGCTATTAGTTCCGCCAATTTAGTTTGGAGTAAACTTTATTTAACACAAAGTCTCTGATATAAAACAACTAAAAATTTTATTTGATGAGTTTCGACTGTTACAAAGAACTAAAAAGGATTGGTATTGCTAGATTTGAGCTTCTTTTAGGCAGTAAAGGGATAGTTTAATTACTTCACTATCAGATACACCACGTATGGTGTGATGTTGTTTTGCCGTTCACAACCAATCACACCACGTATCATGCGATGTTTTGCCGTTCACCACCAGCCACATCGCATATGGTGTGACGCCGACTTTGCTTTGCTATGAGAAAGCTTTTAGCTTAGTGTTGGCTCCTATAGTTCCACATCATTATTATTATATTTCCTTTTTTTTTAGAGAGATCACGTAACTTTTCATAGAAAAAAAAAATTAATGTCGCCCCTACAGATTACTTTTCCTGTATATGCTTGCACGAAAAGTATCGCCCCCTACGTGATACTTCCCCTATATGCACCCTGTATGAGGGAAAATGCTTGGAATAACTAGGAGAGATCGAAAAGAAACACTTGGGTAGAGAGAGCAAACTAGAGTAGAGGACATCATTGTTAAAGTAAAACTGAAATGGAAGATGGGTTGGGCATATCAAAAAGAAGAACTGATCAACGATGGACAACAGAAATTCTCAACTGGATTCTAAGAGACCACCGAAGACCTAGAAAACGTCCTCAAACTAGATGGGTGGATGAAATAAGAAAAGAGGTTGGGGTGACGTGGAAACGAATGGCCCAGGATAGACTTGTGTGGAAAGCATTTGGAGAGACCTTCATCCAGCAGTGGATAGATAATGGTTGAATATGATGATGATGATACTAAAGATACAATAAAACTATAATTTCTGAAAAAGGTTTAAAAATCTGGTATTGCATAGTATATATACCTAATTTACTGCTGGTAGTGAAGTGGTTAATCCTTTGACTGCCCAATCACGCCGATCAGCGTAACCTGTGCTTTTCCTGGATGGGAGAATGCACTTGCAAAGCCATTGGAAAGGGAGTTTAATTCGTAAGCAGTTGACGGGCTAAAAAATGCTACAAAAAATTATGACATTTGAAGAAATAACATTTCTCGTAAATATTGTAGCTTTTATCCTTTCAAAATAAGATGAAAAAATTCACCAAACACATAAAAAAATTACCCCTATATTTATTTTGCAGGAAGTATCGCAGCATAGTGTTGACCTTCTACGTATGAAGCAGAAGAAAGTACACAAAGAGGGGAGCTGGGAAAGGTGGCAGCCGAAGTCGGCACTGTAATCCCAGGAAGACCCGTGAATCAGAACGCTGTTATAAATTATAGTAATTTCTCCTATTAACAAATTTCTAGAATCGGAGTAAATAACATTTTTACAGAAATAAAGTTAATCAAAACGTGCATAATTCCATGAAATATTTGACAGGACCACAAAATGCCGTCTTTAAATAAAAAACGTCCTTAACCAGGACGATGTTATTGAGAGAATTAAGTGTTTTAACGTGCAAGTTCATAATGTTTTCATTCATAATTTACATTGGTGATACTGCACTACTTTGATCTAAAGTTCGTGTTCGCATTTAATATTTTAAAAGTATGCAGATATTGCATATCTTTCAAAAACTATGAGTACATTGACCCTAGTAAACTTGCTCTCCAATGTACCTGCACACGCATGCACTAAACATGCAAATTAACACTAATTTAGTACACCACTGAACCACCTTTGGTCTTGGCAACACGTCTTAAAATCGACATGAAAAGGAAGAAATGAAAACGCTTGCGCACATATCGCTCCTTTTTCCAGACTGCTGAAATCACGCGTCTTTCCCATGTTACAGCTGTCCAATTTTTCAACCTAGTTGATTTCCAGTTGATTCCTAGTTGATTTCCCAGTTGATTCCTTCCCGACAAACTCTTGATCAAACCTGCTTTACTGCACACTTCTTCATATGAGCGAGATCAGCGAGTGTGTTCGATGGCTATTGGATGTTCTTAATACTTTGCGCTGCAATATTTAACACTGCATGTTCAGTGTATACATGAACACGGTCACAGGCGTATGCAGAAAGTCCATAAGGGGGCGGGTTATAGGCTCAATGGGGGGTTACAGAGCTACAACTCACATATTCCTATGTTAAATATACAAAATACCATTGCAATGGAGTGGTAATAGCCCTCATCAACATCCCCTGCATACACCAGTGAGCACAGTATAGTAATCAAAGGCAATGTCTAAATCCGCAACTGTACCCTCATTGGGTTTGTTTCCAATTGCAACAAACTTAAGTTTTTATTTAAATACAGAAAAACCTGCCTAAAATGACAACCTTTAGAACTGGACTGCAATAGTCACCATAGCTATGTGGTTGCTATACAAGACAGGCTTTGGCATAGGCATGGCTAAATCTCTACCAGTTCTCTCTTGTAAAAACTGAGAACTTCATTCAGGTGGTCAATCTACCAAGGTGTTCAGCTGACCGAATTTCCCTGTAAGTAAAACTTCCATATACATACAAAACTTGCGTATACCGAAAATCTCTATATATCGAAATTTTTGCGGATACTCGTGGTTAATTACACAGAAAAAACTTTTCTGTATATACAACTTTTCTTAATTAAAACCTACAGGGATTTTTGGCCAGTAATGATGCTGCCAAAAAAAAAACTTTTCTATAATGAATCATCAGAGGTGCGGACAGGACCGCTAGCCCACGGACTTGTGCGCCCTATCGGCAATAGAACTCGCGCCTTTGAAAGACCAGAACCCTCCGAAAATCCAAGGTATGTTGTGCCTTTTGAGAGGACCCAGTCCGCCTCTGAATCATCATGGAAATTTATTGAGTAACAAGACATTAGAAAGTTTATTATGTAAATATAAATACTTATGAATGCTACATAAATGTGATGTATTTCAAGGTTCTATGTTCAACACATTTTTTCCTCATTATTTGCATGTTTTTAATTATCTATATGTAATACGTATACTATACTATTACGTATATAATTTGTACACAATGTGATTCATATTTACTTATTTATAAAGGCTAATGCATCGATTAAAAAAAACATGTCTGTAAATACAGTGTGTTTCACAATACGTATGTATAAAAAAAGATTTTTATGCAATCGCTGATCTCGGTCTATGGAGGGCCCCCCATTAAATCACATTTTGAGTCGAAGTGTCGATTTGTTGAATCGACAGGGTCGATTTTTTCTCTTATATACGCTCCCCCAAAAAAAAAAAATAACGTGTTTCATATGCGGACATAATGACGCTTAAAATATCTATCATTTAGTCCCCATTTTGTGATTAAACTCACGGTTTAAAGGATTTAATTCGTCCAAAATCACTAGATTTGGCAATAATGGTTGAAGTGGCTTCTGGGATGTATTTTATAGCACCATTACCGCTAAAGCGCTATAGGAAAACAAGTGATTCCAACACTGTAAGCGTCATTCCACGAGTTCATGCGAGAGTTTAACTGAGGCGCAATTCGCGTGATATTTCGGGGTTAAGCTACACGAAAATCGATTTATAGTGTTTCCATCGAATCGACATATGTCCACTTTCTCAGCGCCACTTGTGGACCTACCATTTTTGCGGACATTCGATGTCGTGGCCGGAATGTCCGAAACCCTTGGACAGCTAATAGCTACAGCACTTTTTGCTCATAAGATCGTAGAGCGGCGTAGAAACTAGTACTTGACACGATACCGGTATGACTGCAGACGATGTAATTGCAGCCAATGCCGCTATTGCTATAAACGATATCACTTGGATGGTTTCGGTATAAAAAGTTTCACAAAAATACGAAGAGCAAATTGCTTAAAAACATGGCGTTATTTTTTCCCAAGGATGCCGCAAAATCTTTCTTACTAAACTGAGAATCATTCCTGCTAATTGCTTATGATAAGACATGGGAGTTCAACAATTTTTGGAAACTACGTTTCGCTTTATCGTACGCACGGGAACAACGTTCCGCTACCAGTCTTATAAATTAAGCTGACAAGTTAAGCCTTACAGCGTAAGCTACTAGTCTTACTCTTAACAGGTTGAGTGCCACGCGAATTTATAAGGAAATCCCCGTCATGCCACGCGCGCTGCTTAGAAGTGCGCTGGTATTGTGGTATAGCAATGCGATTTTTTGAAAAGAAATATTTAAATACATTAATGATACAATCCTGTAATACATAAAAATTAAGTGAATGTTGAATAAATTTTAGGTAATTACTTAAAACGATGTAAATTTTTTAGTTTTGATATCATATTTTACACTGTCAGTCACCGGTGACTGACGCGGCCTGAACGCAAAGTTCAGTGTCGGTCACCGATGATTGACGTGGCATTCAGCAACGTAAGTTGCTGGGATTGTCAGTCCTCGGCTTAACATTAACATATCCTTCTTTTACCTTCGGATTCCTCTCTAGCTCAAAACACGTTTGGCTGTTACCAGATACCCACTCGCAATCACAGATTAATTCAGCCCTTAACATCGCGATTGTTGTTGGGGGCTACTTCATGGACATTTTATAACGATGTCAAGGCACATATGAAGTAGGATAATAATAATCATAATAATTAATTTATTCACTCGACAAGCAAAACATATGATATAAAAAAACATTTCACAATTCTGTGAAATGTACCGAGATGGGTGAAAAGTACAAAAATACCTACCGTGCTTCCACAACCTAACCATCGCACAGGTGGCACAATCCTCCTTTAGTATTTAAAATTAATCAAACAGCATAAACTGAAAAAAGTTCTCAAATCCAAAGTAAAAAAAAAACATTGTAAAGTTAAACGATTAAGATACATATCACATGCAATTTAAAATAACAAACAAACCCGAATTTTTAATAGACAGCACCGTTGAAATTTATAATATAAATCATGAAAAGAAACAACCGCAATTACCATAGTGTAGGGCAAAGATGATTTAAAACATACCTTAAATCTTTTAAACTACATAGGGTTGGGATTATATATATATGATAGGGATAATATTTATATGATATATAATAGTATATATCACTATTCTATATAGTAGGTTATAGTACATACCACATTTTTGGCATTTAATTTAGTTCAGAATAGAATCATACTGTTCTTCAGTAAAGGTATGAAAACTAGTCAGTAGAAAAAGGAGAATAGACGTCGAAAGTAACTAATTAAGATCAATGCCAGTTTAGAACATATCGAACAACTCAGGTACATAAAACAATGTGATTGTATTTTTGGTGTGAATATATATTTAAAAACGAACATAATTGAGGGTTAAACATGCTCCAAAAGTCACTGAATTAAATAAGATTTCTATAGAAATAAAATACAGGGTACCAGGGAGGAAATTTACATAAAAAGGTTAAACACTGGTAAAATAGCAATGAAAAAGATCTCCCGCATAAAGATAATCTTTTTTCATTGCTATTTTACCAGTGTTTAACCTTTTGTATGTAAATAAGATTTATTGAATCTTTTCTTGGTATTTCCGTTTGTGACCTTTTAAGATATATTTAAAATTAAAAGCATTAAATTATAGCTAAGCTTGCGTAAAAACTCATTAAAGATTTCCTTACACTATGTTTGGTTTGATCAAAAGAATTGTTTTTAGAAAAGTCGTGTTTTAAGGACGCATAAGTTAAAATTTTGTCTTGCTACCTTTGTAAAATTTTTTCATGGGAACTCCCCAAAAAATCGTATTTTGATTTCTTGCTTTTATAATTTTAAAGTTATCTCTGTACGTTGATGAAAAATAACGCACTTCATGAGGATTCAAATACGGTACTTGGAATAGCTTCTACTCCAGAAGGAAGAATTGATACACCGTAGTAAAAAGCCATTTTGTTTTTGACTTATGCATTCTGGAAACACTATGTTTCTCAAAAAATTAGTTTCGCCGAACTCATAAATCTTTCGAACCATTCTTATTCATTGACATCCCAGTTTTGTCTTCTACAAACACACACACGGTACGCAAACGACAAGTAAGTGACGTCATCAATCAATCAATAACGCCGAATAACTTCCCAGCTTATGACTAAGGACGACTGTAACTGTTCTATTTCAGAAATAATGCACTTTCCAAATTTGTAGCAAAGTTGAGTCCCGAAAGTCTTCTTGTTACCAAATAAAACGGCAATCAAAGGGGTAATCAATCTTCAGAGGAAAGCGATGTTTAAAGCAACGTGTTTGTTTTACTTTGTTCCCAATGGCGTCTCGTTAGGTTGCAAAAGCTTTCAGATTTTAAGTGCTTTTCGGCGATGGTACATCTCTGTTAATCTTCAATTTGTCTTAATAATTTCTTTTAGAGCTTACGAGATTGAAACATCTAATCACCCAATATAAATTTAGATACTCTTTTGTTAATTAAATGAGCATCTAATTGGAAAAAAATCCAAATTTTTATTGGATAGTCTTTTGTTGATTAAATAGCACGGTGTTAAAACGCTTTCGACATTCGAAATCCCTGTTGAACTTGCTTTCTTTCGATCACTTCCTTCCACCACTCCAGTGCATTGCCTCTTTCTCTTTTCGGATTTTAAAACCCCCTTAACTCCACAGTTTTTTTGCGACCCTTAATATTTCTACCTTTAAGGAAGTCTGGCTCATCCAATCGGTGGAACAGTTAGTAACTGAAAAATTTGTTTCCTTTGTCTTCTTTTTAAGTGAAGCTGAAGAACATGTAGATGACAAAATTCTTTGCAAAATTCTTGACAAAGTGTCTGAACAGCGGTAACATACCAAACCAATGGGATTCTGCAATAGTAATTCTTTTGCATAAAAAGGTAAAGAGGATGTGAAGAATTAAGGACCAATTAGCTTGTTACCTGATATTTATAAAATTTTCACAAAAGTGCTAACACATCACCTACAGAAAAAATTAGATGCAGCTCAACCAAGGGAACAAGCTGGAATTCAAAGTGGATTCAGTACAGTAGACCATATTCAAGTATTAAGAGAATGAATTGAAAGAACACATGAATATGAACTTCCATTATGCGTGGCATTTATTGACTATGAGAAAGCCTTTGACTCTATTAAAGCGTCAGCAGTCATCAACTCTTTAAGGTCAGCATGTGTTGAGGATGTGTACATGGACATATTGAAACGTGTGTATAAAAATGCAAGTGCAAAATTTCGGTTACATAAAGATACCAAAACTATTAAAATTGGTAAAGGTGTGAGGCAGGGAGATACCATTTCTCCAAAACTTTTTACTTCAGCTTTACAGATGATTTTTCATCAAATAAATTGGAATAACAGGGGAATAAAAATAAATGGTGAATATTTAAATCATTTGCGGTTTGCTGATGACATTGTTATTTTTTCAACGAACCCATCAGAACTCCAAGACATGGTACAGGAGCTCTCAACTAGAAGTAAAGAAGTTGGACTGAAGATGAACCTACAAAAAACTAAGATCATGTTCAATAATTTTGTAGAGGAAACAAAAATACAAGTTGACAACATTGAGCTAGAAATTGCTGATTCATATATTTACCTTGGCCAGCTGATTTCAATGGATGGCAACATTATGAAAGAACTCAACAGACGTATTAAACTTGGCTGGAGTGCATTTGGAAGAAACAGTTTTATCCTGAAGGGGAAATTGCCTTTGTGTCTAAAAAGAAAGGTCTTCAACCAGTGTGTATTGCCAGTCCTCTCTTATGGATCAGAGACATGGAGTCTAACAGTTGGAGCAATACGAAAGTTACAGACAACGCAAAGGAGCATGGAGAGGTGCATGCTTGGAATAACTAGGAGAGATCGAAAAAGGAACACTTGGGTGAGAGAGCAAACTAGAGTAGAGGACATCATTGTTAAAGTAAAAGGGCTGAAATGGCGATGGGCTGGGCATATTGCAAGAAGAACTGATCAACGATGGACAACAGAAATTCTGAACTGGATTCCAAGAGACCACCGAAGACCTAGAAAACGTCCTCAAACTAGATGGGTGGATGAAATAAGAAAACAGGTTGGTATGACGTGGAAGCGAATTGCTCAGGATAGACTTCTGTAAAAAGCATTTGGAGGGACCTTCGTTCAGCAGTGGATAGGTAATGGTTGAATATGATGATATATAATAAATAATATGCATTATAATAATAAATAATCAAAAAAATATATAATATTCTTTGAGAGAGAAAAAGAAATAGAGAGCGAGAGAGATATACAAAAGGATTATCGTAAAATTTATAAGCAATAAAACACTTATATCCGTACGCAACTTCAGTCGTTTTATAAAATGCAAAACCATATTTAGTTTAGAAAATACTTGAAATTATGACGGCCATACCTAGTACATCAGAAGCGAATTTCCTTCAGTTAAAATTTTGGCATTGAAAATTTTTGCATTGAAAATTCTCTTTATTATGTGATATTTAGTTCAGCAGAAAAATGTATACATGCCCGGATTCGACGGAAAACACGTTTTTATACAGCTGCTAGATATGAACTTTTCACCAAATTTACATATAGGATTATATATTGAAAATATGAATACCTGATAAAACATACTTTGAAGGTATTCTCTGCGTGCAGGTACATTTTAGTATATTTGAGTCCCTATTTCACGATTTATTATTACAAAACATTTATCTTATTCTGAAATCCTCTACGTGCAAAGATTTGTGTATAATATTATATGTCCCACTTGTAAACAAGTTACGCCGTTTTGGTATACGGTATATTTAGGATGACAGAATTCCAATGGACCATCCCATATTTTAATTTTCATTCGAATAAAATTAATTAGCTGTTATGACATTACTATTAAATATATTATTTTAAGAA
>QLNU02014802.1:171554124-171578406 GCA_006491805.2 Dysdera silvatica | reverse complement strand
TTTTAGACCCCTCCTAGTTATCCCGAGTATGCACCTTTCCATACCATACTCCTTTGGGTTATCTGCAGTTTCCGTATTGCTGCATTCGTTAAACTCCATGTTTCTGATCCACAAGAGAAGACTGGGAATACACACTGGTTGAAGAACTTTCTTTTCAGACGCAGACACAATATTTCCTTCAGGATAAAACTGTTTGTTCCGAATGTACTCTAGTCGAGTTTAATAGGTCTGTGGAGTTTTTTAATAATGTTGCCTGCTACTGAAATATATAAGTTGGCCAAGGTAGATATATGAATTAGCAATTTCTAGCTCAGTGTTTTCAAAATGTGTTTTTGCTTTCTCTGTGAGATCATTGAACATGATTTTAGGTTTCTTTTGTAGGTTCATTTTGAGGCCAACTTCTCTACTTATAGTTAAAAGCCCTGTGCTATGTCTTGGAGTTCTAATGGACATGTTGAAAAAACGAAATTGTCATCAGTAAACCGTAGATAATTTAAATATTCACTTTTTATTTTGACCGTATAAACTCCGCACAGTCAGACATGTTGCTGCGAAAATGCTGAGAAATCTATATTTTTTGAGTTATTAATGTTTGAAGTCCAGCCAATGAGAGCAAAATTTGATGACCCTTTTCTTGGTGAGAACCACTTACAAAACAAATCAATAAGCCCTGCCTGATATAGTAGAATGTGGGAACCTTATTGGGCTTCAAAGTGATTTCCCTTTTTTCAAGCACAACCCATTTTTTCTGAGAAAACTGGAATTGTGACGCGAGACCTATTACGTAGCTTTACTTAAAATGAATACAGTTGGAAATTTTTCCGACTGCAACAATTAGCTTATTTTGAAAAACGTTTTATTTATTTATTACACATAAATACTTTATACACATTTTTCACTATAAACACCATCATTTAAAATACAATTTTTGCTATAATTAGTCATAACATCATAGATTACATATTCATCATTCCCTATTTTATACAATATAACAATTAAGAATGATAATTGTTGGCTATCGCAATATTGTGATTTAACAACTAACTTAATAATTAATACTATATTATTTCAATCGATATGCCTTAGCATTACTACATGAATAGATGCTACGATGCAAAGAACATGCTAAGACTCAAAGAACATACTACGATGCAAAGAACATGCTACGATGCAAAGAACATGCTACGATGCAAAGAACATGCTACGATACAAAAAACAAGCTGTAAAAGGAATTTACATGATTTTAAAGCATTTGATTAAGTTTGCATATTTTACACCTCTACACTGTGCCAAGGGTTTTCCGCAATGGAACAGATAGATCAACGTGATTTTGGGACCACGATACACTTCCATTCAATCACATATTTTAGAAGTCGAACTCAGTCCAGCAGACTCGAAGACTGGGGTGGTCACTACTGGATTACTGAGGTATGCAGGGCGAACAAGCGTTTTGCAGTCCAAAAAGGACCCCACTTTTTACAATAATCCCATTTTGCTGTCCTAAAAAATCATGTCAATGTACACTTCCTCGATGTCTGGCTGATCTTAAAGAGTTGATGACTGCTGATGTTTTAATAGAGTCAAAGGCCTTCTCATAGTCAATAAATGCAACACACAATGGAAGTTCATATTCATGTGTTCTTTCAATTAATTCTCTTAATACTTGAATATGGTCCACTGTACTGAATCCACTTCAAAATCCAGCTTGTTCTCTCGGTTGAGCTGCATCTAATTTTTTCTGCAGGCGATGTGTTAGCACTTTTGTGAAGATTTTATAAATAGCAGGTAACAAGCTAATTGGTCGGTAATTTTTTAAATCCTCTTTATCACCTTTTTTATGCAAAAGAATTACTGTTGTAGAATCCCATTGGTTTGGTATGTTACCGCTGTTAAGGCATTTGGTAAAGAATTTTGCAAGTTTATCTTCTACATATTCTCCGGCTTCTTTTAGGATATAGAGGTATATGATCAAGTAAAAATACAATCTGGTACTAAACTTATGTTTGAAAAAATTGTAACACCATGAAGGTATCACGTGACTGAGCTGAAATTTTCAGCAATTGCACATTAGGGTATGTATTCAAATGATTAGAATTTCAGAGTCATCGCGCATGCGTGGGCTGAACAGCTCCCGTTGAACTGCTGGTGGATCCATATAAATAGAGACCTGTAGCTGGGCGTGTTTGGTTATCTGCTAGTGGTAAACGTTACATGAGATATCACTATAGCTCTACGACAGAGAACGACATTTGAGCATGTTACGGAGTTTGAATGGGGAGGAATGTTCAGCCTTTGTGAAGGAGGATTTTCTTACCGTGCAATAGCAGCTCGTATGGGGCGTAACAGCTGCATATTAATGCGAGTATAGAAGCAGTGGGTTCAAATGAACTAGACAACTCGGAAATCCGGGAGTGGACGTCGAAAGGTGGAGTCAGCACGGGATGATAGACACCTGGTCCGCATAGCGGTGACGGACCGTTTTGCTGCATCTGGATAGTTGGCAGAATGTTGGTGCACTGCTACAAGTGTATCATTGTGTGCTTCATCAATTCGTCAGCGTCTACTGCACCGTGGACTGCGTGCAAGAGTTACTTTATACAGGATCCTCCTGACGCAAAACCATCGGCGCCTGCGGCTACAGTGGGCTCATGGACATAGAGACTGGCGTGCTGATTGGCAATAAGTGGTGTTTTCTGATGAATCCCGCTTTAATTTGGGGTATAGTGATGGCCGCATCCGTGTTAGACGCTATACCAGTGAACGCCACCTTCCGGAGTGCGTTTTCGAACATCATAGTGGACGAAACCCTAGCGTTATGGTCTGGGGTGCGATTGCGTATCATGGACGATCTCAGCTGCTACGAATTGTGGGTAATCTTAACAGCAACCGGTACATCAATGAAGTTCTGGAGCCCGAAGTTGTTCCCTTCCTTCAAGGCATTCCCGGAGCTGTATTTCAACAGGACAATGCCCGCCCACATATTGCCAGGAATGTTCAAGACTTCTTTTCATCACAACAGATACAGCTTCTTCCTTGGCCTGCCTATTCGCCGGATATGTCGCCGATTGAACATGTGTGGGATTTCGTTGGTCGGCGTCTCGCTCGTAATCCTCGTTCTATAGCTACTACAGATGAACTTTATTGTCGCATACAAGCAATCTGGAATGCTCTTCCTCAGGTACACATTCAACATCTCTTTGATTCCATGCCGCTTCGTATAGCATCACTTGTTGCAGCGCGTAGTGGCTTTACCAAATTCTGATTTTCGACGTGTAATTTTTTTTCTTCGCTTTGTAATTTTAATCGTTTATTTGTATCAACACAGGTCGTTTGTACATTAAATTTCATTCAATTCGGACGAGTCCTTCATGGTGTTGCAATTTTTAGAAACATGAGTATATATATTTCTTCAATACGATTTATAAATAAAATATTACAAAGTATATATATATAACTTTATGTGCGTAGTCATGGTTTCGTTATTTATTATAGTCATATGTGGATTATTTATTTTACATATCAGTAGATCGTAATATACACTTAGCATATACGAAAGCAAGTTTATCGTAAAATTACGATAGCAGTATAAATCTAAATCCTATGCATTTGCGATAATTTCCGTATATTCTACAGAAAGATACGATAACATCAGATTTCATCTGCATAATTCATCGCAAATGCACAAGCGAAATGCAAATACAAAATTTTCCTTTCTCCTGACATTTTTAGGAGAGTAAATGCAGTATTTTGACAAGCATGATTTGTGCAAAAATTGCCAAAACGGACTCTAAGGACGGAAATTATTAAGATTTTATGACTTTATCGACATATCGTCATATAAATCTAAACTTTAATCTATTTTATGGTAAATAGTATTCGTTAGAAATTATTCAGATCTAAAAGACATAGCTTTCAAATATAAAACTGGAGTATAGTTTCCAATTTTGAATTTCTTAAAAAGAAAACAGGAATACCAAAACCACAAGTTATATACAATACTGCATTTAAATTGCCTACGAACGGTATCGTAGTCTTAAAAAGGAAGAAACCGCTTACATATGCAGGTACAGTCTAATCTGAATTTAACGATTTCGACAGGGATAGTGAAAATAGTAGTCAAATTGTGGAATTCGTTAAATCAGGAACACGTTTATCAGAACCAATGATGCACCCACGGGGGGGGGGGGCGATGGATCCTGGACCCTTCCTTGGGCGGAAAATTCACGTGCAAAGTACGTTAAAAGTTATAAGTATGACATTAAAAAAATAACAATATTTTTTACATTTTTGCGCCCCCAGAACAAAAATCCTGCGTGCGGCATTTATCCAAACTGAAATAAGAAATTATCGAAAAAGCAAAGCATAAAAATGCTTACCAGCGTTGTGAAGAATACATTTTAATTTTAATAAACGTAAGACATAAGTACCGAGGAAATTACTACTTTGAAAAAAAATACTCGATTGACGTTTGTTTTGGTTTTTTAGAGTTAGCATTTAACATTGCCTTTCCGATTTCTTCAAATGCATGGAAAAGATCATAGTTGACGTCAAAATGCAGAAAATTATTTTAATTTTTATTATTAAATAAATTAATAATTAATATGCAAAATATATACCTCCTACTTATCTTTTAATCAACTTATGATTGTTTATTTGGAATATAAATTTACATATAAGAGCTTTTGAATTTACGAATTTCAAAATTGTGTCAACCGCGGGTTTTCTAGGATATTAAATGAGATAATTTGTGTATCAAATTATAAGTAAACATTTTAAAATTTAAAAGATTATAAAACAAGTACAGTTAACCTCACTTAATCAAGTCACGGATAATCAAATACCCCGTTTATAAGAATAAAGTCTGATGGAGCCAAAAAAATTATTACTAATATTAAAATTCCCCTATTTAACGAGTAATCTTTATAGGTCATCTCTGGGTAATCGAATAAAGGCTGAAAAATCTTAACATAAGAATCAATTAATATAATTTCAGTAGAATTTTAGCCATTCGGAACAACCGAGAAGAACGGAAACAAATAGAAATCGGTTTGTTTTGAATGAACTTGGTTTCAAAAAATGGCTGCCTTTTTTTGATTCACGTATACTTTTTTTTATTTTTCCCTCCAAAATCACGAAGGGCCGATCCTTCTATCAAATTTAATTAGAAAAATAAATAAACAATCAAATTTAATTTGGCACATTTTTGGGCCTTAACTATTTTCAAAATTAAATTATGCAAAAAATTGATTACGTCATCCCGCATTTACAGTGGTGGTGATGCCAAACTTAAAAATCTAAATAACCGGAGCCAACCTTCAAACGAGTCTAATCGATTATGAGATGGCGGCGTTGGAGGACAAATCCAAATGTAGAGTCCATTCGTGCGTTATTATGGTCTTATCTTGGATGATGTACTAAGGAGCGGATCTAGAAAGATAAGTACTGGACAACAGAACACTATTGACCAGGGTTGCAGGTTAGGAAGCGCGTCAGGTGATTGACCGCACCTCAGTCTGTGACGTCACGAACGTCGTGTGTCCGAACCATCTCCTTCCTTTCCTTCCTTCCTTCTCCTCGGAAAGGGCACCACGGGCCCGACCGATCGAAGCGACTGAGCTATTTTTAGAAAACCGTGAATGTACTTGGACTGGCGTATCTGCTTCATCTCCGAATCAAGAATTCCCCCAAATCTTTTTTTATTTATTCATTGGACGTTTGGAGATCATCCCATATATTTCAATTAAGCTCGAAGGAAAAGCATTTTTCAGAGGCGTTAAGAAATTACAATCAATCTTTATATATCATATCGATTATGCGTAAGATAATATTTTATAATCGATTTTGTGCCACTAATTACAATACAAAGACAATCGTTTGATTTCTAATAGGAAGAAGCAATAAATAGATAAATAGGATTTGTGAGCAGTGCTTTGCTTATAATGAGGCCAATATAGTTTATCATTATCCCTGGGTTTAGACACTTCTAACTGGTTATAATAAAATAAATAACTAAATATTCATCATATATAATATATGGTTATAATAAATAACTAAATATTCATCATTAACAAATCAATGAGTAACCATTCCAGTGCATAATTTGTAATGTAACAACAACCATTATTTTTGTATTATTTTTTAATGAATCTACATATTAGTTTACCTGATACGAGGACACCTATACATTAATATATATTAATTCCTTCCTAAAAGAATGGGTCTTGTCAAGCGGTCTTTATCTGCTTTGTTCCCCGTTCTCTTCCAGGGTTTTATCCCCTGTGAATTAATTTATAAATGAATGAATGAACGAACGAACGAAAGAAAAAATTCATTTATGCATAGAATCTCTCTCCTTATATTATATGGAAAATTTTTTGAATCTGTTTACAAAATTATCGCAAACTTTTTTTTAAATATTCTGAATATAAAAAGAATACAAGAATCGTAAAACATGCCCTTCAAGATAAGAACGATGAACGAACGAAAGTCAATGACGAATAGCGTCCATCGAAATGCGTTTTTTTCTTGTTGAGGTCGAAATGTAAGTTGCAATTATGTTCGTCAGAATATGACAATTTCGTTTCATGGAAGAAACAACAGGTAATAACAATATGTACTTTGTAAAATTTTATATCAAATAAACATGTAAAATAAAATACATTGTATTTCAAGGTTGTAATAATAAAATATCTATGTTATACTATAAATTACAAATCTGTTCAAAATTATGATTAAAATTTTACGCGGATTAAAAACTTTGAAAGAGGGGCACGTCGACCTTATATAGATTAAAGATATATATATATATATAGACAAATGCTTATACCCTTATAGACAAATACTTCCCTTTTTCTGGCTTGAAGGTCGAATACTGTACCGAAAATATTAGCATTGAATATATATTACAATGTTTGCATCATCTCTTCCTTTTACCCTTATACTCACACAGCTTATTAATTGCATAGGCAAAAATACGTATAAAAAAAAAACAAAGAACCGAACACATTTACAATACATGTACATACTTATTAATATACAAAGTGAAATTGAACATTTTACAAGGAGGTTTTTTTTTACTGTTTATTTTTAACAAGGAAGCCAATGTCTGGTCTTACATTTAATTATACAATAATTTTCGGCACCCACATATAAGTAGCCCGAGCTAAAGCGTTTTTGTTTTAGGAACAAAAGAGACGCCATTCTCATCCTGGATTCAAACTAGGGTTCTCCCTTTGTGCCAAGAGTGTCTCGACAGCTAAACGAACAAGGAAGGACTCACTTACTCTCTCTCTCTCTCTCTCTCTCTCCGTATATAAGGGTGTAATATATTATAACTATATTATCATATTATTATATATTATTACGAAGAGATAGAGAGTTGTTGTTCCTGTCCTCGTTCGTCTAGCGGTCAAGACACTCCGGGCTCAACGGAGGGACCCTGGTTCGAATCCAGGATGGGGACGGCGTCTCTTTTTCTCCTAAAACCAAAACCTCTATCTTGAGCTACTTATACGTGATCGCCAAAAGTCATTGTATAATAAATTCCCCCACGAAAACTTACAAAAAACTTTCCTTGGTGGCTTTGTGTGTTGACCGTTATTTGGCAATTGTGTTATCCCTGAGAAGGGTAATAATATATTTCATCCTTATATTTAATGCTATAATTCTTCTAAGAATAAGTACGAATAGAAAAAAAAGTTTAAAAGCGTAGTAGAAATTTTATTCGACAAATTCGACTTCGATCTAAGAATGTTTTCAAAGTGGACGCCACTTGTGATGATTTTAACATTTGATTTGACATAAATTTCATTCTTTAGAACAACTATTCCCAGACGTAAGTGCTGCCAAATAGGGACTTCAGTTTTAAAGCATGTAAGCGAATAGTTGAGAAAATGTGCCGATCGACACATTTAAAATAGAATTCAAAGAGTTTGAAGCTGAATTTTTCATTTGAATCATTGTTGCCATGCAAACCAATCACTTCCATCTGCATATTTCTTTAAATATCTACAACAGACCCAACAGAATTATATTTTTCATGAATGGGCAAAAAATATTAAAAGCGCGCCACCATTTTCCGCGGGTTGAAGATCCCTGTTTTAGCAGTTCTTGCCTCTTGATTCTCGTATCTTTTGCAGTCAGAGCGAGGTATTAAAAACATAATATGATATATATATGACGCTATTTCTAGTTTCCTTAATTATATAAAAAAACATATTTTAAAAACGATAAAATTAGGTATAAGTAGCGAAAGCTACTTTATAAAAAGGAAAAATAAAGTATAAGGAAATATTTTAAAAAGGAAAAATAAATTATAAGAAAGAAGGAGAGAGAACGAGATACTATGCATAATGGTAGTGATAAAAGCTATCTTTGTACACACCTCAATTAAAAAAATAAGAATTACTTAAATACAGCAAGCAATAGGAATGATAAAATAAATTTATGATTCGATCAAAACTTATCGAAGAAGCTCTAGAATTTCTTTTAAAAAAAAAGGCGTGAATTGTCATGGCATTTCAATTGTCACATTGTTTAATTTTCCACTGGATAATAGATACTTTTTAATTTTCATCTTCGTTCCTTCCACACACACACACACGCACGCCCACTAGGTAAGCGTCGTTGTCACAATGGAAAGCGAATTATTATAGAGGACCGTCCCCTGTACAGATGCCTTCCGTGTAAAACGACGGTCCATGCCGCGAAGACTGATGTGCAGGGGCTCGCACCGACTTCTCCATATTGGATGCGAAACAGAACGAAAGAACACTATACAAACAGTTTTTAAAGCCGATGGTCGTTTATTACGGAACGGCAGATGATTCCAGGTGAATTTTAATTAATTTTCAGACAATTTTCTCACGGTAACATTATCGATTGGCTGCACTTTGCAACAAATTTTTAGATCAAACAAAGAAATCTGTCAAGCCGCAATTAATGACATCATTAAAACTTCGATTTAACTAACACGAAACAATAGCATGCCTAAAAATAATTAACTAACTATATTTTTCATTACTTTTATTACTTTTTAAAATTATAGGAAAATTTTTGAGATTACAAAAATGTTACAGTTTATTTGTACTACGATAGTTTATATCGGCGAGTTTATAATAATAATAATATTATTATTATTATTATATTAATATATTATTTAAATAATGAGAAAGTGGAACTAATTAAAGCGTTCGCAGGGCCGGGGACAGGATTTGCGGGCTCCTGGAAAGTTTAAAAGATTCCCCCTCCCTCCCTCCCTCCCTCAATCAATCAATCAATCAATCAACTAATCAATCAATTAATCATGTTTAATGACAAATTATGATCGTTATATTAACAAAGTTTTGCATCTGACCTCTAAAAATCTGAATCTCTACTGTCTTGGGCAGTGGCGCACCCAAAATATTCCGAAAGGGGGGGACCTCAGTGGTGCAAAAATTTTTTGGTGGAAAAAAATGGCCAGACGCCATATCAATTACAATTTTTTTGTGTTTGTGCGTACATTTATCATTATTAAATTACTAATTTTATCTAATGCAAGATACTTAAATAATTAGAAGTAGATTATTTTTGTACAATTTTAAAATAGCCAGCACTCTTATTTCATCCACGTCGCTGAGGTTAGATTTCTTGACATGATTAGAAATATCCTTAGAAATATCCTCAGCCAGAATTTCTATTTCAACCGTGTTTGATATTGTGTTTTGGGCTACCTTTACTTTCCTGGAAAGCGTTTGAAGACAGTCCCAGACCACTGCTGCTGCTGTTGCTTGCCTTAACAGTAGTCTCATCACTGTCACCAGAGTTCAAGGAAATCTTGGGAACATCACTAATTTTATCCTACATTTTTAATAAAATAATTTACCAGTGTCTGTTGGCGTAATAATTTTTCGTTTTGTTAGCCCAAGGAAGGGGTCCGGACCCCTCTCGTACCCTACGTGAGTGCGCCACTGGCCTAGGGAAATTATACCCCGGACTACAGTGGGCCAAAAAATACACTACACGTATTCTGCTTTACTACTCATATAGAATCCTGATTAATGGCATAATAGGCAAAAGATTTGAAATTACGCTACAGTAGAGAAGCGTCTGGGAAAGGGAATATTTCATGTTCTGATTACTAGCTTTCAGTGTGATCTATGAGGGTGTGTCCTAGAATGATGACGTCATCACATTTCAACTATTCAGGCATAATGAAGTCCATCCAAACGGACAGCGAGGGGTTCACTCCGAAGCGGGGAGTGTGGAGGGGTCTCCCTCACTAACCGTTCTCTGATTCAGGTAAGAGTAATTTGTTTTCAGGTGTGTATTTTGTAAAAAGTAAATACAAACCTCGTAAATTTTTTTATATATAGGTCACACCCTCAGGTTAAAAGCATAGCATCCACAGCCACATTCTCCAGCAGGGACCGATAATGAATATTGGGGGCCAAGGCCCAACTTGCATTTGGGGCCCCCTGACGTGCATATTGGATATATATCTGAAAAACGTACGCACCCTTATTACCATTTAAAAATGGAGGTAAAAATGTGCTTTTTAATCCCACGTTCACGTCAATGTCGGATGTCCAAGAATGAACTTGCAGAGCTGAAGTAAAAGTTTGTAAAAACTGTGGTTGAAGACTGTGCTTGAAGTAAAAGCTGTAGTAAAAGTTTTGGTAAAAGTAGCGAGTAATGTGTGGTATTGTCGCACCATTCGTATTTTTGAAAACTCTGCTCTTTTATTATCCAATTCTCAAAGCTGCGTTTGTAATAATTATAATAATTGTGATTATGTACCAGCGATGATTTCTCTGAATTTGTTTCGGATTGTAAATCTGAAGAAAAAACGTTTTTTTGTATTAATTTACTATTTTATCACATTAAATACAATTGTTACATAATTTTTTGGGGGCCCTCTCCTTTCGCGGTACCCGGGTGTGGGGCTCCGCAAAGCCCTTGCCATAATCTGGCCCTGCTCTCAGGTTAAAAGCAATCAATCAGAGCACGGAATATTCCTCTCTCCCAAATGCACTTCACCATAGGGTGATAAAAAATAAAGACGTTTACTTGCGTAGACGCATTTACTTCCAAAATGTAAATATTCTCAAAAACTTATCACACAACTAGGTAACGCTCAAAAATAGAAATAACATTTTAAGAGAATATTTCACACACACACACATATATATATATATATATATATATAAAATCACAAGCTCAAGTAAAATTTCTTACTGTACTATGACTATTCCTTTATAAATTAATGGCTTTATTTTAACTATTGAAGTAATACTATGAGACAAAAAAAAAGTTTTAGAAAAAAATTCAAAGCGTATCAACTTAACCCAGCTTGAGTCAAGTTGATAAGATAATGGGTCAGGTTGATATACAAGAATTATGATAATATTCATTTCTGCACAGCATCATCCCAACATGTTTTTGGTCTGACTAATCAAGCCAGACTTTGAAGGCAAACATAAATGTGATTGGCAATTTATACACGTGTAAGGAGGGCTGTCTTCTCCGCAATCTATGTGTGCCCACATTTTACAGAAAATGCATTGAATCCAGCCTTGTCCCGGTTTGGATGTAGAGTAAGTTTTTAAACACACCAATTGGCGCACCCATGGCGGGTTTGGTGGTTAATCCTCCCAAATCTGATATTGAAAAACACATCGTTGTATTATACATAAAGTTCGATCCGTCGTAAAAGTAATTTACCCCCCCTCCCCACTTCTAACTTATGGATGAAACCTTCCCGAGAAAATTTCTGGGTGCGCTACTGAACACACCAAACAAAATGTATCTCCATCTTTATCAGAATCGGATCCAGGTTCCTTGTATTCTTTTTTAGATTTCAACCTTTTCGTTTTTTGTCCTTTTCCTTGGCGCAGTATAGCCCAGATGCTCTTGCGCCATAAAAAAGCCAAACAATCAATCAATCAACTTTTTCCTTGCTTACTGGGTTTGTTACTGCTATTTTCCTTTACACAGCCGAGTGACTTAAATAATCTCATTTTTGCTTTTGCTTTTTTAACAGATAGAAAACTATCCTTACAAGTCCTTAAGAATTCCTTAATTTTAAAAAAAAAAATTTAGGGGCCTTAAAACTCCTTAATTTTTCGCTCAAATCCTTAAAACTCCTTAAGTTTTCGCTCAAATCCTTACAACTCCTTAGTTTCCATCCCATCAATCTTTCCTCGCCGAATATGACCGGAAAAAAAATTAGGAAATTCCCTTTTACTCCTAACTTCATTTCAGTTCTCCACTCTCAACTCAATGGACAAGCTGGAAAAGATGTAATAATTTCGCCTAATCATAATATCCAAGTTAAGACAATCGTCGACGACAGGGAGGCTAAATTTTTAGTGACGCATTTTCAAGAACCTCAATTTGAAAAATTGTTGAAAGTTGCCAAAATGGGGATGATAATAAGGACCCACAAAGCATCTAAATCATATGTGTTGTGGGTCCTTAATTTTTTGTTTTAGGTCCTTAAAAAGTCCTTAATTTTGCTGTTTAAAAAATAGTATAAACCCTATCATGCCTACTAAAAATAGTTGCACGTCCCCGACTTGTCGCTTTTGGCTCTCACAAAAAAAATATTAGGATGTCTTTTTAAAAATTTATAAAAACATTCTGAAGAAGTCACTTTTGAACTATACCAAGTACCTGGCAAGTTGATATAATTTGCTAGCGCCAACTCATAAGAAATTTCTATGATGTGCTTGGGACTCAATCCGTAATAAATTTCTGAGCACGTTAAAATGTATTTGTTGAGTTCTTTCCCAAGATCATCAGTTAAAATCTTCCGATGTTTTGAATACCCTATTTAACATCTACATTCGCATTTATGTTTTGTTGTTTCTTTTCTTTTTTATTTTTATACCTTAGAAAAGTCATTTTATCTATAGAGAACGTGTTTTCAGCTTCCTGAAGAAACATTCCGCCATTTTGAATTTCAGTATAAGCTCTTTCGAATATTTCAATAGTTATTTCTCCCTTTTTTTTCTAGGTTCCCGGCATTTCTGGAGAAAAAACAAACAAAACATGTATTACAACTCTTGTGGGTTGAGTTGATACACCCTATCAACCTGACCCAAGTGAACTATATCAACCTGACCCAAGTGAACTATATCAACCTGACCCAAGTGAACTCTATCAACTTGACGCAAACGATACCATTACATTAACCTCAAAACTATAACAGATCGGTTACAGTTACAACTATTTCTTTCAACAAAAGTTCTTACCTGTTAACTAAGTAACACCATGATAACTTTATTTGAAAAACAGTGCAGCTGTGAATTCCTCTGTGACACTCAAACAAGAACCTAAAAATTTACTTTTGATGGTTTAAAACATGTTTTTATTCACAAAACAAAAACAATCACAGTCGGTTTTTCCCGTACAAGGGTGTTGAGTGTTGAGCCCTTGTTTCTTCCCCCTTCACCCCGCTCCTTTGCGCCTGCGCATTAAGAAAATATTACTTCTTTATCAACTTGACCTGGTCTCCCCTATATATGAGTAAAATAAAGAAATATAAGAAAAGTGTACATGAGGAAGGGAATTTACAAAGCAAGTGTTATATTGCGAACTATTGTAAGTAAGAAAAATATAATAATATTGTTGATAAATTGGTTATATTAGAACAAAGCAGTGTATAAATGTATTGTATACCGATATACCAATAAATGAATGAACATAAAACTGAGTAGCATTAAATAACAAAATCTCACATATAAATATCATAATGTATCTTAACACCGTACATTAATAACATAAAATGATTTATCGTAATGCCATACAATATTATCATAAGATACATAGATATATTTACATTATATTATATATTAACAAAATATGCAACGAACTTGTCGAATCTCAGTACAAAGACACCACATATTATATATAAAATATATAAATATTTTTATATCATAGATTAACAAATATACAAAGATCTTAGCAAACTCTTCATCACGGGAAACGTTTACTAAAGGTTTGAATTGGGAAACTGGATGGTCACATTAGCAAGTGCCGACCATCTATCAGAAATAACACATTGCTTTGTATTAATATAACCAATTTAGCAGCAATATTATTATATTTTTCTTACTTATAATAGTTCACAATATAACACTTGCTTTGCAAATTTTCTTCCTCATTTACATTTTTCTCATATATTTTCTAATTTTGATTATTTGCAGTTGTAAGCGCATTGTCACATATAGAAGTGCTGTTAAAACTTTCCTATTAATTGTGTAGAAGGTTTTTAATAAACCCTTTTTCAATGCATATGCCACTCTAGTTAGAATGTTTACCTATTATATATATATACGTAATATGTTTTTAGTGAAATTAGAACTCATGAGATAAAAATTAAACTTATAATTCTATTATGAATTTTTTTCCGAATAAAATGGGAAATTAAATTAGCGAAAGAAGATTTCTTTAGTTAGTTAGCACATTTTTATGAAATTCATAAAACCTTCTTTAATTAGAAAGGTAAAGTCGCAATTAGTGTCATTAGTAAATTTCTTTCAAAACTATTTATGTAATGTACAAAATGCGAAGGTTGGAAAGCCTTGTCAGAAACCATTTTTAAAAATTATTGTTCCTGATATTTCAAGCATTGAATCATGCATTGATTGATGCATTGCTTCAAGCACTGATGGATGCATTGATTCAAGCATTGAGCGATGCATTGATTCAAGCATTTATTGATGCATTGATTTAAGCATTTATTGATGCATTGATTCAAGCATTGACTGATGCATTGATTCAAGCATTGATTGATGCATTGCTTCAAGTATTGATTGATACATTGATGATATTGTTTTACACGTCATTTCAAGCAAACAGGAAAATATATCGCGTCAATGACTCTACTTGCTCAGTATACCTGATTGCATATACGCGTCCTCGGTATATGCAACCAGGTATACTGAGGACGCGTATATGCAACCAGGTATATTGAGCATATAAGCGTCCTCGGTATTTCAAATTCTTTTTTATTTTTATCAGATGGTATAACAGTGTTTTATACTTATTTGCAATAACAATAAAAGTACTACCTAATAATTTAAAACATATTTAATGCAAGAATCGTTGAGTTTACAGGGAAAAAGGCAAGATGGAAAATATGCGGGGCAGTTGATGTTTGTTTGTTTGCTTTTTGGTTTTACGGCTCAAAGACTACAGTGGTCATGCTGCGCCGGGACCTACTGTTTTCCGAGGAATCCGAACCTCTTAAGGCCTGGGGAACCAAACCCCGGACTACAGTGAGCAGTGCGATCTTTATGAGATCTCTGAGTAAGCGTTCTTTTTGCACTGCTGGGAGTCGAACCCGGATTAGCCGCGCAATAGGAGAACGCGTTACCACACTGCGCCACCGCAGGGCCTGGGGGCAGTTGATGAAAATGGCGATTGGAAAATAAGAAAAACAAGGAAATATAATGCCATCTCTATTAAGACATAGAGCTGTTGGCGAAAATGAAGAAAAGAAGAATTAGAGGGCTTTAATATGTGGAAAGAATGGAAGAATCCAGTAATAAGTTTTGCAGAGAAAAAAAAAGGTTGAGAAGAGTGGCCGCCGATGGCAGCTCTGTGTTCTCAAGCGGAGCGTACATTGTAAGATGCTTCAAGCGGGAACTGTAGATATAGTTTGAGTGGTCGTAGAAAGAAGAAGTGAGTGATAGATATGTGGATGTTCTTCGCCAGTTAGATGCTATTGGAGACAGCAAGCATGAGGAGTGACACCGCGAAGCAGCGCCGTCCATGGGAAGAAGTGGCGGCAGGAGCAGAGACAGAAAAACCAACCAATGGGAGAATTTAGGAGAGTTAAGAAGCTTACGGGAACCAATCCAGAAGCAAGAAAAAAAAGTGGGACGCTCTAGTAAAAGATGGCTGAATGAAGTAGAGACATAAGAAAAAGAAAGGAGCAAGAGAATTGTAGAGGGCAGCTTTGGAACGAGGGGAGTGGAAAATGATTCATGAAGAGGCCCAGGTTCTTTAATGACTGTAGCGGCAAAGGAATTTGATACACAGTTAAGCAATAATGCCAATAATAATATTCAAGTTTATAATGGAACCGTAGTTAAGGGGGGAGGGGGAATCAGAAACAAATGTAGTAATATCTCATTAGGGACCATTTACGAAGAACATCAGCATGATTTTGGCAATTTTTAACCCCCCCCGATCCGCGCTCGTCCGATTTCACTCAATCCCCTCCCCTATGGCGGACGTCCGACAGATGACTACCCCCACACAGGTTCTCCAAAATTTAAAAAAAAAAAATGTCCAACATCTTGAAATTACGTAAAAAATATTTTTCTTTACATTCAACATCTTATACTATTCTTTTCAGGATGTACGTGTGTTACATTTACCTATAGGCGAATGTACAGTGGTAAAAAAATCCGACCACCCGACTTTTCTCTAGTTATTGAACATAGAACAAAAATTTCAACGCCACTTTATCTACAATGGCTAATTCTATAAAAATATGGTAATGAAAAATATTTGGGGGCCGTCTTCATATTTAATTTAACGTCAACTTTAAAATTTTTATTGGCAACACCCACTTTTTTATTTCATAGAAAACTTCTCTGTAACCAATTTATGCTAAATTTCAAATTTCATGGAATTTGGGTAATAAATAACAAAGATAATCGATGATGTGTGTTAAGGAACTATCCATACATTTCACATTGTAGTGTTTTGATTTTTCAGACTTAGTCCGTTAATTGAATTTTGTTGAGTTACCGTTAATTGTTGAATTGAATAAATAGTAAATTTTTATGACTAGCAGGTCCTATTTTTTTTTAATTCCTTAATCTTATACAAGATACACTTAAAACGTTGAACTGTAGTTTTAAAACTATTAATATATTAAAAGTTCTTGCCATTCGAATTTGCTGTTATCTATCTACGTAATATAAAAAATTGTCAGAATTTTTAAAAAAATATGAGAGTATGTTTTTTTAATATTTTGTTATAGTTCTAATAAAAAAACGATGTCTTTACAAAATATCTTGTTTTTATTTTTATTTTAATGTTATTTAACTATAGGTAGTTTAAATCATCAAATTATGGTTTTAGCGTTTCAAGAACTACAACTAATTTTAAGTAAACTTGTAACATCATAAATATATATATATGCAAATGATGCTACGTTTATAAGCTTATTACTTTCTTGTTTATATATTCCAGATATTGTTTTTTCATAACTAAAATTAAACAATGAAAATTTCTTTAACATTTTCGCATAAATTAAATAAATGCAGGGCCATTCTTAAAAAAAAAATCACTGGAGTAAAAACATTTGGTATGGGAGGATAACCCCCTAATTATTGATTTTTAAAAGAACCTTTAATAACTTGGAAATTATTATTATTAACGTGTAATTAATTATTAACGTGTAATTAATTATTAACGTGACTGCATTCCAATTTTGCATATTTATGTTTTTGCTGCAGCTGAATCGAATGGCGTAAAATATTACCCCTCTTTCAATTCACATTTGTTTGAAATATTAATTTCATAATTAGTAATTAATATTTATAACTTTGACCAATCAGAAAGTTAATACAAAATCCCTTTGGATAATTGAGCCCTATGACGTGCAAAAATAATTAGATTCATTTACTTATTTCAAAAGATATCGCTTAAAAAGTGGATAGTAAATTTAACATTAGGAGATGCGAAATTCAAATATTTATAACTCAGCAACCATTCATTCAGAAGTTATAAAATTTGGAATATTCATATAATTTTATGTATAAAATTTAAAAATAAATTAAAAGGTGGGTGTTACCATTGGAAATTTTAAAATTGACGTTAAATTAAACATGAAGACGGCCTCATTACCATATTCTTATAAAATTAGCCGTTCCAGATAAAGTAACGTTAAAATTTTTGTTTTACGTTCAATAATTCTCGGGAAAGTCGAGTGGTCGGATTTTTTTTTTTTTTTTACCACTGTACCTGATCCACATCACTTAAGCCAGTGTTTCTCAAAGGGTGGTCCACGGACCACTGGTAGTCCGCGGCGGCTTATCAAGTGGTCCGCGAACCACTCATGTTCCGTGAGGACTCATCAAGTGGTCCGCAGGATCATTACCAAATTTTAGAGAAGAAAATTTACCGACATAACTAGAATTTAGGTTCGTGCGAGATTTAAGGAATTTCTCATAAATATTACCTGTTATAAACCTTACCTTTCGGCGATTCGTGAAAGTTTTGACTCCTCTAAAAATACCCATGCTGTGCATATTGCTTATTATTATTTAATTAAATTAAGATGTCATTTTCATTGTAAATTTGACAAAATAAAATTGTAACCCACATTCTCTTTATCGAATAGTATTACTCCAAAAATTATTTTGCTTCAGGTGGGTTTGGCAGCTAACTCATATTTTACGAACATCGTCGGAGATTTTAGAGATTTTCTGTCAAAAGCGGGTGCTTTTTTAAAGTAAAAATAAAAATAAAAAACTTAAAATTAACTACAAATTTTATTTCAAGGGATTAATGGGATAAATAAATCTCTCCTGCCGGAGTTTTTACATACGTAGCCTATATAAGCCTGCCAATAAATCACATAAATCGAGAGTTACTATAGTTATAGCTTTTCTTGGGAGAGGCGGGTGGGGGTGGGGGATCAGTATGACGGTGGCTAAGTGGCTAAGTAGGGATTAATATTATTAACCGTAGTTCGCGACCTTAATTTTGGGCAATATATATTTTAAAGGGAGCAGAAATCCCTCCCCCCGATGGTCAGCGATAAGTAAAGGAATTCTTAGGTCTGTGAACGACGAAAATTTGAGAAACACTGACTTAAGAAATAAAAACTTCTTTTTAGGACAAAGCGTTTCTACTCATCAGTGCCTGCAGAGTTTCAAGGAGGGGGCAAATGCCCTTTGACCCCTCTCTCCGGGTATCAATGTCCACCGCACCCATTAGGCTAATTATACCCAGGCATCTGATGGGAATCGAGTAAGGTTACTCGACTCCTTTAGCTTCTTGTGTTTCCACCAAAACGATCAAAAAACTCATAAAACGTAGGTGGTGTCCATCTTCTGCATTTTCCCAAAAACGCTTTTTTTTTCTGCAATCTCAACACATGCTTCAAATTGTCATGCGATTTACGTTTGGAAAACAAAAGTGTGTTTTCCTTCGAATTTATAAAAAGAAAATTGAAATGAGGAATTTACGTAAAAAAAAAAAGGGCTTATGTCTTTTCCATCAAATTTATAAGAAAAAATTACAACTTGGATGGTCCTGTAGGAAGCAACCCCTTCCCCCTCTCTTCTGCTTTGTGCGCTTGGACCTAACCTCCTTCGCCCTAAAGCAAGGACGTGTTTTGTATATGGTCTCTTAACACGAACCCTCTAATCCGAAAACCCTGCTAATCCGATTTTTTTCCAACAAAAAAACAAGTTTTACAAGACGTAAACCAACAACCAGTGTGTGTTGCCAACAAATCGGAATTTTCCGTAAAAGAAGGGAATTTTTCGTTCCAGGCCCGTCGTCTGTGACGCTTGCACACCCAAACACATACACATCAAACAATTATAGCTTACAGTAAATTCTCTACTAAAGATTTCAATTACTCCGAACAGATTTCGGTTACTACGAACAGATTTCGGTTACTCCGAACAGATTTCGTCCCAAGTAGTTAGGATTAACGAGACTGTACTGTAGCAGGATACGTATGTGCCAAAAATTTATCTTTCTTTATCTGGAGAAGACAGGGTTAAGGGAAATGTGTTGTTTAATGTAACGTAGTGTACTCATTATATCAATAAAAAAATTATATTTATATCGACTATTCGAATTACGTTAACCGGAATGGCTCAGTCTAAAGGGATTTTTTGACGAAGGCAGGGTGTTTCTCTGCCGAAACAGTTGTAAATCGACGTTCCAGCTGAAATAAACACATTTGTGTTATTTCACGTTTTAATTGCTAATAAATTTGGCACCCATGTTTAAAGCTCATACTTGAGCTTTTTTTGGTATAGGAGAAAAAGAGATGACATCCCCATCCTGGAGCCGAACCAGGGTTCCTCTGTTGAGCGCGGAGTGTCTTGACCGTTAGACGAACGAGGATATGGAACAATGCTTTCTCCGTATATAAGGATGTAAGATATTATTACCCTTCTCAGGGATAACACAATTGCCAAATAATGGTCAACACAAATAATGGTTCGTCTAGCGGTCAGGACACTCCGGGCTCAGCGGAGGGGCATTAGTTCGACTCCCGAATGGGAACGGGGTCTCTTTTTCTTCTATACCAAAAAGCTCTCATATGAGCTTTAAGCGTGGGTGTCAAATTTATTTGTAATAAAAAAATCCCCCACGAAAAACTCACAAAAATCTCGCCCCGGTGGCTTCGTATATTTACAGTTATTTGGTAATTGTGATAGCCCTGAGAAAGGTCATAAAATCTTGCTTCCTTTACATTTTAATGTGTTAATTATTGTTAATCGCGCTAGTTTGCAAGATTTTTAAAATATAGCTAATTTTAGCTGGTTTTTGCTATTTTTTCGAACGCTTGTTACAGATCTGGGCTTAATATTGGCTAAATACATCACAATTTTACGTTGTTTGTCATTTTGTATTATCATAGTCTGTTATAATAATGAGTTATGTTAAAACTATAACATGAAATTGAAACGTCCATGTAAAAGAACAAGATGTTAAAGATCTCAAACAATTATCTTTATATTGTATTTATCTGCCTAATTATAATCTACTATGAGTAATTTTTAGTTTTCAAAGAGCTAATTTACTTTTTGTGGTTATCAACACGACTTGTGAAGTGGAAGAAACCCGAGGAACGGCGTCTAATGGACGCCATTCCTTTTAAGCAGACGAAATTCAAATTAAAAGCATCCCTTTTCCCAACGGTAATTAAAAGAGATCTTCTGTTCTTGCAATAGGCATTGTAGGAATGAAAGGAACATGAAAACATAAAACATAACTTCCATTGCCATAAACTGTGATTAGTTTTGGCTGAAAATACGTGATGACTTAGAAATGATATTTCCTCTTCTCGTGCTATACAAAATTGTGCCATTTTTCGTGTTTATGGCATAGTAAAAACCGAGAGAAGCCCTACAAAACAAAGGGCTAGCTCAAAAGAGAATTTTTCATTATTTCTGGAAAGCGTATAAGAGGTGTTGTCTGTCACTGACCTCGCCAACGTGTTCTTTCCACTGCTATATATATATATATAAAACTAAAATTAATAAAAACTTTGTAGGGTTATGGACAAAATAGATATTTTTTTTATATTTGAAAAAATAAAAATTCTAAATGAAGTAAAGGAAGATGTTTTTTTCCTCTTCGGATCGAGAAATTACTGAATGCTACTCTCTTTGACGAGTAGTAGGTAGTCGAGGCCTAGCGGCGCTAGGACAAAATTTTAGGAAATCATACATTCTACAAACGAAATTCTGTTCAAGTTGTAAATAAACTATATGTGGATCTACAATTCTGTTAAGAAAAAAAATTTTTTAGAGCAATGACCCTAAAATTTTGAATAAATCAACTAAGAATCGTGGGAATTTAAAGGAAATTACAGCTTGAAACAGGTATTGTATACTGTGTTCCGAAAATAGAAAAAGCCATAATGTGTTGTTTCACACAACGAAGGCGACAAGGCGGATTTTGGGCTATCTTTTTCAACTGTTTTATTTTATTAGCTCACTTCAGAGGTCATTCCTAGTTTAGTTTGGCTGGGCACATGCATTTGTGTCACATTAATATTATTATTTTATGCTTATATGCCCCAGAGCTATATGCTGTAGGCAGTGTCGTATCCGGAGAGGCATTTGGGGGTCTTGCAATGCCGGCTCAACAACCCATACATGATGATTTCTGCCCCTATCAGATTAATGGGCTATTGACTGACTAGAGGGTTCCCTGATTGCATCCCCCCCCCCGTGCATCCACCCCTAATTTAGAACAGCGATAGGCTACTTTTTGTTTTAGGACTACTTCACTGCTCTTTGGAAAAAAAATGAAATTGAGAGACTGCGCTGCATGAAAATTATTTGCATTTAAGATCAAGGATTTCATAGGAAATGATAAAGACACCATTCCACCAAACTATTCAAAAAACGACTAAAAAGTTCATGAAAATATTATCCGTCAGATATTGTTAAAAGATACTAAAAATATGCTTGAAATTATTCGAAAATCGATGATGGTTGCTAAGCACTAACACAACTCACAAACTTTTAACATGGGTGAACACACACTTTTATTTGCAATTTTTACAATCACCCACACTCATATAAACTACTAATCGAATCCTAACAACACGGAAAGGAAACAAAAGCCACACCTCGTGGCTTTTTAGCATTGTTAAAACCTAACCGGAACTAAACAAAACTAGTTCAACTATAACTGTAAAAGTTTTTCCTTTCAACTCTGACGATGGCATAATACAAATGTCTCCAACCGCAGTCTCTCGCATCGCTGTCTTTCCACATTCTCCCACCTTTAAGTTAAATAGAGTTCAATAGTTAACTCAAACCAAAAGATCTGCAAGAGTCTAAATGCATTACAAAGTCAATCTTTCAGGACATTTAACAATTCTACCGCACCTAGTCTTTATTGACACCTCAGGAACATCGGATGTTCGTGACAAAAATTCCAGTGGAACCATACTCCCATCGAGGGCACCCTGTCTGGAAATAGCAACATCGTTGTACAGTAGACTTGCTTCATCAGTTATTTATAAAGGATAAAGTCTCTGTACAGCACGAAGATATTCTCCATCTTCAGTTTAACCAGACGGACTATTCCATCCTTTCCTGGATACGTTTCAACAACTCTTGCCAAAGGCCACTCAATTCGTTTAGTATTCTCACTTCCAACTAAAACAATGTCTCCATGTCGAATTTCATAGGCACCTTTAGCAGCTTTATGTTGACGTAACTGTCCAAGATATTCACTTCTGAAGCGTTTTCTAAGGTCGTCACGTATTCTCTGTCTGTAAGAAAATCTTTTGTTCATCTGAACTTCTTCAATATGGTCTAGGTCAGGTATTCCAGTTTCTCTTATCTCCTGAAGGAACACTGATGGAGTTAAAGCGACAAGATTGCTTGTGTCTTCGGCCACGTACGTAACTTCTTTTCTTTGTTTTTCCCATTAAAGTCCATCCCAATCTCATTTCCATGACTACAGGCCCACATTTGAGTTCCAATATCCTACCAGTAAATATTAGCTTACCCGCTTGCCCGGGACCCAGCTTCAGTAGATTGTATTAAATATTGAAATTTATTTTCAAGATCGATTTCAGAGTCATTGTGAAGTTTCTTGAAATGTTCCCAAAAACCAAGCCATTCAGTTATTTCCCCGTTAAATCTCTTCAATTCAATTTTTGTGAATTTAAACTTCCGCTTAGAAATAGCGTTATCGCTCGTTTTCGGCACGCGGCTGTTTACAATCTATTCGTTGTATAATAACAATCTCTCAGCTTTCGTTTTTAGATTAATAAATCTATCTCTATATTTCTCAACTGACTCGATTTCGGCACAGAAATCATCTTTAGCTTTCAAAGTTTCATCCGTCTGTAAACATTCGATTATTTTCTCGTTGATGCTTTCTATTCTGTCAAACTTTTCCCTTAGCTGTGAAATTAAAACAGTTAATTCTTCCGAATTAGGTTCGGGTGACTCTATAAACTCTTCTAACTTAGCGGCAGCTTTCGAAAAACCACCTCTAAGCGAAGTTCTAGTACGTTTTAGGAGATCCATAATATCAGTAAATTATACTCTCGTTATCCCGGCAGGGATGCCAAATGTTAAAAGATATCAAAAATACGCTTGAAATTATCAAAGTATGCTTATCTTTTTCGTTGGGTTCGGGATCTGTAATTACGAATCAACCTTCTTCAACTTCGCTTTCGAAAATCGATGATGGTCGCTAAAGCACTAACACCAGAGCCATATATAGAGACAGTTAGGTCACAGGGAGTTCATGGCGCCATTTTCGCTCAATCCCGTTCCTCGTTCAGAGCAACGTTACACTGTTGCATTTGCTATAATCGGCGATTTTTTTAGTCTCGAAACGGAAGGAAGAGTAATATTACATTTTTCGAGCAAATGTTGTATTTGATCTTTCAAATAAAACATAAAAGAACTTTTTAGAGAGCGTATTATTAATTATAAATTATTAATTAGAGCGTAAAAGCTTTAATATAGGGTTGCGGAATTTTTTTTGCTCCACACGGACATTGAAAAACACGTAAATACTCACTCAGTATTTTAAAAATTGCGTTTAGACGTG
>QLNU02014802.1:171522904-171536145 GCA_006491805.2 Dysdera silvatica | reverse complement strand
CCGAAGGTGGTTACTTTAGGAAGGTTCTCCTCTATTATGTTTTTTAAGTTTATTAATAATCAGTAACTAATGAAGTTCTATATTCTATTAGATTTATATCTAGATACCCACATGGTCCAAACTGATGCTCTTTTAACTGATGAAGTTCAGAAGAAGAAAAAATGATCTCTCATTGTCCAACTTGACTTGAGACATTGTGACATTAAGACTTGAATCATTGGCAAGGTCATAACCAGGATTTAATTTCGGAGGGGTCCAAATTTTTTACAGCATGCAAGGCCGTAGCCAAGTCCCATTAAAAATTTAGTTTTGGGGGGACCGGTCCCTAAGATTCCCGATCCCTAAGATTCCCCCCCCTCTGGATACGGTCATGATCAGTGTGTTCCTACCCTTATGCTGTCATCTAAACTATTGAAACCAGACGTGCAATTTCTAATCTTCTTACACGTGATATCAAAGCGTCATCTCCTGTGGTAAATTAATACAGGAAATCTTGTTTTTGTCATGAAATCCATAGAATATATTCCAAAGCTGTTCCATGTCGCAAACTGGGTTTCAACCAACTGTCATTAAAGAATGAGAAGAGTTCATACAGACTTCGTCCGTCGTGGTCTACGTACTCTTCTTTTAAGGTGTGTTAAATCACTGAATGAACGACTTTGCCCATCAATCATGAATGAAAAGACTGATTCAGTGAGTCGGTCATCGAACGATTTGACACACTGCCACTCTACTTATTTTCGATTCCAGGCTTTGGAGCAAAAGCGACAGTTCAGTGTTTCCCAGCCGGTGGTCCGTGGATCCACTAGTGATCCGCCAAAGAGTCCCAAATGGTCCGCGAGACGGGTCATTATTTAAAAAAACGATTAAAAAAAATACTTATAAAAATTATTAAATATTAAAATTAAATATAAAAATGAAACGGATGGTATATTTTTAGTATTTTGTCCTACTCCCCCTCTTGTAGAAAAACTGGCTACGCTCTTGAACGTAAGGACTTCTGGTGAAATGTAGGGACTTTCTATTGATGCCACTAGGGATTTCACCTTGACAGCACTGCTTTGTTTGGCTTCACTGTTGGCAACACTGCTTTGTTTACTTCTATACATTTACATCTTACAAAAAGGCTGTAAGGTCTTGCAGTCAGCTCGTGCAGGGACGTATTTCGGGTTCATTCAAGGAATGGGGCGATTAATGACTTGATTTTTGAAAATGATACCTCATTGGACCTTTACCTTGTATCTTTTCAATGTGTGGGCTGCTGTCCAAAGGGAGAGGGGGTGCGGTGCCACCCTCGCTTCCCAAATCTTCCCCGAACTGATGAGAATTTTTCAAAGTGGTCCGCGGGTACAATTGAAGTGGAAAAGTGGTCCGCGGCTTAAATTGAGTTGGGAATAATTGTGATAGGTAATGATGATTTCGATTGGGGAAAAACTGATACCATTTCTGACAATTCTCAGAAAGTTTTATTATCTCAAACTTCGTATTTAACCAGGTGAAACATATTTAATTCGGTTAAAAATATTTAATTAAAAAGTATTTAATTAGGTAAAACAATATAGTGGTGATACCTTTCATGCCTTAAACTGGATTCTAACTAAATATGCTATTATAAATAAGAAGATTATTTCAAACGTACGTGTGCGTGCATACGTGTGTGTGTGTGTGTGTGTTTGCGATTTCGGTTCCGGATTTTGAAGCAGGTGTAACATATGATGATGATAGTTTCGATTGCAGAACACCGATATTATTTCTGGCAAATCAGAAATCAGCCCGTTCCATTATCGCGAAACTTAATATTTAATTAGGTAAATTAATAAGAAATAAATGAATGCAGTACATAATGGGTACTTTGTTAATTAACAAATTGACGCGTTTTCCTTATAGTAAGCTCTAGGTTTAAACGAAGAAAGGTAACATTAACAAGAAGCATGTGCTTACTTTTATTACAGAATTACGAACAGAACACAGTGCTTTAATGTCTCCTCCTGACCTCAGGAAAAATACCTTCTTGAAGCTAAAATGGGCTATTAAGCAATCTTTAATTAATTTGGTGAAAATGAAGTGAGCGTACTTCCGATTCGCTACAGGTAGAATTGGTTTGGCCCAATCGAAATTAAATAGTAATCAAGTTAGGTAATTTTGCATCAAGTAAAAAAGTAAATTAATTAATTATAGATTAAGAAACTTTGACTTAATGAAGTCGAGCGGGCAACAGTATACTAGTGCAAATAAAGCCGCAGTTTGAAAATATTTCCATCTGAAAGATAATTTTAAAATGATAAAGCAAAATTTAATTAAATTTTACTTTTGCTTTTCGGTGTTATACAGAGGAAATGGTTTATAACAAATCTGCAAGTGACCGCGAAAATTCGTTCGTTATAACCGATAGATGTTTCAAATGATACCTGTGGTACTTTAAATCATGAAGTATGGTAATACATTTGTAGATTTATTTTTTGTACACATCTGCGTACTTTTTTACGAAAAATATGCAAAAGAAGTTTTGAGTCGGATTAGCGAGTATTGCCCAAAAATCAGTGGCGGATTTATAAAATTGCCGCCCTTAGGCACAGCCTGTACTGCCGCCCCCTCCCTCCTTTACTAAGAAAGGAATATTTGGTAAAAAAAAAAACCACATATCATACTCTTAACATTTGATATGTGAAGGAGATTTTTCGTATAATTATTCAAACTAATAAGATACAACTCGAAATTATTGCTACCATAATCTCCGACTTCGTGGATTCAAGATATTTTTGGATCCACAATAATTTTAGTATGGATTCCTGGAACCTCTGATATTTTTGCGTGTATTTCGCGTACTTGGGACAAATACACGTACTGTGCATTCGCGCTCAGTTGGCGCGTGATACCGTTAGCAGACGGGTTAGTCCATTGCAGTTTAGGGAAGGCCGTCTTGGAGGAACTGGTTTTTCCCGCGCGAAAAACCAGTTTCGGCAAGACGCCCTTCCCTAAACTGCAATGGACTAACCCGTCTGCTAACGGTATCAGGCGTCAGGTCTGCGCGAACGAACAATATATATCCTTGCATGAATTTTTTCATTATCAAGTTTTTCATTATTCATTCTTCTACTATTAGTATATATAACAAACGTGTTAAGCCTATGTTTATAAATCGGCAGCTGGGCAAATGACCAGGGCCCAAAATTTTTAGGGCCCTTTGTCTTTCGATTCTGTAGTTTATATTTGCAGGCAAGTTAAAGTAGTCGCCTATATGTCATCGCTATTGGGGAAACAGGGCAATAATTAAAAGAAAATTTTTTCAAAATTATCGAGTTTGGATAATTTTGTGTTTAAGCACTTTGATGCCGCCCCGCCGATAAGTGCCGGCCCTAGGCCTGCCTGTGCCTTATATGCTTACTTAGATATCCGCCACTGCCAAAAAGCGAACACCCGCTTTGTTCTGATCAGCTGTCTACTGTCTGTTCACGAAAATATATCCGATGGTACCGTTAGAAATAACGGGAGTTGACGTCACAAACCGCCTAGCCGATTACAGCAGAGTAGAACTCCAAACAGTTGAGTATTGAGCTACTAAATAACAGTTATTTCCAAATAGTCATTTTTTTTTCAGAGTCCCGCAGATGACTGCCATTCAAAGGTTTTATTTCACTTTTGTTTAGTTTGCATTTTTTATTTTACCTTACGTTTTCCATACTTTTTTGATTATTTTTTTCTTTTTTTTTATGCTTTTTTTTTTTTAAGCCTTTTTATTATATATTCCATCGTCTTATTTTATCTTTTATTTCGCATTTAGTAGCAAATCTCATCATCTGAATTATTTACAATGTTCATGTATCTTAATTACATCGCATTATTACAATATCTCACTTGCTCCATCTAATCTCTCTCTCCCACTTCTTCATTATATTTACTATTAATTATTATTATTATTAAATTGAAAGTAATAATACAATAATGAGATGAAGAATTAGAAACGTATAATCAAAATATATACGATCGCCTTGTTTACATTTTTGTAAATATTAATTAGTTATAACTAATTAATATTTACATATTCTCAAATGCAGAGACAACAAAAAATGACACCTTAATTAAGTCCATTGTTTAATAAAGAAAAAGAACTTCAAACAGAATATTAAAAATTAATGAGATTTCATTCGGATTAAAAATTAATTAAATTTAATTAATATAAATTTGAATTTGCAATGCCTAAAAAATTAAATATCTCATTGCTTAGAAACCATTTGTTCAATTCATATGATTATTTAAAACTAAATACAGTAAAACCTCCGAATAACGGTCACCCGCGGGACTCTGCAAAGGTGACTGTACTTCGGAGGTGGCTATTATTTATAGGTTCGGTATGAAAAGGAATAAAAAAATAAATAAAATTAACAATAAAAAATTATAACCATTTCAAATACATTAATCCTCACCTATTTTAATTTATATTAAAAAAATCAGTGATGCGTAATTGTTTTGCTTTTTTATGGCAAACATTCTTTTCTAAGGAAATACTGTAAAACCTTCAAATAACGGTCATCCGCGAGAATTTGAAAAAGGTGACGGTCCTTCAGAGGTGGCTGTTATTTAGAGGTTCAGTATAAAAAAATCAAAATAAATAAAATTAACAATAAAATATTAGTCATTTGAAATATATTAATCCCCATCTATTTCAATTTACTTTAAAATATCAGTGATTCATTATTCTGTAAACAAGCTCACTGTCATTCCTGTTAATCTGTTAATTTGTCATTCCTGTTAATCTGTTAATCCTGTTAATTTGTCATTCCTGTTAATCTGGGAATACCACCCAACCTTTTCTCTTCATCATCCCTGTCTATATTTTTGGGTTCGCCAGATGAGGACAAATTCTGCAAATAAAAATAGTTTAATTGCAGGTTTTTCTATCGACAGTTGGAAAGCCACTCTAATAGCACTTTGTCCTTTATTTCCAGGCTTTGAACGCTCCGTTTTGCTATCTAAATTCGCGCCTCGAAAAAACTGTCACAGTTAACACCAATTTTTGAAATCTTATTTATCTATGACCTCCTACAACGGTAAAGCGTTAATTTTCGTGCAATTACACTTTTCTTATTGTCTTGAATAACTTCGATTTTCTCTTTTAGACTGAAAAATTTTCGTGAAAAACTCATCGTGAAAAACTCATCGTGATCATAAACTAACGTTTAAATGATGAAGTGGGTTGGTACGACACTACTTAAAGGTGACAGCACATAAAGAACAGGAACTATCAAAAACCAATTTTTAGTGGACAGTGGTTATTTGAGAAACGGAATGTTGGGATGATCGGTCATGAATAACAACATCGTATTCACAGAAAGAGTGTACGTATGAAGTACAGAAAGAATGTACGTATAAAGCTACAAAATGAACATACGCTTCAATGGAGTACTTTGAAAGAAAATATCTTCAAGTCAATTTCACTTTACATTGTTGACAATTGCGGTTCCAGACATAATTGAAAAATTTAAATATTTTTTTCGTGATGCTTACAAGGTTACCGTTGTTCAGAATCCATTGTTTGGAGGTTAGCTAATGTTAATCCTGTGGAATGCATTCAATTCCATTGCTATGTGGCCGATCTTCGGAGGTTACCATCGTTTAGAGGTGACCGTTAAAGGAGATTTTACTATAATAGAATGTTTTTCAACACCAATTACGGCGCTTTATGTTGAGGAAATTGTCTCAGACTGTCATTTGTATGTAAATAAGTACATATTTATATGCACGATGTTCGTTTGTTTGGATATTTTATGGCGCAAGAGCATCTGGGCTATACTGCGCCATATTTATATGGACGAGACGGATTTTCCAGACACACGTACCCTTACTTATATAACCTTGGCCGCTTTCGTACTATGCACTTCTTTCTCCAAGTGTCCAAATTTGTCCTCAATCGAATTCAATCTGTTATTTCTCTCGCGTTCTCTTTTAGGCTATTAGGTTATACAAATATTATTTTTTAGTCTCGGAGTACAAGGACGAACATTCGCAATTAGAATTGGGCCCTCGTAATCGAGATCATAAACAAGATAATTTAAGGGATGTCTGTAACTGCCACGACGTGGCTTTGTCCACCCCCGTGGATCTGTTTTCTGGAACTTATAACTAAACTGAAAATTTAAAGAATAAGAAGTTGCTAAACATGTCCTGTACATGCAAATCGTCTGCTCTGAGCCTTGTTCCAGATAGCAAGTTCCAATAGTGTTGCCAGATGAATTTAACTAAATGCATAATTTAGATGCTTGATTGATTGAGAACGCATATGGATGTATAATTTCCTTAAAAGGAAAAGCTCATTATGTCGAATTAACCAAAGGGAAAGGGACTTAAAAATGGAGGGGGTATATTTTGGAAAATTCATTTCATATGATCAAAATGTCTGGCAAATGTCATATAATTAAAATGTCATTTTTTTTTTAAACATAAATTCAATTGCTTTACACTTCCTTTGTTAGAACTTTGATGCTTTAAACTTGTACTTCACTTAGATACAGGGTGATAAATTAAAACTGGTCCAGAACTTCTTGTTTAATTCTGACACTAAATTTATCTTTCTTAATGGGCAGGAGGACTGCCCTTTACATAAGATGTTAAAAATGGCTACCGTTGAGGTCGAAGCATTGCTGGGCTCGGAGCTACAGCATATACCTCATGTGCAACTACGACGCGAATTCATAAGGTGAGGAGAGAGAATTAGCAGAAGCAGTAAAATTTCCTGGCTATCCCTGTGATTTTCACCCGTGGGGAAAGTTTGAGGGTCAGGTGGACTTAAATAAACTCCACACACTGGAAGAGCTATACAGAACATTGAAAGCGCTATTGCTGCCATCCCTTAGTCACAGCTGCTACGCATGTCTCACAGTTTGCTAAATCGCTGCTTCGGAGTCAACGGTGAACATTTCTAGCATCTTCTGTAAAGAGTAGTTCTCTTTCGCATTAAGAAAGGTAAATTTAGTGTCAGAATTATTATTTTATAATTATTTATTAACCACCCTGTATAAGTAGAGCTCGGATTATATACACCAAAAGGCCAGCAAAATATGCACTAAAAACCTTAAAATATGCATGCATATATACTTAAAATGAATAAACATGCACTTAAAGTGAATAACAATGCCCTTATATAATTTTTTTTAACTTACTTGAAAATCACATGTCCTGCGCTTTAAAATATTGTTGTTATTAACCGTAGAGTAGAAATATTCGATATACGCAAAATGATATGCTTTATACAGTGCAATTTCTATGCTGTAGAAATTGTGCTGTAGAAAGCATACAGCACAATTTCTATGGCAGCATATCACAATGTATCACTCGATATTTTGAACACTAAAATTTTCTCTTCTATCATGCAATATATTTACGGCCAAAAGGGTACTGGCCAGAGCTATAGAAATTATTAGAGAGTGCTTATAAAATTTTGCGGATTGTCTATTACTGATAGTTTATTCGTGAGAGACTATCATCCACGTCTATTGTTGATAGATAATGATGTGAAATTTATCTTATGTAAGTGTTTGTTTTAATATTGCCCTCAATCAACTGTCAGTCTGTCACAATAAAACCAAATTTTCGGTTTTTCCAACAAGGATAGTGGTTATAATGCCAGCCATGACTACATTTCTGGCGCCCTAGTAAATAAACGGGTGCGCTTACAAATTATTTTACTTTTCTATTCAAATGAGGAATAAGGGGAAAGTTTTTCGATAAAGGAACAATAAAATTCTTAAAATTACTAAAACCCTTAAAATATGCATTTATTCTGGAAATTCATCGTTTTTATGCACTGACTCTAGAAAATGTCTAAAGTATGCAATTGCATATGCACATATGCATTTGAATATAATCCGAACTAGATATAACGCTTCAACCATTTGCCAAGCGTGCAGAGAAATTTTTTTTATTTTTTTTTAGAAAAAAAAATCACATTACACTACAAACTTCATTCGTCTTTTTACGTAGAAGTATTATACACTGAATAAATATAAATGGTAGGATGTCTGGAAAACGCAGGGTTGTCACTGCTCGCTCCCACACTTAAATAGATTAACCTATTGATTAAGAGTAATGAGCAATTCAATCAATCAATAATTTATTTGGCAAGAAAAAACATAAATTTAGTACGAGATTGTAATTTATATATCAGCCTGGGAGAGGCAAGGAAAATACAAGGTTTGACAAAGCTTACGTCACCCATGGAAATTAACATGAAATTAAAAATACCGGGCTATTGATTTAATAGTAAAGTACGGATACGCATTTTAAACAAAGAAATAGAACGGATATTTTTTATATCGTCAGATGAAAAATTCGATAATGTGGAGGCCAAATAACCCATGCGCCTCTGTCCAATATTTATTCGACAAAAAATAGGGATAAAATAAATAAATAATAATAAATAAATAACAAATAACAAATAAATAACAATAAATCGGAGTTACTTGAGGTTGGATGACGATGATTTGGGGTTAGAAGAGTTGTAAGAGCAGAATGTTTATTAAATCTGTCTATTAAACATTAAATATATAACTATTCAGAAAACATAAATATGCAACGTACACATAAAGAAGAATACTTTTCAAATTTGTGCTGGGCTCTTCCTTTTGGAACTCTCCAAAATAGCTGTTACTCTGGACGCCATTCTGACCCTCTTCCACTAGAACTACGCAGCGACCCATGTCACTACCCTCGGGAAATATCCAGAGGGTAGTGGTAGTGTACGAAAAATTTCGAGTCTTCCAGAACATTCGAGAAGAATGCATCCGTCATAGATGGTGGAATCGCTATGGTAATAAACGCATGTAATCTAGCCCCTCTGTATGGAGATTCTACCTGAATCTTTTAAAGGAATGAAACAATGCACATACAATAGAGATGGGAATTATTTAAGGTAACTGTTAAAAATTACCTGTTACCGACTGATCACTGTTCTAGGAACAGTATGCTCCTCTGAAACCCCTGTTCTCAAATAATAGCTGTTATTTCAGATCATCGGTGATTAGGGATAGGAGTTACTTGAAGTAACAGTTACGAATCACCGGTGACCGAGAAATCACTGTTCTAGGAACATATTCCTCCGTTTCCATCACACAGGAAACGCGCTGAGATAACGGGCTATCACAACATCCGGCATAGTTGTCTAGCTGACACAAGGGCTTAGGCACTAATTACCCATTTAATATCTGATATTACAAGAGGTTATATTATTATTATTGTTATAGTTAACCAAATATTGTTTTAGTTAACTAATTATTGTTTTAATCAGTTTATTTAATTATTGTTTCAATCAGTTTGTTTAATTATTGTTTTAATCAGTTTATTTAATTATTGTTTTAATTGATTTATTTTTATTTAATTTACTTAAAGTTTAAATTCAGTTAATATGTGATTATATAGGTATTCCTACTTCAATAGCAACTAGCGAAATCAATCGCTATCTAGACGATAATTAAAAAAAAATTAACTTGCCGCGGAATCATGACCCTTTGTCATGGTGGAGATCCCATTCTCTGATCTACCCAAATCTATCAGAGTTAGCGAAAAGGAAATTCAACTTTATGGCAACATGAGTGCCTTGCGAAAGAATTTTCTTAAAGGCTGGTAACATTTTAACCGATGGGAGAAATCGGTTGGAGCCTCTTCACGCCGAAAGATTATTGTTCCTAAATGCCAATTCATATTTAATGGAATAGATTTTTTATCCATGTATATTAATTAGTACAAGTATTAATATTTTTACATTACTGAGCTTTACACATGAAAAATTCTGAATACATACATGTGTATAACTACATCAGCTGAGAATACACATTTTGTATCATTATCCTGTTTAATTAGTTCCACATTGTAACCTTTCAGTATGTTTTACCAATTAATTTACAGCAGTGTCAATATTTTTTGCTGTATTTCATTACTTAGAATTAGTTTTTTAAACTTTCTTTGATTTTTAAAATCGTGTAATGTTTCAAATATCTAAAATTCAATATTTTAAAGCCTTACTTTTTCTCATTATTTTTGTACTTCATATGTGTGTATTTTTTTCCAAAGGATTTATTATTTTTATGGAGTTAGCACGACGTTCTGTTACAGATTGAGCGTTGAAATGTGTTATCGTAAAGTTTTTCAATTCCCAAAACCTATGAAGCAACGCATACGTTCCAGTCACCGGTGATTGGAATCTTATCCGGTTGGAACAGGTTATTCAAAAATAACAGTTTGGTCCATCACTAATATACAACGTTAGAACTAAACCCAAAAGTGTGCTGTTCAATGTCCAAATAGTCTCCATATATCCAAGTAATTCTTTGTTGTAAGCGATGTTTTTATCTCCCAATGTATGGCAATAGCAGTTGCAGGTTGCAAGTGATTGATTGATTGATTGTTTGGCTTTTTTATGGCGCAAGAGCATCTGGGCTATACTGCGCCAAACATGGTAAAATGTTGCAAGTGAAGAAATGAGAGTTTTTGTACGTGTCTACAGAGTTCTTGTTCCTATATAGAAATTGTATTGCAAATAAATCTACTAGGTTACCATCTTGGCTTGTTATCGCAAAACTCTTTTTAACATACAAGGCAGTCTAAAAGGAAGTTTCGCTATTTACAAGTCTTTTGAAGTAACGTAAATGACCGGAGTGCATAAACGATCTCAGCTGGGAAGAACGCCAACACTTCAGTATTTGTTTAATTTTGGATCATATGTGTTCCCGACGAAGAACGGTCAAGATTCGTCTGAAACATGTGCCATAACCTTCGTTCAATTAAATTTATTACGCCAACAATGTTGGATTTATTTTATTTATTTATACTGTGTTGTATAAAGTCGTCATACTAATTAATTTAGACTTTTAACGCGCAATTTGTTGGTAATTCATAATAAATGTAAATTTGTTATTCTACGTGGGGGGGACGCACACTGCCCACCCTTCCTATATCCGCCTTCAACTGGCGCTTATATTGTTTAATCAAAATGCAGAATTTTATCTTGGCGATTAAAAAATTTCGTCGCTGGAGCGACGTAAATAGCAAAAACTACTTTTAGGCCGTCCTATATACCGGGTGAGTTTTTAACTTGAGACAATGAGATATCTCGAGAAATACGCATCGTACTAAAAAAAAATGTTATAACAAACTCATCATATTTTCGTGGGGGTAATCCAACCCCATAAAAATTAACCCGCCCCTTCCCTCCCTCCCTTGGTGGGGCTGTGGGTAGCTTTAAAATTTCAAATGGGAAGCCACTATATTTTACTGTAGATTCAAATTTCACGGGGAAAAATGCTTAACTTTTGTCTGAAACTTTTTTTTGTTTTTTATTCGCGATCAGTGGCGATGTAATCGGCGTAAATTTATTAAACTTCGATTTTTTCAATGGGAACCCCCCCCCCCCATGTGCCATTGAAATGCTTCAATGCTGATCAAATGTTGACAAGGCAGAACTTGTTTCCGGTATGTTCTCTAACCATCAGAGTGCTTTATTTCGGCGAGTCCTCTTGCCTCTCACCATCAAAGTGCTTTCATCGTTCTAGAAAGTGCTGGAAATGTTGACCTTTAACTTCGATGCATTTATTAATCTTCGCTTTAAATGATTGTATAGTCCGTTCGCGGAAAATTGGCGGTCGGGTACCTTTACAATTGAAGGGAGCTGACGTCACAGACAGGTTGTTTCATTGCAGAAGAAGGTACAGCGTCTTTCATAACTTGTTTTTCGCGTGAAAAACAAGTTATGAAAAACGCTCTACCCTCTACTGCACTCTTGTAACTGTACCTGCTGCCAATTTTCCACGAACAGACTATGCACAATTCAAAAGTGCGTCTGCTGTAAATTGGTCTGCCAGATCACCAGACCTCACATCTCCAGATTTCATTTTATAGGGTCTCCTGAAAGATAAGGTTTATCAGCAAGTGCCAAAAACTCGTGCAATCATGTTTGCACGAGTTGTTGGCACTTGCTGATAAACGCCAACAACTCGTGCAAACATGATTGAGCGAATCAGAAATGCTTGTGCCCAATTTACAGCAGAAACACTGTTGAGTTGTGTACAATCATTTGAAGCGAGGATTAATAAATACATCGAAGTTAAAGGTCAGAACTTTCGATCCTCCACCCAGAACTGCAAAGGAATTACAAGCAGAAATGCAACATGAACGAATGACCATACTTGTAAACATACTTGTAAACATACTTGTAAACTACTTTCATATACCTGTGAACTTGATCGCCACCCTGTGGTTCTCCTTGGACTGGAATATGGACCTACCAGATAGGTTTTCATCGTTTCTGTCTATTCAGTGTACGTAACCCATGGTCATATATAGGAAAACTGACCGATGTATCTTATAGGACATGCGCTTCTTCTAGCGTTGCAGTTCCTGGAGGAAATTGGTTATCTTTATCGATCGCCGCCCATTCATTCTCCTCTGCTCAAATCTGTTTTTCACCATTATTTTGATCTCGCTCTTCTTAGGTCTACCTTCACTCCATCGATACATCTTTTCCTATGGTATCTCAATTTCCTTCCTCATTTCTGGATTGGTTCTCATTACTATTTAGCTTCTCCCATCTTTGCTACATCTTCAACCCATCTAGGTTTTCTCTTTATTCTGTCATAAGCTCTTGATCTTAATATAAATATATTCTTTGTCCGTTTGTCTAATGCCCCCACTCACCACTTTCATTACCTACCCCGTACGTTTCCCAAGATATTTTTATTTTTATAGAACATACTGAATAAATGAATTACTATACCGCAAATTACAAATCAGATTTAGAACCACCTTGAAGTGGTTAAAATTTTTAATAATACATAAACATGCTTTCAACCATTCAAAGTCATGGTCACCATTTGAAAAGATTTTGTAAGGTTTGATGATGATCATCGCTTTGAATTCTTAAAAGCATGTTAATGTATTATTAAATTTTTTAACCACTTCAACACCTACGCAACATCGCCTCAAACCGGGGATATCATCCGTCAGTGATCAACCTTGCAGTAAAGAAACTATCCAGAGTTCCCAAGTTCACATCCACTTTGTGCCAAGAAATGGCTCCCACCAAAGAAACAATCTGCATTCCGTTTGTGCCGAATCTTTCACCTAGAATCTCCTCCATCCTCCGTAAATTTAATTTCCACGTTATTTTCAAGCCAGGTAACAAACTTGGTGTTACCCAACTAAAAGATCAGATTCCTGACCACAATAATTTTGGCATTTATAAAATAGATTGTGAA
>QLNU02014802.1:171511049-171522804 GCA_006491805.2 Dysdera silvatica | reverse complement strand
ATAAACGATCTCAGCTGGGAAGAACGCCAACACTTCAGTATTTGTTTAATTTTGGATCATATGTGTTCCCGACGAAGAACGGTCAAGATTCGTCTGAAACATGTGCCATAACCTTCGTTCAATTAAATTTATTACGCCAACAATGTTGGATTTATTTTATTTATTTATACTGTGTTGTATAAAGTCGTCATACTAATTAATTTAGACTTTTAACGCGCAATTTGTTGGTAATTCATAATAAATGTAAATTTGTTATTCTACGTGGGGGGGACGCACCCTGCCCACCCTTCCTATATCCGCCTTCAACTGGCGCTTATATTGTTTAATCAAAATGCAGAATTTTATCTCGGCGATTAAAAAATTTCGTCGCTGGAGCGACGTAAATAGCAAAAACTACTTTTAGGCCGTCCTATATACCGGGTGAGTTTTTAACTTGAGACAATGAGATATCTCGAGAAATACGCATCGTACTAAAAAAAAATGTTATAACAAACTCATCACACTTTCGAGGGGGCAATTCAACCCCATAAAAATTAACCCGCCCCTTCCCTCCCTCCCTTGGTGGGGCTGTGGGTAGCTTTAAAATTTCAAATGGGAAGCCACTATATTTTACTGTAGATTCAAATTTCACGGGGAAAAATGCTTAACTTTTGTCTGAAACTTTTTTTTGTTTTTTATTCGCGATCAGTGGCGATGTAATCGGCGTAAATTTATTAAACTTCGATTTTTTCAATGGGAACCCCCCCCCCCCATGTGCCATTGAAATGTTTCAACTCTGATCAAATGTTGACAAAGCAGAACTTGTTTCCAGTATGTTCTCTAACCATCAGAGTGCTTTATTTCGGCGAGTCCTCTTGCCTCTCACCATCAAAGTGCTTTCATCGTTCTAGAAAGTGCTGGAAATGTTGACCTTTAACTTCGATGCATTTATTAATCTTCGCTTTAAATGATTGTATAGTCCGTTCGCGGAAAATTGGCGGTCGAATACCTTTACAATTGAAGGGAGCTGACGTCACAGACAGGTTGTTTCATTGCAGAAGAAGGTACAGCGTCTTTCACAACTTGTTTTTCGCGCGAAAAACAAGTTATGAAAAACGCTCTCTCTGCTGTAAATTGGTCTGCCAGATCATCAGACCTCACATCTCCAGATTTCTTTTTATGTGGTTTCCTGAAAGATAAGGTTTATCAGCAAGTGCCAACAACTCGTGCAATCATGTTTGCACGAGTTGTTGGCACTTGCTGATAAACGCCAACAACTCGTGCAAACATGATTGAGCGAATCAGAAATACTTGCGCCCAACTTACAGCAGACGCACTTTTGAGTTGTATACAATCATTTGAAGCGAGGATTGATAAATGCATCGAAGTTAAAGGTCAGAACTTTCGATCCTCCACCCAGAACTGCAAAGGAATTACAAGCAGAAATGCAACATGAACGAATGACCATACTTGTAAACATACTTGTAAACATACTTGTAAACTACTTTCATATACCTGTGAACTTGATCGCCACCCTGTGGTTCTCCTTGGACTGGAATATGGACCTACCAGATAGGTTTTCATCGTTTCTGTCTATTCAGTGTACGTAACCCATGGTCATATATAGGAAAACTGACCGATGTATCTTATAGGACATGCGCTTCTTCTAGCGTTGCAGTTCCTGGAGGAAATTGGTTATCTTTATCGATCGCCGCCCATTCATTCTCCTCTGCTCAAATCTGTTTTTCACCATTATTTTGATCTCGCTCTTCTTAGGTCTACCTTCACTCCATCGATACATCTTTTCCTATGGTATCTCAATTTCCTTCCTCATTTCTGGATTGGTTCTCATTACTATTTAGCTTCTCCCATCTTTGCTACATCTTCAACCCATCTAGGTTTTCTCTTTATTCTGTCATAAGCTCTTGATCTTAATATAAATATATTCTTTGTCCGTTTGTCTAATGCCCCCACTCACCACTTTCATTACCTACCCCGTACGTTTCCCAAGATATTTTTATTTTTATAGAACATACTGAATAAATGAATTACTATACCGCAAATTATAAATCAGATTTAGAACAACGTTGAAGTGGTTAAAATTTTTAATAATACATAAACATGCTTTCAACCATTCAAAGTCATGGTCACCATTTGAAAAGATTTTGTAAGGTTTGATGATGATCATCGCTTTGAATTCTTAAAAGCATGTTAATGTATTATTAAATTTTTTAACCACTTCAACACTACCACTGCATGCTCAAACCGGGGATATCATCCGTCGGTGATCGACCTCGCAGTAAAGAAATTATCCAGAGTTCCCAAGTTCACATTCACTTTGTGCCATGAAACGGCTCCCACCAAAGAAACAATCTGCATTCCGTTTGTGCCAAATCTTTCATCTAGAATCTCCTCCATCCTCCGCAAATTTAATTTCCGCGTTATTTTCAAGCCAGGTAACAAACTTGGTGTTACCCAACTAAAAGACCAGATTCCTGACCACAATAATTTTGGCATTTATAAAATAGACTGTGAATGCGGATTGTCCTACGTTGGCCAAACACGTAGAGCCCTGCGTTTCAGACTCAAAGAGCACCAATCGTACGTTCACAAACAAGATTTTGAAAAATCGGCCATTGCAAAACACTCATGGAAACATGGCCATCGTTTCTGTTTTGCCGATGCAAAAATAATTGAAAAAGTCCGTTCACCCTCAGATCTCAATTTTTTCGAGGCCTTTCATATCTTCAGTAATTCCTGTACAATAGTCAACGAGCCGGTTGAGAACAATTTTTCCCCTCTTGTTACAAACCTCTCTTTCAATCAACATAATTTCTTCTTCCAACAATAATTGTTCCTTTTCCTTTTACTTAGCATTCTGCACAATAGATGGCGACACAAATCAGGCTTTTTGTTATGTTACCTTTTTTCGCCTTTTTCACTTTTTCGTTTTTGATTTAGTGGCAACAAATCAGTTTGGACGAATTTTCTGACGATGGTGGACGCTTGATTTTCCACCGAAACAATTGTAAAAATGTATCTCCAGCTCAAATTAAACTGCGTTTGTGTGTAATTTGTTTTGCAATATCTTCAACATTGTTCTAAATTTGCTATTGAATAACTAAAAATTCGTTTTAGTAAAATTCATGAAATAAATTAAATCCATCATTGAATTTAAATTTCGTACTATCAGAATTCATCAAAAATTATTTGATGAATTACTACCGATACCTAGTGAATAGTTATCAGTAGAACATTAAATCCATTTAAATTTGACCTAGATATTAAAAATATGTTATGCATTGAAACGTGCGTCAAAAATTTAATGAACACAATTTAACGTCTTAAAGTCGTTATTTGAATAAGTATACTACTCAAAGAATAAAGTTTTATAAAATCGATTCGGAAATTCTGTCTGAAACGTATTTGAGCTAATTAAATTTTACTACGTCATAAAAAACTTTTCAACCAGACGATCAGAAACAAAACAATATGATCGTTTCATTAAAGTTGTAAATAAATAAACAATTAGTAACATTAAGTTGTGGACTCCCACAATAGAAACAATATGTTTACTTCGCAGGCTTTCTTAACTGTTGCCACTTAGAAACGCAAGGGAAGCAAAATTAATGATTTCAATTTCTAAAATTGGCAAAATGCCAAATGGTTTCTTTTTACATTATGTTTTCCAAATGTAAATAATTTTACTTTCAATATCTGGCAACAAATACATTTTATAATTATAACTTCACTTTTTATATTTGGCAACAGTACGTGCAATTGTTTTCCGAATTCTAAAATCAAATCAGTCTTCAACTTATCATCAAAGTGTGCACACCTCTAATTAAAGGCTCCGCCAAACGAAGTCGTACTAAATTCATTTAACTATGTATTTGAATTAATTTATTTTTTGGCATGTATTAATACATTATTATAAACATTTAAAGTATTAATAGATGTTATTTTAAATCGATAGTACTTCCGCATTCCTTCATAACCTAAAGCTTTAATGTTACAAATGCTTACATCAATTGTAAAGCAAAGTGAAGAAGAAATATCTTGTCCAAATGTTATCAAAATCCTATCAATATGTAAATCAATTATATATTATATATCAATAATTATTATATATTAATCAATTATATATCAATATCATTATCAATATGTAAATCAATTGGGATAAATCAGCATAAGGATCGACCCTTTGCCGATTTAACCCAAGTGACTGAATTAGGCCCGCACCTGGGGGGGGGGGGCAATGCTGAATTGGAGGATTTTATGGGCCCTAAGCTGGAAGAATAAGATGGGTCCCTAAGAAATATAGCTCTTGCGAAATTTAGTCAATAAATTATGCGTTTTTCTTTGAATTTCCTTATTTTCAGTGTTCAGGTATATCAATAATGAAAATTTCTCTTATAAATAAACGAAATTTAAAAGAACTCTTAAATTTAAAGAGAACCAGATCTCTTCAAGACATCTGCATATAAATCCGGGACTTCTGGTGGCCCTCGCGCTTTGTAATAGGGTAATACGTATCTTTTCCCCTTTTTCAATCCTAAATTAAGACTACTTTTCACGCCAGACATAGATGACCAAAATCTCTAAATCTAGTTTAACCTGATACATTACCTCAGTAGCGGACCTAGGCGTTGCGGGGCCCTGATATTTTTGAAAGGGGTCTTACCAGGAAGACTGGTGGTATGAAATAGACCCTAGAGAAAAGGAGGGGGGGTGAATTTGAAAAATGAACTTCTTTAAACAAGGTTTTTAAGCCATTTGATGGGAGATGGTAAAATAGTTTTGTCTTCTTCTGATCCGTTGTTAATAACAATAATCTTAATTTGATAAAAGTATAACAAATGAATTGTAAGAACAATAAATATCATTTTAGCGTTATTGAAATTCGAATAAATTACATTTATGTTTATACTGAATAGGGGTCTACAATGTAATGACAAACATTTTACATTGCAAGTGCGTCTGTAATAAATGGGCCGGCGCGGGAGCCTGGGCCGTTGCACTGATTACCCGGCGCTGGAGCCGCCTCTGAGTTATTTGCTTCGAAAAACAAGAAAATTAATTAATCAATTAATTTTGAGAGCCATAAAGTAAAAGAAAATCGTATTGCGCTTTCATACTGCGGTCAGTTTTCTAGTATCCGAAGAACATGTTTAAATGACAGGGGCGGACTGGCCGCCTGCCAACCGGCCCCCGGGCCGATGAGCCCTCATGGGTTATAGGACCCGCCCTCCGACAATCCAAGACATGCGCTCTTCGAGAAAACCCAGTCCGCCCCTGTTAAACAGTGTAAGAACTTCGTACATTAATTACAGTAGACTTTCACTTTTACGAACTCGTACTGAATCAAAAAACTTCGATTGATTGATTGATTGTTTGGCTTTTTTATGGCGCAAGAGCATCTGGGCTATACTGCGCCAATAAATCGAGAATTCAAAAGTTCGTAAATGGAAATAACATTGGCTCTATGGGATACCTTTTAGGACCAGCATAATAATTCGTGGAAACATGTCGTTCACAAATACTCGAGTCCACTTTAACATTGAAAGGAACAAATTTTCAGTTTCAACGTAATACAAATTGATGCGAACTTATGAATGAATGAATTAATTGTCTCACTCCCCTCACGAATTACGAGGTGGACTTTCAAGGGGTGAGCCGTAGATTAGTTTGCGTCCTTTAATAACGAATAACCATTCATCCAGCTGACACTGTGCTTTGAGAAGTAGTAATAAAATAAATCACAGTCAAAGCGTTCAATTTTTTGTGTTTCATGTATCGCGCCAAAATTAAATTTTTGAAGCAGTATTTTACATGGTCCAAAAATTCGAAAATACATTTCATCATCTCCAATTGTGATATTGCTTTGTAGGGGGTACGATTACTGATAAAACATTCCCTAGGGGTGGGGTGTAAATATACAGAAAAGGTTGGTAATTCCTGTTTTAGTGGCTTTGCATTACTAGTAAAAATAAACAATTCCAAAAGAAAATATATTATCGTGTATATATGCGGGAGTCCTATAAATAGGGCCTCCGGAAATAGCTCAAATTGGCCTCCCTCCTGTTGGGATAATAGCAGCTGAGAACCCGAAAATCATAGTATATAATTAGTATTAATAATTTAATATAATGTAATTCGTTATTCTATAAAATTAATAGTTAGAACACTAACTTAAAGAATACATATAAAGAATATATATATAGTAAATTTAAAATAAATAAATAAGAATAATATATAATAATAAATTTTCAATGCATATTAGCGCATTTGCAGCATAATATAACAAGAAAATACATATATTTATATTGTTAAATAAAAGAAAAGACAACGCCTAAATGTAGAAAAACAAAAGCTATAACAGAACAACCCCATAAAAAACACCAAACAACATAAAAAAGAAGCAAGACCAAATATGAAAAATTGAAAAGAAAAAATATTGAAAATAACCCGAGGTGCAGAACTTCGTCAGGGGAGAATCCACACGAGGGGTAATAAATAAATAGGAGCGTTTCTGTTACAATGCCAGCATTTGCTAAAATGGCATGCCATTTTAGCAAATGATATATATGTATATATAAAATAGCAAACTATCGGGTAAGGCAAAATTGTCAATCGCTCGCTGGAAATATCATTTTAAGGAGCAGGCGCTGACATCACTAGGACCACAGCGGCTTCAGGAGTAGTTACCATCTCAAAAGCTAACCGCACTCATTGTTGCCCAACTTTGGTGATCGGAGAAGGCTAGATTTTTCCAACAGAGCAGAGCTGTGTGCCAGCAGAGTAAATCATGGAACCATTCACTGGAATGGTAAGACAAATCACATAACACAATCGTCAGTGTTGTTAATGGAAAAAGTTTCTTATTTTGGCGGCCTACAGGTCTTGAAGGACATGGGACCCTTAAACCTTAATCCTGCACAGGATTAAGGTTTTAATGAGCCCTAGGCTGAAAGGGTAGAATGGGCTCCTGAAGAATATGCAATATCTAACCGAAGGAGTTCCGGTGCAAAATTTAAAAATTGCAGAAAATTAGTATTTCTGGTAACGTTCCAATCTTGAAGTAGAGTTATCTGACGTTGCAAATTGTCAGCAATTTAAAAGGAAAAATCAAATGGAAAATGCAGAAAGCCTTTTGTCACGCTGATGAACGTACGTAGGATTCCAATGCGCGTGCATGCGACTGTATTATCTGCTGGCAGACGGACTAAACAAGAAAGTAGGGCCCCAAATGCCGAAATTACACTTCTATAGGGCAGTGAGCTTCAAGATGGCACGGTGATTAATAAACCATTTATGGACGTGCAAAACGAAATTTACGAAAGTTTCGGACTCAAATTAAGATGAAAATGCCATTTCAAAATATGATTTAAAAGAAAATAGCGATTAAAAAAACTTAGATCCTTGCGCAGCCCCAAAATCGCCGGCCCTACTTAGCCTATATGTAAATCTGTCACTGCCCTTAACCATCGTCTCTCTCTCTCTTCCCCACTTATCCTTTGTCTAAAATTTTCCTCCGCCATTCCCTTATTATTATTATTAATTGAGCAGGCGGTGGGAAGGGTGGCCGCCGGAGACGGCGCTGTAATCCCAGACAGGACGCTCAAACAACGCAACCAACCGCCGAGGCAGTTGGGGAAGGAAAGGGACTATGCGTGATTCTCCGTCATCCCCATTTTCCGAGGTCTTCCCCCATCCAGCGGTCTTTTTTCGGGGCATCCAATCTTCCTTCTGCTTTTTGGGTTAGTTCTCATAATCTTCTTACCTACCCTGACTTCACCCATTTTTTCTACATGTTCAAGCCATTTAAGTCTTTTTGTTTCATAAGTTCTGTCACAAGCTCTAGACCTTCATACAATTGTATATGTTTTGTTTTTTTTAATTCTCCACCCTGTTTTTATTAACTGCCTCGCATATTTTTTGAAGAACTTTCATTTCCATACTCTAGAAAAAGCAATTTGTTGTATTAATTTTTTTTTTTTGTAAGATATTATTACCCTTCTCAGGGATAACACAATTGCCAAATAATTAAAACACGAATCCACCTGGAAATACTTTTTGTAATTCTCTGTTAATTTGTTAATCAATGCTGTTGATTCTTGATGTATGTTCCAAAAGGAGAATCTAATATCTGCATCCTGGAACCTTTGCGTGTTCTAATAAAATAGAACAATTAATCAGTTTTAATCATCATTCTGTTTTTTATTTAAAAAAAAAGAGACTCGAGAAATGAATAGTTAGCAAACAATAATATCGTTTAATTATGGCATATGGGCAATTAGCGAAATGCGAAATGAACATCTAGATACCCAATATCGATTTTTTAAAAAGGAAAAATATTCTCCTTACACTCGCTTCCGAATAACGTTGATTAATGTAGCTTTTGTATTTGCATATCATTGTCTTCGCTTTCAATGTTAGTCCTCACGTCTGCCTCATATATCTGAACAATGCATTGGCCGTGTAACTTAATGTATCATCAGAAATCTTCAATAAAATCTGACATACATGAAGAATGTTCCGGATCTAGAGGACATCAACACTTGTTAGAGGAATATTTCGCAATTATAATTGGTGGAAAACATTGTGCAAAATATATAAATAGGTAAAAATACAATCAATTACAATAAATTATAAAAATTGATGACAATTGCTCGAGGAATATATCCCTCGAAACAATTGTCAACCATATTTATGCTATAATGATTTTTTACCTATTATTTATATTATATTTATATTATTTATATTTATAAATTTTATATTATATTCATATCTTATTTTTACCCAACGATTTTTATCTATTCATATCTCACAGTTTTTCAATGTCCTACGAAAAACATCTTTCGTTCAACACTTCTTTCTTAACCTTGGCAGTTGCATGAACAGAAATTTTATTGCGGAGGGAGTACAGGGTTACAAGGGAGGGTTACAAAGCTATATCTCCATATGTTCATATACAAAATTACATAATAACGGGGCCTATGATTTCAACAACCCTCCCCCCCTTGCGTACGCCAGTGAAACTTAGTAAAAGGGAATGTCCAGAAAAGGTATAAATGTAGTTGATCTAAGTCATACACAAAGAGGGTGTTTGCAGGGCTTAAACTCACATCTAAACAATATTATTGACATTTTGAAATTCTGTACACGTCTCCAGTTGATAGTGACACGGTTTGCATGGAAACACGTAATGTTTATATTTCAATCTTTTTCGCGCATGCGTTCTCTCACATACTCTTTAGTTCAAAGTGGATATCAAGTCAATCCGAGTTTTGCATGTGCGTTGCTAGTTACACTGGACTAAAGTTGGCACAAATGACAATTAGGGGAAAGTTGACGACCGATTGAAAAAGATGCAAATGTAAAGAACACTTTTTGCTTTGGAAACATATTTTTATGATATACTTGGGTTTATGACAGATCTGAGGGACAACTTACATTAAAATAAGGAAACTGCAACTACATAATATAAAAAAAGAAGAAAAAACATAATACGTTGTCTTCCCCCATACATACCAGGGGCATGATGACGAACCATATGGGGGCAAGTTGGCGAACACAATTCGTAATCCATATTTCCCTAAAACGTTTTAGTAATGACCGCAAATGTCATTTTCCAACTACTCATAGTTCGTGCAGAGATCGTGCCACCATTTTCGGCACACTTTACACTGGAATTCAATCTTCCTGCGGAGGATCAGTGTAGCTCTCATTCTATCCAGAACGGTTAAATGAATTTGCAGCAGATGAGCTTTTGTGCATAGTTTTTACAGTTTTCCTTTTAACAGTTTTACGAAATTTAACTTTCTCTTTGCAAGCGTTATTTTCTGATTGGCAGCTAGTTGTTCAGCCTTTTTCAACAGTGAAATCTCTTTCTGGGGAGTTGCTTTTAAAATTGTCGTCGATTTTGTTGTGCGTTTTCGTTGCGGGTTTTCTCACTGAGCAATCCGGGGTGGTGGCGCACTGCCCGGGGAGATGTCATGGGTTGTTGAACAATCATACAAGAGTCATTTTCTTGCAATCTTTCTTCGTCCGCATCAATCTACTCTGAGATTGGATCACACACTTCTTGAATGTATTCTTCCTCGTGTTCGGTCTTTTCTGCAGAAATTGCGGCTGCAAAATCAGCATCACTGAAAATGTGTCTATTGAATGGTGTAATTCATATCCATTTGTTGCTATTCCCACTGATGCTGCCTTAGAATAGGCTAACATGAAATAATGTAATAAGGAAAATAAGAATATAAATTAATATAATAATAAATATAATTACCTAATAATAAATAAGTTATTAATAAAGAATATAATAATAATTTACTGTAAGTATCGAAAAGTGAGACAATGCCCCAATATTAATATAATGGGACAAGATAACGAATTCGCCAAGTTGCCCCAATATTCATATAATTGGGCAAGATGACGAATTCGCCAAGTTACTCCTAACTGTGCCTCTTAGTATTTCACATTAGTAACTTTTTCTTATTGACCAAAATGATAAAAAATGTGCAAGTTTCAATACTACTCAGCTAATATTACACTTAAAATCATTTTACAATTATCACATAAATCTATAGCTTATCTTCAACTTTCCAGAAGGTTAACAGAAAACTTTGAAGCATGTAAAAACTATAATCTTCACTCACATCAAAACGACGAGTGGTAAGAAGGTTGCCATTTCTCAGGACATAAAGAAGTTCTTCTTCTTCGATTACGCGGTACCAGGGCTGTCATATAGTGATAAATATTTAAAATAAATGCAATTTGTCATCTTGCCCAACTCGTCAAGTTGCCCCACTTTCTCCTAGTTCAAATCAGATGATCCTTACGTTGTTCTGTGACGTTTAATAGGCGAAAAGTAAATTTAGTTGCTTTTTAAACTACCAAATCCGTACTGCATGAAAATATTCATCATCCGTGATGTAAAAGGAAAAAAAATTATAACGTTTGAGCCCCCCCTCATTTAATATCTCTTATATGAACTTTTAAAATAGCTCTTGCACTCGAATATATAACAAAATACAAGTGACTAATGAAGGAATTACGATTTTTTGAGAGATTGATATACAAATCAATAATCGTTCACACCACATATTTCTATAATAGATACTATACAGTAGATTCAAAGAAAAATTATTATTAAGAAATTTTGAAAATAATCACTATGTATATTTCTTTTTGTAGAATGAGCCACTTATTGTTTTCCTGAAAATTGTATCTATAAAATATTTTTAAGTTTGAATTTAGACTGTTTCCATCAAAAGTATTTCAAAGCATTGGCTTATAATCATGGATAATATTTGCTTCTCTGAAGAGATGCAATTGTAATTCATCCTCTTGCATTTAGACCGCTCAGTTTGATGATTTATCCATGGGCATAAGTGGGTGGGAGCCGAGGCCCTTTAGAGAACTGGCCCGTCACCCCAGAAATTTCGGTTTCATTTTTTTTATTGTGGAGAAATGTAAGGCGCGTTAGTGCTACAGCTCTAGCGGTCCCGCCAAAATTTCCTAAAAATGCAAGTGTCAGTTGTGTGTGATTTAAGGATAGTTGTCCTTCTGTTTAAAATTCGAGTTAAATATTCACAAATCTTTAAAAAAAAAATGCTTTATTTTTTTTTAAACCTTGACAGATAAGGTTGAGCTTTTTCTTTAAATTATTAGGGGAGAATAAGGCCTAAGTCGTGAATTTCAGTTATTTTTAAAAATGGATTTAAAAACCAAATATTCTTTTAAAAATGTGAAAAAATATGCATCGCTTTCA
>QLNU02014802.1:171485229-171501307 GCA_006491805.2 Dysdera silvatica | reverse complement strand
ACTATGCTTACACACACACCAAAAACCATGGCCCCTAGTCTCCATCCAGGTGCTGGAGTGCTCCTGATTAAGGTAGTGGTCAGCAGGACATGAAAGCAGGAGGTGCTAATAATCAGTGAAATGTCCCAGGCTGCCTTTTGTTATTGACCTTGGCTACGTATAATGGACGATCCCTTGCTTCTGAAGCAAAACTTCAGGAATTGGAAGAGGAACTTGAAAAGATCAATTGGGACATTATAGGACTCAGTGAAGTCAGAAGAAAAGGTGAAGAATTGGTGGAACTTAAAAGCGGACATTTGTTTTATTATAGAGGAACGGAAACTGGAAGAACAAGTGGTGTTGGCTTCTTAATCAACAAAAGAATTAAAGACTGTCTTCTTAAAGTCGAAAGAACGTCGGATCTAGCAGCGAGGCTCGTTGTTGAATTAACCCAGCGATACCAACTTCAAATAATACAGGTATATGCACCAACATCAAGCCCTACCGACGAAGAGGTTGAGGAATTCTATGAAGAAATCAAAGAGCTGCACACCAAATGGAAACAACATATCGAGCTCATCATGGGGGATTTTAATGCAAGAATTGGACAACAGGAACAAGGAGAGAAATCGGTTGGTAAATAAGGATACGGGGAAAGGAATGAACGTGGCGATCAACTCATCGAATTTGCCGAAGCTGAAAATCTTAGCATCATGAATTCATTTTTTAAGAAGAAACTACAAAGAAAATGGACATGGAAACACCCCAATGGAGGAACCAGCGAAATTGACTATATCCTGGCAAACAAGAAATCAATTATTGTCCAGGGAAAAAAACACAAACACCTATATCATTGAAGATTGATGGTAATATTATTACAGATTCCTCTAATATTACAAATAAGTTTAACAGATTGTTTGCAGAAATACCAAATTTAGAAAGAGACAATATTCCCCCCTTAGAGTAAAACAAATAATGAATATTTGAAAGGCAACTACATCAATTCTTTTTATTTTGAACCATTTACAATTGATGAAGTCATAATTGAATTAAAACGTATAAATATTAAGAAAGGTCCGGGGCTAGATAGTTTTCTCCCCAGAATAGTTAAGGTTGGTGTGGAGGTATTGGGTGAACTACTCTGTACTTTGCTTAATAATTGTGTGGATACTGATACTTTTCCTACTGAAATGAGTCTCCAAAATTATTCCGATTCACAAAAAAGGCACATTGAATGACATAAATAACTATAGGCCCATTTCAATTATGAATGTTTTTTCAGATGTATTTGAAAGGTTGATTCACTCTAGACTTTCTGCCTTTACTGATAAATATTCAATACTTCACAAATTTCAATATAATTTTCGCAAGGAAAAGGGTATGGACTTAGCTCTGATGAAAACGATAGAAGTTATTCAATGTTTTTTAAACAATAACCAAAAAACAATAGCTTCATTCTGTGATCTCTCCAAAGCTTTTGACATTCTAGATAGAGATACTTTACTTTCTAAATTATATTATGGTTTTAGGGGGAAAAATTCATGATCATCTAATTACTTCAGTACCACGAAACGTTCTGTCCAAATTGAGGATCAGCGATCTAGTTTACTGATATCACAATATGGCGTTCACAATAGAGTTCTTTCTCATTTATTTTAATGATATTACATGCATTGACACCACCGTTATATAATTTGCTAATGACACTACTATTATGTTTAATGACAGAGATTTAGATCATCTGGTTTCAAGGATTAATAATAAAATGGAATTATATTATTCCTGGTTGTGCAGTAATTTTCTAAGCCCTAATATTGATAAAACTAAGGGCATGCTTTTTGGTCGAGGAATTGGGGAGACTAAACATAAAGATTTACATAACCGGGAGGGAGGTTGAAATGGTAAGCATGATCTCTTTTCTGGGGGTCATGGTTCAGGAAAACTTGCTTTGGAATGAACATACAAAAAAATTTAACACTTAAGCAAAAACATGGGAGTTTTGACCAGATTGGCGCATTTGCTTCCAATTAAGGTAAAAATAACTTTATATTATTACCTATCTTTATGCATTTAAATTATTGTATCACCATGTGGTGTCTGACATCTAAAAGTAATATCCATAAAATAGAGACCCTCCAGACAAGATTTTTTTCTCTTTTGGATAATGGTTCTCACATCGACTTAGACAATACAGCCAGACACTATGGCCTCATGTAATTTGATACTCTCATGCAGCTTAGAATTCTCCTGCTTTATTTTCATTGTTTAAAACTTTTAGAACTTACTGATATTATAACACCATGCTATCTATCCCATGATTATGATACACAACGTCTTTGAATAAGGACACCTCCATTTAAGGGACAAAACATTCGGCCACTTAGGTATTCCTTATTCTGGGAGATAATGTTATATTTCAAACCTAAACAATCCTGTCTGAATTGAAAATTAATTTATCTGTACTTTTTCTGTTTTAATAATGCACAGTAGATTGTTTGGAATAAAACCGACGACTTAACTTCAATGCGTTCACAGGTGGTCCTAACTACATGAGCGCCAAAACTGCAACTGAATCAAAACGAAGAGTTGGTTGAAATTTAACGGTGCAAAGGCAACAAGGACCATGTGGACAAATCAAATCAGAGCAAGGAAAAGCTCCCCTTCCCCCCCCCCATGATGATATAAAAATTTTAGTGTTTGCAGCAACCTCCATTTTTTGTAAAAGTATTATTACATTTATGTACGTTACGGTATATTGGTGTAGTTATGTAACTACTTGTTATGTACTAAACACAGTAAAAAAGTGTTGATTTTTAACTTTTTAGGAAATTAAACCTGAATTTTCTACAAAGGTACACAAACTCGACACTTATACATAGTCAAATTTATTGTAAATGGGCAAACCAATGGAGTTAGGGACTCAGTAAACTATTGTGAACTAAATTTCTTAAACCACGGTTGCTAATGGGATGGATTAAGACATGACACACACTTCAACGTGACACTTGAGTCACAGCCAGCCTCTCAGAATCCAAAAAGAGATAAAGGGGTTAAAACATGATGTCATTGTAGACCAACTTTACCTCTTAACTATATGTTGATACAACACTAAAAACAATCTGTCATTACAGTACTTCGGTTACATTCTTAGATAGTAATGTATGTTGTTTGAGCCGAGACAAGGGGCTTAACAATATAGCCAGGCACTGAATACGGGACAGCTCACTAAACCAAACCTGAAAATCCATGCTGTGCCGACATGGACGTTCGTGACTAGAGATGGGGGGAAAAACCATTCACTTCGATGAATGTACTCATTTACGTTCCTTTGAAAGAATGAACTGTTGTGACTAACTCAAATTCCCTAAATGAAAGTGATCACAGACTTAATGAAAACGATCGCTTTTTATAGTGAACGATCATTTGCTTCACGGAATGAAATCATTTTCACTCTTTACACATCTCTACAAATGACAATATGAAATGCACCAAACATGAGCTGGAAAACTCAAAGGACAAAACTGAATAACACACTTAATGAAAGAGTATAAATTGTACATTTATTGACTTAACAACGATACATTACAAAATTCTTTTTCAGTGTTGATGAAATCTTTTGGCATTGCAGTTATTTAGGCCAAGCTAGATAGAGGAAAATCCAAAATATTAAACATTTAAAACAGAAAAAACATGAATAGATCATATATGTACAGCCAGTGAAATAAAAATCTGAGCACTCGTTTGCCATTCGCGTAATAATTATGCTACAAAAAATTCAAAGGTGCCTGCCAATCTATAGGGAATAATGAAATATAGCAATCCATGTGCATAAAACTTGCATAAGGGGCCACTTTCATATTAAAACCGGCAGCAACTTTGGAAATTCAAATGAAGACAACTAGTTTTAAATATTTCAAATCTGGAAAAAAAAAATTCCTTTGGTTCAAGGGCTTATGAATCTTGAATATTAGAAATATTGAGCTCATAATGTCAAAATATTTCAGGGTATTTTTATGAATATCTCCCGAAATATTCATCATTGTCTCTTCAATATTTTTTATTGCATTAAAGTTCAAGAGGCCAAAACAAAATTTCTAATATTTTCATTTTTAAAATGATATCTACTATGAATTATAAATTATGAAAATCATATTTGATAAAAATATGAATAAAAACATTAATTTTCTGATGGGAATTAAAACCTTACGGTTTTATATCAACTATACAGAAATTTTAATGCAATCAGATCAGCAATTTTTTTTTAATGCTTAATATTTAGTTAAAGCGATGGTTTAAGGGAGCATTACATAGTTGCAAAAAAAAGTAAATAAATGAAAAAATAAAATTATTATTATTTTATGCTGTAAAACTTTCGTTGAGTGATATTTTTTGAGCATCATTTAGCAGGCATACTGATAAATTTAGTCAGTAAGAGAAAGAAAAGAAGTCAATGGGCATTGTAACTTTTTGATTTTAACAGGTTTGATCAGAAAATTGCATTTCCGACCTACAGTTTTCTTTAATCATGGTGGAAGCCCCCAAACATTTTATAGAATATCTCGAGTTTTATTAGTCAGAATGACGCCAAAATTTTGGATTAGCCCAATTAAATAGTCTGGAATCCAATTATGATATGAAATTTACATGTCGCTATTGGAATTTTCAAAGTTTCTGCAAGTTTAAATATGGAGACGGTCCCTTATGCAAATTTTGTGCACATGAATTGGTAGATTTCATTGTTCACTAACTATTGGAACCTTTGAATTTTTCTGTAGCACAATTATTGGGCAAATGGCAGTTCAGATTTTTATTTAACCGACTGTACATACACTTGTCTACAAATTCTGACATACTATAAAGTAAGTAATCTATTGTTGTGGAACTCTACACATGCAATAAGCATGTAAAGGTAAAAAAGTGGTACTACTTTTTCACAGTGGTCTCGGAAAGAAAAATTGTTACCAACATACACAAGCAATTCATTCCATACCTACACTACACAATTTATTTATTATATACATACGGAAGCATTTTAATACAAATTTGTATCTTATTTAATACCATTTTATAAGCAATTTACTTAACACACACATACACAAACCCTAAAATTCATTTTTAACAGACATTTTCTGGTGGCCATAGTTCAGCAATTGCTGCTAATAATTTTCTCGCCAAGGCAGAAAACTGCCAATTCTCCTTTCTTGCCAAAGCTGCTATAAAAGGGAAGTACCAAAATTTCAATATTTTTAGTTAATAGTTTACATTTCATGGTCCAAAAACAACTAAGAGCATGCTGTGCTAGGATCTAGTTTTCCGGAAATCCAAACCTTTTTCTTTGTCTGAGAGGGAATGGCCAATTTATGGCAGAGTTGGCATGCACGGAAATTTTGTTGGCACGTCAAAATTGACAGGTGATACTATTTTATAAGCTTACATATCATTCAAAATTTTATTTTAATTGTTACACTGTGCAACAAGTCGTTTTGCACAAAAAAAAATAAAAAAAAACAATACCACACTCTAAAAACAAGGATCGACAGCTGAAAACTAGAGATAATGTTAAGAACATTTAACCATGAGCTTAAGGGCATAATGTCACGACTCAGCACCCTTTGCTAGGCATAAAATGAATTTTATAAAAAACGGTTTAAGAAAGAGAACGACTGATCCACGTAGTTTGGACTTTTTATTGCTAGAAGTGACGAAATATGAACCAAATACTAAACATCAAGGATCCAATGTGCAACGGCGAAAATCTCATCAGTTTGTATGACAATGCGTATGTCATGAGTTCACCTATCTGAAATTAATGCTAATTTTTAAAATTTGTCTCTAAACAAAATTCAGAAATAACGGATTATGTATTACCCTCGTTACCAACTACTCGGCATGTCAGTGACACCTGAATATTACTTGTACTTTTTTTGACATGCGTACATAAAAAGGTTTAACACCACTAATCTAAGGAGTTGGTTCTCGAATTTTTTATCTAACGGAACCCTTTCTTGCCACACATTTAGCCACGAATGATGTGGGCATATGCATAAAAAACAAAAAAAAAAGGCATAAATTTTACCTTTCAATGAGGGAGGCTCTCATTTCGGAAGTGATAGCAGAAGGCTGGGCATCGTTCAATTTAAAAATGCTTTCAATAACCGAAATTTCAGCACTGGTTGTATCGTTGCCAACAAATGCACACCAATCGTTAACGACCATTCCAGCTCCAACAACATTACTACCACGATTTATGGATCCAGCCTTTAAAAAGAGAAATATAACTGTAAACAATATTGCATTAAAAAGGGAATTATAAAGAAATTTTTAATCTAAATCTAGCAACACACCCAATAACTTAAATATCGTTATCAAGTTTTTTTTGTGTAAACAGGACTTAAAATTTCTGTTACAACAATTTGGAGGAAGAACTCACCAACAATGACACATGCACATGATTGATTGAGATTTGTGACAAGCGAATCAAAAATTATTTATGTGTGTAGCACTTCAAATTAACGAGCAAAACATTACTAACATCATACACATTAATGTGTCAAAATACTGAAACTAATTGCAATTAAACCTGAATTCTGGCAATCACTTTCTCATATTGAACCAGTTCTGTAACATAGAAAACGGAGGACTCGGGGGACTGAAGTGCCCCCCCATTGAATATCAAACCAATCAATCACTTTCTCTAACGTTGCATCACACGACCTACTTCATTTAACGCTACTTAAGTTCCCCATCCCCACCCACAATATTCGAATAGCTACGCACTTGGACTCTCTAAATATGCATCAGGTAAAACAAGAAAAACCTAATAAAAACAAAGCACTTACTTTTCAATAGAATTACACACACTTTACTAAATTATAATTCTTTGAAATGTTGGTATTTTGTACAACAATGATGTTCATTCTTTCACTTCAAAAAATGGGCTCAATAACAGTGTTTTTATAGTGCAAGGACAACAAAGACCATGCTGTACCAGGTCCTAAGTTGTCGGAGAAATTTAAAGTCAAGAAAAATTAAAGTGTGAACTACAGTGGACAGAAGAAATTAAACTTAAAAAGTAATTAAGATACTCAGCATTGCTTGAACGCAAGGACACAATTTTCATTTCAGAGTCTTCAGGTATATTTTTTACTTTGTTAATTGCCATTTCATGTTCAGACCCAGCAAATGCATTAATAAAAAAAAAAAACTCTCAATTTGATAGAATTTCCGAAACTGATTCTCTATAGACACTGACCACCCATTTCCATTCACCCTCTAACACATAGAAGGGGCTAACTTAGGTGATGTAGTGTCCTGGGCGAGGCCACATTTGGCGCTCCCCTCTGGATATTATTTGTTTTCAGAAAAATTTCTTTGGTGAAGTTTTTCATTTTAGGCAGCTTTGAAACTGACCCACTGTTACTAATTCTTCATGTTATTACAAAACTGGACAGCAACAATGGCATTCAAAATTTCCCATCTTGCCTTGATCAATGGTCACATTGTTAGTATGAGGAAATGCTTCTTCCGAATTTGCCATCGCTGAACCTAGAAGTTGAATACTGCATGTGGCTGTGGAAAATCTGCCCAGAGAGCCTTTATATTAGCCTGTGTGTATTCTTGTAGTTTGTTGAAAAATATGTGGAAACAAACACAATTGTTACATTTCTAGGACTTACAAAACAGTAATTTATTGAAACCTGTTTAATAATCAGTGAGTAGATGATTAAATGTTCAGATTGGGTTGTCTGCATATCGTGGTTGTTAAGTTATGTGGCGCTCTCAATAATGGTTTGGCACCCTGTGCGATGGAACTGCTTGCACTGCCCCGAGCCTGTCTCTGCACATGAGTTCTCCAAATGAGGTGTAGAAAAAAACTTTTTGGAGTATACCGTAAAAAGCTAGAGATTACCCAATAAAACATTTACAATTGTACAAAAATTTTTCAATTTTTATGTTACTTTTTTTGTGTTTATATATGTAATTTATGAATACAAAATTGGGTAAGCATATACAGTACAATCATACGGGTAATTCGCATCCCGTTATTTCATAAATCCCGCTTATTCGTAATAAATTCCAGGTCCCTTGGAAAACTCACGGTAATTCGTAAAATAACAATGCATTTCGGTCCCTTCGCTTATTCGTAAGTGTTTTCTCACTCAAGAAGAACAAAAACATCTTATAAACCGTAATATTTCATGTCAACAATCCCGTTTATTCGAAATGAAACTTTTCCCCTTCCCTACAGCTCTGAAGGGAAGGCCTAAGTATCATGGCGGCAAAAATAGTGAGGACAGAGTTACCTTCTTGCTTGCCGCAAATATGGATGGATCCAATAAATTAAAACCATTAATGATCAGCAAAACCCAGATGTTTCAAACACTTAAAATCATTTCCCGTCCTTTATCCTTCCAATAAAAAAGCATGGATGACTTGTTGTTTATTCCATGAATGGCTGAAGTTGTTAAATGGTGACATAGAAAGACAACAACGTAAAATTCTGCTATTCATTGATAATTGCATGGCCCACAATGGCGCTCTGATTCTTAGTTATGTAAAAGTTGAGTTTTGCCTTCTATTATGACACTGGACAACACCATTGATCGATGAGTGAACATTTCCTTCATCAGACAAAATTAATCGAATTTTTTTCTACATATATACTTTATTTGTTTACGTTCTTTTATTTTAAGCTTAAGTTGGAGGTTTTTAGGATACATATAGGTGCATATTCCGTACTTACTTTATATAATTCGCATTATGCTCATGGATATATACTCTTTTATCTATACCAGTTTTATTATTTAAAGCCCGTTAATTCGAAATTTTTCTTTTTTCACCCTTGATAAATCGTAATCCCGCAAAATCGAAAATCTCGGTTAATTCGTAATGAGGCCTTGGTCCCTTGGCATTACGAATCATCGGAATATTACTGCATAGGTCTTCACAAATCTCAGCACACCACACTTGCCAGAGCAAAATGGTACTCGCCGGCTTCCCCCCACCCTAAAAAAAATAGTAAGAAAAGATGACTTCTGACTTGCCAATTGCAGTCCAGTCAGCAATAGTGACCAGACGACTGCATTTGTCAGATCCTGCGTGCATATACTTCTGTTTTATTTTATCCTCATTGTTGTAAGCTTAATAACTATAATTTTTTCTCTCTATATAACGGGTGTGCCAGTTACATACACATTTCCAGCACACATGTGGGCACATGCAGAATGTGCTCAAAAGTGCAACGCACACTGCAAAACAAGCAGCTTCACTGCAGAACCATCACGGGAAAAATCAATATTCTTTTGTCTTAAAATTAAGAAATAAAATTTAAAAAAAAGTCTGACAAATATTTGCTGCATTTCTATCACAAAAGGAATTTACATTTCATAGAATGCATCTCTTGCAGAACGTTTTGATCAGATGAAGGCTAATTGTAGAACACTGCCAAATATTCTGCTTTCGGGGAGGCATATGAAACATGGAAGGTTGAGAAACGCTATTCTAATGGTATGCAAACGACTCCTTGAACAGCACTATGAGAGGACAAAAAGAACACCCGAGCGGATGAATTTGCGAAATCGACAAAATAATAGCTGACGAAACCCAAGAAACGAGATACTCAACGCAAGGTTCATAACAGGGAATTCATTTTGCTTACTCATGGTGGAATTGCCTTATCTCCGAACCTAATAAGCAAACCTCGTTTGCATGCATCTGATGACATATTAAGCAAGTTCATGATACCACCCAATATTCAAACAAGACAAACAAGAATTTTAATGTAAAGTTTTTGAAGAAATATCTGTACTCAATGGTGGTATTTGAAATGGCAATAATGATAACAAAAAAGTAAAATAAAATATATAATAATTCATTATTATATATAATCTTGTTGATATTTCCGCAAATGAGACATCATCAAAACGATTTTTTTTTTTTTTAAACTTGGGTAGCGCAATGTATTTCGAGACCTTTAGAAAAGTTTACTTGAAAAAATCGGAAAAAAGAATAACCATGTTCGAAACAGTCACATTCAACATGTCCACTTAAGCCCATAGTAAACCAACCGGAGTATTATTAATAACATTCGTTTGTGTTTTTATGGGACGAAGACAACAAAGTCATATTGAACAAGGACACACTATTTCCCAAGAATCCTAACCCGCTATCATAGGAACCAGGATTCAAACTATGGCGGGTAGAAAAATGGCACACGTTCTACGATACCATTGGGACTCAAACCTGGGTAAATGGTACGACTGGCAACCACATTACCTCTACGGTCCGGCAAAATTTATTGATAAGCAATATTATAAAAACGAAGGCATTCACATAAATATTTATATATCAATAACTTTACATATGTTATGGCCCAAATATGCTGTGGGTTATTTAGGATTAGACCTATGGTTTAGCGTAACCACTGGACCCCAATACATTCATACTCTCACAAACTCTGAAAGTCAAACCATGACCATATCAGTAATTTCAGTTGTAACTCAAAAGGAGTTAAAATACTAATTAATGTGTGTTTTCTTTGTGAGCCAATATTTAATAGTTAGTTCGATTATAATAAGACCAACAAGATTATAATAATGAATTATTATTATTATTGAGACATATACATTATATTATTATGAGACAGGATTATACATAATTATTATATATATTATTAGAGATATTATTATATATATTATTAGAGACAGGATTATATATAATTATTATATATATATTACTAGAGACAGTATTATATATATTTTATTTTACTTTTTTGTTAACGTTATTGCCATTTGAAATACCACCATTAAGTTCAGATATTTCTTCAAAAACTTTGTATTAAAATTCTTGCTTGTGTCGCAATGTTGATTGAATATTGGGTAGTATTCATTTTTATGATGCAAGGGTCACTCTGCACTAAACAAGGGGAAGCAAAACATATAAATATTTAATCTTCCAGCAATCATCTATAGACCACGCTTTTTGCAATATTGGTCAACCTATTCACCTCAGTAATCCACGGAAATACCACCTTGACAAATATAATAATAAATGTAACAGCATAGACGAAATTACTTAAAATCACAATAAATAAATAAAAAAATGACAACGTAAAACAACAAAAGCACAAATTCAAGGAACAGGTATCTTATGAAAAAACACCACTTGCAGAGAATCCACAGATAGATTTTGTTTGAGGTTTTACGGTTCAAGGACTGCAATGGTCATGCTGCGCTGAGACCCACTGTTTTTTTGAGGAATCCGAACCTCTTAAGGCCTAGGAAACCAAACCCCGGACTACAGTGAGCAGTGCGATCTTTATGAGATCTCTGAGTAAGCGTTCTTTGCACAGAAAGGTAAAAATTTGCTTAAGAAAAAGAAAACATTTGTCACAGCTTCATGAATTTTAGCACTTGTTCACAGCTGTTATATACTTTTTTTTTCTTTTCTGATGAACTATATAAAGAAACCTAATTTTAACGCTTTTACGATATTATTACCCTTAATTTTATTGCTTTTACGATATTATTACCCTTCTCAGAGTCAGCACAATTGCCAAATGCTCAACATAAAAAGCCACTGGGGCATGTTTTTGTAATTTTCTGTGGAGAATTCCTATAGATAGTAATTTTCTGACACCCCAGGTCCGAGTTCAAACTAGAGCGTTCAGTGTATAGGAGAAAAAGAGTCATTGCCCAGCTCCCGGAAAGGGAGTGTCCTACCTGTACCTTGATGGTCTAGCGGTTAAGGCACTCAGGATTTAAAAGAGGGCCTCAAGTTCAACTCCAGGCCAGAATGGTGTATCTTTTTCTCCCGTACATCAAAAGCTCTAGTTTGAGCTAAAGTGTGGGTGTCAGAAAATTATCTAATTTTAAATTATGAATAACTATTCCAACCATAATCATGAAAATATATTAAATTCGTTAAAACTTACAACTAAAGGCACCTGGAGCAAAGACGATAATTCATCAAGATTTTCAACAGATGTGTGAGGATGCACCTAGAAAACAAGATCACATGTGTCTTTCGTCAAAGCAAACAGTAAAATTGTTAACAAAATGCGATTAGTTAAAAAATTGTGGTAAAAATAATTAACCCCTATTGTTAGGTTATCATTCTCGCTGCTGCAGATTCGAACATAGCATGTTTATACAGTAAAACCTCTCTACAACACTATTATATGGACTGAGAAAAATTATCGTTGTAGAAAGAGAGTTGTTATAGGGAGGGTTCATTATACAGTAAAACTTTCCCACAGCTCAATTATACAGACCGACAAAAATTAATGTCGTAGAGAGATTTATCGTTATATCAGGTAACGTCGTTGGGAGGTTTTACTGTATTAATTGTTACCATGAAAAGGCAAGTCAAGTTACGTAAAAAAAAAGTAATTCCATAAATAACAGAAACTGCTGGTTTGAGCCCAGTAGGATTGTGAGATAAATTATCTTTCCTCTGGTTATGATGAGTTAAAAGTAGTATGGACCACAGAAAAGTAAAGAATCAAATTTTATCGTGACAAATATAAATTAGGTATAACATATCAAAGTAAATCGGATATCATTTGAATGAGTAGCCAAAAAATATTTTCACATCAGCAGGAATTCAACTACCCCTTAACATATGTAAGAAAAAAAAATCGCTAAATATATATTTTCTTCTTTCCCTCAGTCGCAAAACTTCAGATGCAATTTGAAAAACGTATCATGCACGGTTTCTACCTATTACAAACTTATTAGCAACCTATGCAATGGTTAATAATCAAAGGAAATATACACGTAGGACCAAATATTAATATCCCACGTGAAGAACATACCAAACCTCCTCGGTTGCTAAATGCACAGTAGCTCCCAACGAGAACATTGTCTGCAATGGTTTGTCGAAATACCTCAACTTTCAAAACATCGGCAAGGATTTCTTCAGTTTCCTGTAAGAATTGATATACACATCAAATTTACAAAATTCTAATAAATTAATCTACACAATTTATTTTTTTAAAAAGATATTTTTACCAAAAATATAATGTTGGTTGGCTGTTTTATAGTGCAAGGACAGCAATGGTCATTCTGTGCCAATCAAGGTGAGATCATACATACGGTATAAAATAAGAATGGATTAAAACCGAAGAAATAAAGACGTATTTTTTTCAGGGTTAGCACAATTGCCAAATGGTCGGCACACAAAGCCCCTAGGGCTTGTTTCTTGTAATTTTTTGTAGAGAATTGATGACATATGATTTTTGAAATGAAAGAAGTAAAAGTTTAAACTAGAGGGGTTTTTTTTTGTTTTTTTTTTGTAATGAACCATGTACTGTCATTAATCCATGTGCACTCTATATTTTTTGTAATTTTTCGGCTCAAGGACTACAGTGGTCATGCTGTGCCAGGACCTACTGTTTTCCGAGAAATCTGTACCTATGGACCTACAATTTTTCTAGGAATCCAAACCTCTTAAGGCCTGGGGAACCAAACCCCGACTACAGTGAGCAGTGCGATCTTTATGAGATCTCTGAGTAAGCGTTCTTTTTGCACTGCTGGGAGTCAAACCCGGATTAACCGCGCACTAGGAGAACGCGTTACCACACTGCGCCACCGCAAGGGTGCAACGACAACCGCATGTTAAGAGAACATGTGAACAACAGTGTTGTAGAGCTAATAGACGGTAAGTATCTATTGAAACACTAACCATTGTTGAACCTTGTGAACATTACAACAACCACTTACTTTGTCTAAATCAGGGTGTGTCAAAGCAACGTAATCATTACATGCAATTACATTGCCGAGAGCAGATAGCCTTTCTTCGATCCTTTGGATCTTAACTTCGTCTGGAAGGGCATTCCGAATATGTTGTAGTTCCTGATCCGTTGTTGAATTTGGAACAAGAAGACCATGGCGATTTCCTGGTGATTTAAAAGGAAATAAAATCTCAATTGCTGATTATTCGATCGTTAATACTTAATGATTAAAAATAAAATCCTATAGAATATGGAAGATTTTTATAAAAAGAAACAATTATGAACGTTCAGTTTGACCCACAAAGTATATCTGCACCACTTCTTAATTTTCAATATGTAGACGTTATGTAAATTTCAATACGTTTGATTTTACGTAGTGTTCAAACAATTTTAAAAGTAATACCACTACCTTAAAAAAAACAGGTTAGCATGAGTTAGCAGTACACCGGATATACACAGACACACACTATTTTTTATAAGCAGAATACTTCCTTTTCGAGCACAAGGTACTGAAGTAAATGCATGTCACAGTATCTGGTATTTTATAATAGAAATCTCGAACGAATTTAACAGATTCTACATTTTCACAAAATGCAAACAACTTGGTAATGACACTAACCAGATATATGAGCATTTAAATCAAATATATGTAGATAATTTATGTTCATTTCATGCCGTTGCCAGGTGAATACGTCGATTCAGATACGGCTGTCAGAAACAAGAAAACGATCCTTGTTTGTGATGACCGTTGGAAGACTTGAACAAGGGGAAAAAATTGCCAAAACACGCAGAAATATTGAAGCCAATCCATATATCCCACTTCGAATGCTCAGTCTACTTATCGCTATTTCAGTTAGAAGTGTTGAAACAATCATTCATCAGTATTTGCACCTCTAAAAAAATTTTGAAAAATGGGTGCCACATAAATTAACAGACACATGAAAGAGCCATGTTAGCATTTATGAGAATGTTTTGTTTGTGGTTTTACGGCTCAAAGACTACAGTGGTCATGCTGCGCCGGGACCTACTGTTTTCCGAGGAATCCGAACCTCTTAAGGCCTAGGGAACCAAACCCCGGACTACAGTGAGCAGTGCGATCTTTATGAGATCTCTGAGTAAGCGTTCTTTGCACTGCTGGGAGTCGAACCCGGGTTAACGGCACATTAGGTGAACACATTATCACACTGCATCACCGCAGGGCCATTTACAAGAATGCAGTCAATATATTTGAGCCAAATGGACAAAAACGCCTGATCAACATTTGTACTGGTGACGAGAGTGTTAGTTTTTCTACACTACACAACCCCCACTTAAACTGTACAACATGGTCTGAGTTGATGGCGATCTCCACTCATAGGTTTTGAAGTCTTTCCATTTCCGGATGCACCTTTTCACAAATTTTTAACTACATGAGCATTCTGGTTACTAACTGTATACCTAGAGGCAATGGCGGCTATTCAGATGACGCGAGTGAAGCGGCACTTCACCTAAAAATATTGGGCTGACGAACAGTTTTGTTTTTCATTTAAATTCCAAATCCTTTTTATTTTTTATCAAATTTAAAATTTGATTAGAAAAATAAAATTCAAAATTTTATTTTGAGCCCACTATTTTTTTTTTTTTTTTAATTTAATTCCTTTAATATAATTGGAATTACATTCAGGAACAGAAGGCTACGTTTTTAAGTCAGCGCTTTAAACGCGTTAAACGCACCAACGAAATGTTGCTCGCCGAGAAAAAGGGCCGTATGAAGCGACGATAGAAATTCAGAGCTTCGCTTCAAAACGGAAATGTTTTGCGAACATGGTTACCATGGCGATGGAATATTTACGGCGAAAGCAAGTACTGTCAGAGAAGAGAAATTTTTATCGCATCATCATGTCAGCTAGTATTGCCAGATCAGAGGTTTTACCTCTGAATCTAGAGGTTTTGCATGGGGAAAAAGGTAAAAATTACCAAAACAGAGGTATGGCTTGATCAGAAATAAAAATTGAGATTTTTGACTACCACAGAGGTTTCTAGAGGTAAAAAATTTTCTATGGGCGGGGTGTTACTGGTCAAAGAAAAAAAATTTAAATGAAAGAACTGAATCCAACTTTGATTCAAACTACAAACAGTTTAGTGTTATATCTGTTAGAATTATTTAATTACCCTGAAGTATTTCGAGGCACGTTGAGTGGTAACAGTAGAAGCGTGTAATTTCGTTGTGTTTTTGTTTCTTAAGGGGACACAGGACCTTTAAATCTTTAAAAAATCGATTTTTTATTTATTAGTTTAAAAAATAATATCGATTTTTGGCAGTGTTTTAAAACAAACCGCATCAAAATTCTTCAATTACTTCTTGCACTATTGTATAAAATAAAAATA
>QLNU02014802.1:171460188-171484229 GCA_006491805.2 Dysdera silvatica | reverse complement strand
GATATACAAAATCAAAATTGCAAGACATTATAAGCATAACACTGAAATTTGTGTTGCTCTTTTTCAACTTCGCATACTGCTAGAAAAAATCTACCTTTTTTTTGGCATCCCTTGTATCAGTTGAATTCAGAAGGTGGAGGGGGCATGTCGGAAGCACTACTGGCTTTGTTCCGAAAATGAGAGGGAATCCCTTTTTTTTCCTTTTGCCAAAACTTGAAAAAAGGTTTTGAGAAAAATTCAAGGACTTTTCAAAGACCAACCACATTTTTGGCAGTTTTCAATTACTTTTCAAGGGCCCTGACTTGGCAAAAAAATTCAAGGACTTTTCAAAGACTGTAGGAGCTATGATCAACACAAACTACAATTCATTCCTTTTGTAGCTTTCATGACTTCAGGTTACCAAATCACAATACAATCATTTTAAAAGCTGCATGCTAACATAGCACAAACTCAATTCCATTTATGTGTGCAATCTCAATTGTTTTCTGTTTATTTACTTTTCAACGTAGATCACCTTCCTCAGTGACTAATTTTTCACGGAACTCAGAGTGGTCATCTTGAGGGGAGGTGATGAGATTTTACTTACCAATTTTCATAAAAGGCTTTGTAATAATGTAAAATGATGTCCTTTGACAACAATGGGGACAAACACTTCTTTGTTATTAATAAAATACCAAAGTTATTTTTACATGCATGACTAATTTTCAGTATACCAGTAGTTATGATCAGAGACAGATAATACAAGTTAGATAACAATGGTTCTTAACTTTTTTGGATGCATAAAACAATGCCACTTCAAATAAAACACTTTAAATTTATGCTTTTTTAAGAGGAGGTTGTTTCAAGGGGTTAACTTCCTCAAAAGCAATAACGTTTACATAAAACAAAATAGTCTTAAAGTGAACAGTGAAAATGTATTTTCGAAAACACAACCACCTTGAGCGTCCAGGAAAAATAAGGGCTCTCTGGTGTAAGTGTGTGTATTTCTATATATATAGATATGTGTGCACTACCTCTTCCTTTAAGTAGACAAATATCTTACTTTTCAAAAGCATAAACTTCTGAATACGACGTGCTTATCAAATAATTAAATGGTTTAACAGTTGGATGTAAATACTCTGTAAATACACGACATAATCACACGGATCCCAGTCGACTTTTTACAAGAAACTAGGAAAATAACAATGGCGGCTTGTGGCAAGATTTTAGGGTGTGCGCATGAAGGCTAATTCACCAAAACGCATCAATTTATGGCCTATATTCGTCAAGAAACTGGTTTTTACCTCATTCAGTAAATAAGAAAGAAATTTATGGTAACTTTGGGTTTTGGTGAATTGGCTTCATGCACATACCCTAAAATCTCGCCACGAGCCACCACTGGAAAATAAGGTTTGTTGACCACTTTCTATTAAAAAAAGTACCAATAAAGACTAGATTAAAAAAAAAAGGACCTGATACAGTGATTTGAACATTAATTTTTTTTTTTTTAAATAATTGTGACCGAAAATATAAAGAGTTCCTCAATATGCTTTTTCAGATTTTATTTTTTCAATATTGATCTTTTTTCGTAGAGAGCAATTATAAAAACTCATATTGTATTTTATATTTCTCCAACCCCTCCCCCATAAATTAGATCTAATAAGCAAGAAAAATGGAAAAATAAAGTAAACAGTGCTGATTTTATTCCAGAGTTCGAAATTAGCGGGTGCACACGTGCACTGGAATTTTTAATTTGGGTGCACGCAGTGCACCTAACTATTCAAAATTATGGCTACTTACATTTATTTTTCAAGAACAGTGACCTATGGAATAATTTTATATAATTTTCTCAATGTACTTGCATTTTTTTTTAGCTCATATGCTTAAATATAATTGCTACACTTACATTTTACCTGTTTTTAATGTTGAGGTTTACTTTCTATTCTGTTAGTTACTTGTACACCTAACTAGTATTTAGTGCACCTGATTTAAAAAGTTAATTTCGACCCCTGTTTTACTCAAAACAGAACTTAAGTATTTATTATGGAATATCAATAATTGCTTAAATTCAAAGCAAAAAATAAAATCCAATTCATTAAATTATAATATAAAATTATGGAACAATTTTGTTAACTGATACAATAAATAGCCTTGTTAAAAAAAAGAAACATGTATCGAAGAAGAATTGTTGATTCGGAGGTTGTAAAAGGCACTGCAACAATCAACGCCACAAGGTTTCAGCCAGCTCAAAAAGTGCTGTCACAAAAGCGTTAAAATAGGAAAATAAATTTTGTCTTTTTTTTTCCATGAGGAGGGTGAAAGGAGGAAGAGACCAGGCACGAAATTTTTTTATAATTGTAATTAAACGCATCTTTAAAAAAATCCGGTGACAGTACAAAACACGTACCCTGGTGCTTTTTTCCTCTTGAAAAGAGTCAAAAGTAGTTGGAAATGGGCTTATGACGTCACACATAAGGGCATTTTCACATGTTTTGTCGTTGTTTTGGCTGTGTTCGTTGGAGGAAATTGTATGTGTGAGCGGTTGATGTATTTTTGTGTGGAATTTCGGTTGAAAGAGAAAAGAAATGTGCTGGAGTGGGTTACAAAAAAAGGATTATTTTTGTCCGGATATAAGTGTGGGAAGATGTCGTAAGCTAAGCCTTGTTTGAACGATGCTTTCCAGTGCTGATCCCAGAAAGCATGATAGGTGAGGAGGGAGGTGGAAAAGATCGAGGAGGCATGGAAGAGGGGAAGTGGAGGCAAGGAAAGGTGTGAAGGTAAGGTTGTAGTGGTGGTGAAAGTGGCCAGGAAGGGGGTAAAGGTAGGGATGTAATGGGATGAAGGGAGGGAGGGAGGGGGTGGGAAGAAGCAGACAAGAAAGCAAGGTAGAGGGGGTGGGGCATGGGGATGAAGGAGGAGGGAAGGAAGTAGGGAAAAACCATAGTCATGAAAGAGGAACTGTTTAACACCTACTTCGTGGAATTTGTTTGGATTTTTTATGGCGCAAGAGCATCTGGGCTATACTGCGCGAACACGGAAATTGTATGGCGATGCCGGCACCCAAATAAACCAGAAAATTTATTTCCCGCATTTATAAATGCAATAAAACAACACACATCAGACGAAGAAACGCAATAAAGGTAAGCACCTTTTTTTCTGAACTACGCTGAATTGAGACGTCCATGCAGTTAAGGTGATGTAAACAACATGGCGGCAAGTGAGTCACTGTTGCCATGTGTGTTGGAAACACTTCCCGCTAAAAAGCACTAGGGTACATGTTCTGTACTATGGCCAAAAATCCTAAGCACTTTCATATTAGAAGGGAATAAATTCTTTAAAAAATCCAATACATCAAAATTGAAGTACTGTGTATATGTGTGTGTGTAAAAAGATATATCGCATCCATGCTTCAGAAGTGACACGTTAAATCTTTCAATTTGCATTTTGAGTAATTTTAAATTGAATAACACTGAATGAACTATTGTGAAACAACCTAGGCTTTTACGTTTCTCACGGAAATTATTAGAAGATTAAATGTGTTTTTTTTTTCTGAAGACAGATATGGCGTTGCTTATCAAAATGACGATCTTTACCAGAATTTGAAAATTTTTGAGTTGTGTTGCTTCTGAAACGAGGGTGCGATATATTAAAATAATAATAATCCATTAGCTTTTGAACACTGTCTGGAAGGGGCAGGGGACAGTGGTGTAGCGTGGACTGACAGCACCCAGAGCAAGTTAAGTATTGTGTCCGCTAAAACCAGTTAGCACCCCCTTTCACTAATCCAATATTGAAATTTTGCACCCGGGGCTTTTATCGCAGTAGTGCCCACCGCGCCATGCCACTGGGGAGGGGAGAGAATACGTTAAACTTTCTAAGAGCCTGTAAATCCTGTCCCAACCTGTCTTGTCTGGAGTTATAATTCCACTACATAGCATAGATGCGACGTCCTGCAGCTTCATCACCTCTGACTAACCAGCATTCAACAATATGAATCTTACCACCCCAAAAAACTGCTTTGGAAGAGGGGACATACCCACGTTTTTATCTCAGCTTCAAAATTCTTTTTAAGCACTTAATAAGAAAAGCACCTTTCATAAGCGAACTCACGATAAAAGTAAGCAGTAAAAGGTATCAGTCTATTTTCAAAGCAGTTAATATCTTAATTGATACACACACACACACGATTGAATGACCCTTGGTTAATGCAAACACTTAATGTGACAGAAAATTTGTGTTACATGTAATTTGCATTAACCAGAAAGGATGACATTGGATTTAATAAGTTATTCATCATTGACGGAAATTCAAGGAACAGTTCTTGTTGAAAATAATTCACGTTAAAGGAGTTCAATTATTACACTTCGTGACTTTCCTCTCACCATAGTAGTTTAGCGACAATTGTGTTTTTAGATAAACGTTTTATGGTTTTCTTTGCATTGAATTTCCAGATTATCAGAAATTTTACATACCCAAAATCGGGAGCGCCTTCCTTGTTTTGGATAATCTGGGTTTCACTGAATTATTATCAAATATGATTATTCAAATAATCACAATATAGCAATCTGTCGTCGTCATGCAGATTTATCATGGGATGTTAGTCCGCAGGCAGTACATATTCATATTTGGTACCCGCTTTTGGTGAAACTGCACCCACTTCTGCTCTAACATCATGCGAGTTTAGTGTGCATGCTCCTGGACTTGTCGAAATTGCATGCACCATCCTTCCTGCAAATAATAGCACTACCCCGTGTGCCACAAATAAAGTCAAAACAAGTTAAAAACATCCACTAGAAATAGAATCTTTAGTTAGAAAACCTGCATTGGAAAAAACTGGATGTTGACTTGTCTACTGGCAAGTACGATTTTGAGTCTGAAAACAGATTTGTAGTAGCCTCAAACATTCTGTTAAACAACGAAGCCCATCCTTAAATTCAGCTAGAGAATGAATATGCATTGTATAAATAAAATCATTTCTTTGATATAGGCAGGCAGCAGCTCAGAAGTCCAAGATGAGGAGCAGCAATCTCTCACACTAACGATTTTTAAGGGACGGGCAAAAACAGCAGCTAGTGTTAAAAAAAAGGCCATTAATTAGAAGTTACTGAAAGAGACTACAATAATTTTAAAATACCTGTAAAAATTCTGCGATCCACCAATTGCAACCAAACAGTAAGTATTGGTTAACTTGGAAAAAACACCAACCTCGTTGTTGTTTTCAAATTGAACTCTTAGTGCCATAATTAAAAATTACGATATTTCACTCAACTTTTAAAAAATTAAAATTTCACTCTACTTTGAAATATTCAAAATTGCGCAGGGCTATCAATAACATTCGCAGAAAGTTCAGCACGTTTTTCATCTAAACGAAAACGATGCCAGATGCCAGTTCATAAATATAACAAAAAATTCCGTTTGATTTTCTAATTTATTAATAAACATTATTATTTAGGAGGCCCTGTTTTCTAAATTTCGTAGGGGCCCTTAAACCTACCTCCGGTTCTGTGTCCGCTATTTATGTCTGATAGCAATACTTTGTGTGTGTGCGTGTGTGTGGTCATGACAGAAACACACTTTATTTTTTTATCTGCAAATTCATGAAATTTATCCCCACATAGTTTTAAATATAGATAACTGTATAGAATGTGTCTTTAAATTGATTTTTAATACTATATACAAAATTCAATATATTGAAAGGACATCTTAGGATTTTTTTTTTTTTTCCCCCGCACAAACGTTCCAATAACCGTACATTTTAATCGTAATTGGAACTAGCAACCGCCGCTACCCGCCGTTTTCGAGTGCAGACGACGCTCAAAATATAATGAAAATTCTTTCAATCTAAATTTTTATTTTATATTATGGATCATTATTTTATTTTAGTATATGAAGGTAAATGGTTTATACAAATTCTTATAATATAATTTTTTTTCTCATAATGTCTGTGAATCAGTGCCCATGCTATATTTGGGCCACTCATGAGCCTAGTGTTATTTAAGTTTAAGCATTATTTTAACTTTGAGCACGAAACTTCGATATATATCAATAATTGGATTGTAATTCATCATACCATTTGAAGACCGGCCCTCGACTCTTTTAAAGTTGCAATTTCGGCGTTTAAGTCCCTACTTTCTTATTTGGTCCCTATGCCTAAATGTAGTACAGTTGTAATTTCAGTTGTTTGTGAAAAGTTTAAAATTGTTGTATAAAATCCGAAAGCTTAACTCATTAATGAAGAAAGTCATTTTATTAATTCTGAATTCTAGTCCGTTTTATATATTTAAATTAATCGAGAGGCGATAGTGCAGAATACGGTAAACATTGGCGACTTTTTTAAATGTCGCCATTACGGCCAGGGACGCGTCTCGCGATCTCGTCATTTTGGAAAAACACTGTATTTAAATAATGAAGAGGTGTTTTCGTGTAGTAGTTACTGGAAAATGAAAAATATTTAGATGCTAGTAAACAACACAGTAACCGCTTCCGTTTTTGTTTACATGCATTGTTTCTTATTTTGGTTTTCTCTTACTTTTTTAATACTATCTTTTTTTTTTCCTTCTCTAATTTCATTTTCAATTAAAAAAATGGAATTCCCAAGCTCTAGCGAGGGTCTTGCCCATTGGACAGCAAAGCATGTTCTGTTTCATAAGTGATTTTTTATCGCCATGAAAGTACTAGGCCCAGACAATGTCTGAAAAACTGCATTTCATTATGGCAGATGTTGCTGATGCTGACAATCTTTCTTGTTTGCATAATTTATAAGTGTTCCACAGTGAAAAAATACAAAATACAAAAAAATATTTCAGGGTTAATAGAGTATCCATGTCACAAATAAAAAAATCTGGATGGTGGAACGGGAGCAAATCAGAGTGCTAAGTATGCAATGTAAATATTTTATATAAGAATTATGTTTTTTATTGATGAAAGATTGTTTTGTAATGGTTGTTGCCCAATTTATCCTGCTTATTGCATTTTTTCAACGTTTTTCTGTACCAAAAATAAATTGCCTTTTCAAAATGGCGAAATTGCAGCGTGGTTGTCATACTTGACAGAATCACAATGGGATTGGTGGAGTTATGCAAAAGTTGGTGAACTTACCGTATTCTGTACTAGTCCCAATTAAGGTTTATCGAAGGATGGTTACTATACAACAAACTTACGGGCATTCACAGGTATTTAATAATCAAAAAGGTTCTATTTTCTACTTGGTATTTCTTAGACTGATAATTTACAACAGAAATACCGAAATTATATATTTTTCTTAATTTTTGCAGGAAGTTTTTCAGTTAGATAGAAAATCAGTTTTAGCGTCCCATTTTAAGTTTTTGACCTACGACCCATATGAACCTTAATCTAGCACTGTTGTGAATATCACTATCTAGTTTGTGTTTAGAAATTGGCCATAGCATAACATGTAATGATGTAAGATTTATCGTTAACATGACTTTTTTTTTTTTCCCACCAAACAGTAATTAAACTTTTGCATAATTTTATTCTAATTTCAATGGTTTTCGTAATAACTGTTAGTCTCCGCTGTGATGTAGGGATAACGTATTCGCCTAGTCTTCTGGGTTTAACCACCAACGATGTCAAAAAAAAGAGATGGCTTACCAACTAACTGCTTCTTGCAGTCCAAGGGTTATTATTCGATTATTTTCAAGGGTTTTTATTTCTCAGAAAAATTTAAGTCCACTGATAGCATAGTGATGATGCATTTGTGCAAGCAGGGACGGCTTAAGGGCCAGGTGATCTGGGCCTTAAGCCGCCCTGTTTGGATGAGGGCATCAAATTGCAGTCAAGTTCAGATTTCTTTTTAATTGAACCCAATAGTAGAAAATCTGTTTAAAAAGAGACAAGTTTGGAGAAATTTTTAGAGACATCTTTAGAGAATTTCTTTCAGAGACTTTTGGCCACTTTTATAGGCTATATGGCTCACTGTGCATCTGTGAAAATCTCCTGTTTTCGCCGGAAGAGGAGGAGGGGGTGCCAAAAAGCAACACATGCCAGGCCGCCCGAGTTCAAAATCAATCTCAAGCCATCCCTGTGCATAAGCGTAGAGTTATATTAGCCTGTGGGGTATGAAGCCCCCACAAATAATCTGAAATAAATTGCGATTTTACATATACTGTAATGTATAAATGTACATAAAATGTGCTTGGGGCCCCCAATAATTTTAAAAACTCTATGTTGATGTGTATTTGTCTATTCAACCATGCATCCCCCCCCTATTGGCATTGTGGAATGAGTTCCGTCAGTGGTGGGGGGGCATGGCCTCCCAAATTTAACCTGGTTCTATTATATCACCAATGTGCAGGAATTTGTGCCTCCCCCCCTCCTAATTTTTTTTTGTCTAGAATTGTTATTGACCGCCGTTTTTCTGCTCACGGTATTTCAGGGTTTGTTTCCCCTGGTCTAACTTTACAATCTGTACCCTTTAGTGACATTTTCCAACTTTCCATCATGACGGATGTCAATTTGTATTCTTGTGCCATAAATAATACAATCAATTGCCATGACATTTTAGGATTTGGCTCCTATGTGTATTAAAAAATGTTCTCTGTTTTCTATTGTCCCATAGTCTGGGGCTTGATTCCCTCAGTGACCGAAGTTTGAGCCCCTCAGAAAACTGTAGAACTCGGTGCACTAGGACCATAGGTCTACGCAGGAAGTTCGTAAGTGGGGATTATAGAGCTGCAACTCACATATTCCTATGCTAAATATACAAAATTTCAATGCATCAACACTCTCCTGCATACACCAATGACCAGAACCTTTACTGTCCTTGCATCACAATGTGTAATTAATGTGTACCTTTATTCCAGATTCACTGTCAATAGAAGATCAGCGATTATTCATCGATCATGTGAAATCTCTGCTGCCAACTGAAGATGAAATTTGTTACTGTCGGGATTTAGCATCTCAGATTGGTCCTGTACTGAACAGGAAATTAACCTATATAGCCAATCTCGATATTTCTAGTCCAAAATTTATGGTATGCATCTATTTATTAATATCATAATTTCATGTTTTATATTGTGTCCTCTATAATATGGAATTGTTCGCATCAGAGGTTGACAACTTTTTAGTTTGGGTTTTCTGTGCTGTACACATTTATGCTGTGACACTGTTAAAGCATCTCAGCATAATACCTTGCAGACTCAAACAACGGAAAACCAGTAGAAGTGTATTCATAAAGTGTGCACTACACTGTGTGCCACTGCAACATACAGTGAAAAAACATAAAAAATATGCAGCTAAGGAAATGTGCCTGTACATAGTACATATCTAAGGGGAGTGGTTTCCCCGGGTGCCACAATTTGGGGGTGGCAATTATCCTTTAAAACACAAAATTTATTTGTTGTTGGAGGGGGTGGCAAAATATTTAGCTACGCCACTTCCTGTATGGATATTGCATCATAGTAATACTGCAGTTACATTCAGGTCACCTGCCTACCCTCACCAAATTGTGAACGTCTATTTTACTATCTAGCTAATAATATAAATTAAGTAGATATTTTGTTATGTTTGTCATGTGTTAAAAGAATTCCTTTTCTTGATGATGTCTTTGTACCCTTGACCTATAAATTACAACAATTTAATAACACAAAGCTCAAATGGCACAGTCATTTTACTGTGCGAATCCATGTTTGCTGGTCCAGGAATTTTGAAAAAAAGAAGATAATTTTTTATAATACTCATTTTTTCATTATTAATTGCTTAAGATACTAACCGTTTACGAACATTGCCATCAGTGGCATGCGATGACATTTTCCTTTAGGCAAGCAATATATTTATTTTTGGGATATATAAACAAGAAAGTAAATTTTACTTTTATAGTACGTGACAGTTAGTCCTATTTACATAAAAAAAAAAATTCCAGTCTTCTGTTTTTTGGCAAATATATAAATAACACTTTTGTGAAAGTTGGAGTTCTTTTTCATATTTGTAATAATTTTTTTTTTCAATAGGGGACAAGGATAACTTCGACAAAAAATTTTGCAATAAAAATTACTATCGATACCACTAGATGGCAGCATTATCGTTAACATAAGCTATTAGAAAATTGCTTATCAGATTAAAATTATTTTATGCTTACATGGCTTTAAAAGTGAAAACGATCGGTATTTATAAATTTAATTGATGTTTAATTTGACGAACTCACAGATTTCAAGCTGAAAATACGATAAAATAGGAAATGAAAATACGATAACGAGAAATGCTTCCGCAGCCATACCCATTGAGATCTACAGTTAAACATTTATGGCTGGAATGCAGAAATTGCATTGCTTATGATCCGATGTTAGTCCTACCCTCAGCTTGTGGTGCTATTCGGTGACGAAAAATTGCGAAGTAGTTAATTTGACCTCGGACAAAATTTCGGGTACAAAACACAAATTTTGCTGAACTTTTATAATTACGTTTTCCTTAATTTAAATTGGCAATGGAAATGTGTTTCAAATTGATATTAGGCAAGCAATGCTTATATGGACCACATGCCACTGACCGCCATGTTTTGTGCTAATATAATGAACATATGTGAATGGAAAGTTTTAAACTCGGAGGGAAAAGGAAGTTTTAAGTAGAAAAAAAAGTTTAAAATCATTTAGGTGGTCAGTCAGTCTGATTGAAGATTTCCTATTTTATACACATTGGCCGCCAATCACTGGCATACATTAGGTGGAGAAGTAATGAGGTCATAACCCCCATTACTATGTGGTTTTGTATATTTTATCACCAACCATTTTCAATCCACTTCAGGTTCTCTGTTATCACACATACACATGTATGGTGAAAGAAATACAAAGGAAGCAGCCGTAAGCTTACCACATTGGCCAGATGGGTTGGTAAGCTGGACCCGAGGGTGCAAGTGGTGCACTTGCACCTCCTTGGCTTATGAAAATACAGTGGGGGGGGGAGGACTGAATCCACAAGAAACTATAGTCCAACAACATTATTCAATTGGAATTTTTCCCAGATGCGCACCTCCTTGCATATAATTCTGGAGGTGCCATTGTCTGGACCTATAATTTAACGAAGATTCCGAACTTAAGTCGCCACAGCCAAAGTCCTGTGCTAAGATGGAACTCGTTGTGTCACCTCCCTACGGAGCGACTTCTACCGGGGCTGCTTTGAAGCGGTGCTCTTCCGAGTGCTGGTATTCTTGGCAGAGAGCGGCTGTGGGATTTTGTATATATACATATAAATATATGAAGTTATAGCTCTGTAAGCACCCCCCCTTTATGAACTTTCTGGATATGCTAATGCCACCAATATTTGGCAACATTCCATTTTAAGAGATATGAAAAAGGATTTAAAGAAAAGTAGATAAAATAGAATACTTCTATTAAATTTCAATAATCACTCAAAATTTTATTTTTGCTTTTAAATCATTCCGCTTGGCATTAAAAATCAATCCGTGTTGTTGTGTACATTGCCAATCCCTGACATATACGGTGAATTCTGTCTATAATAATTGTCTATAGACTCTGGAAAGACACTGTTGCAGTCAATTTATCATTATGGATAAAATTTAACATGATCCACACTATATCTGCTGTGACCAGGTCCGTTTCTACCACTAGGCCAGAGTAGGTGACTGCCTGGTTTGGCAAAATAGCGTAAAAAATTAATTTTAAATCAAACAAAGAAAAAACTGAGCAAATGAGGAGAAAAAATGAAAAAGAAGAAAAATTAAAACATATAATTGTTTTCAAAAGCATACGGGACAATTACTTAAAAAGTCTTTACTTTGACGAATGTAAGCATTTTTAATGTGTTTCATTGTTTAATTTTGCACACAAGTTCTTCTATATTTAATGCATTTAAGCCTTCTAGCTCTGATAATACAACGTTGTGTTTTGAAATATTACTCCATTAATGTCTCAGTTTTCAAAAATATAAAATACTGAAATTAAACAATTATAACATGTAGCAATTGTTTTACTATTCACAATACCCTAACATTACAAAATAACTAATGTAAGTCTAAAATATAAATATAATTAGCAGGTTTAATGATTAAAAGTATAATAGAAGATTTACATTGTTGTACCGCTGGGTGTTGGTGGTGGTAGAGAGGGAGATCTAGTCGAAAGAGTAATGGTAGTAAAAGGGTGGGGGTGGCAAAACATCTAGAAACGGCATCTAGAATAGGCTGTGACAATATTGTTTTAGGTAGTACTATTGTGGAAATATGTATTACTATATTAATGAAGCAATATATTAAAATTTAACGATGTTAATTTTTATATATTTAATAATACAGCCCATTACAGCTATGTCATGTAAAAGATACCCTTAGACTTACTCTCACAGAACTTTATCTCACCCCTCTACGAGAATAATTAGACAATTTCATTTGAATCGAAACAAAACACAGTCTTAGAAACTGCACATCCCTGGTTGTCCCCAAATATTTTATCTCCCCAGTTATGGCTTAAAATAAAATTTACTTATTAATGAATTTGAAGATAATTATGTGCAAGTCTTACTTTTTATGTTTATATCGCCACTTCGAAAATAAATCAAGGATTAAAAAGATTATAGAGTGACCTTTGCCGTCCACATACCAGAAAAAGCCGATCAATTAATGACAGTTAACTATAAAATCGTTAAATAATGTTGCTGTTATTTTGATTATATGTCTTGCCCAGTGTTGTTGTGCTTTATTCAATTCATATTTCTATTTTAGATGTGCTCATGGACGAACTTTCAGGATATAGAGACTCACAACAACTTTTTTCCGCCATACCTTAGCGAAAATGATCGCTGTGATCACCATACATTAGAACAGTAGGTGATTCAATCTTCTTGCTGTATAAAACAAATGTCATTTGCAAAAATTTTAAAAATCATCAGAAATAAAGTATTTTTTTAAATTAATTTCTCAAACTATACAAAGTCCATGAATTTATCATTGTTTATGCCTATTGGGCATTTTTATCAAAATTAAGAGACTGCTAGATCTTTGCATACGTGGGCAAATCAGAAAGTTTTTGCTCCTATTTTTTATTAGCCAAAATAAGGTACATACAGGTAATTACAAATATACGTACTATTCTACGTACCTTACACTATTTTTCCACATAGTCCCCACACCGGTTCAGACATTTGTCCCATCGCAGCACTAAATTTGAGATGCCCCTGTGGTAGAATTCGTCCGGCTGACTGTGGAACCACCGTCGGACTGCTGTCTTGGCTTCATCGTTGCACGTGAATCGCTGTCCTGCCAGGAACTTCTTCAGCGGACCGAAAACGTGGAAATCACTAGGGGCGAGGTCCGGACTGTATGGTGGGTGGTCCAGACTCTCCCAGTGAAATGACCTGAGCTTGTCGGCAGTTCTGATTGCATACAGTCCGGACCTCGCCCCCTAGTGATTTCCACGTTTTCGGTCCGCTGAAGAAGTTTCTGGCAGGACAGCAATTCACGTACAACGATGAAGCCAAGATAGCAGTCCGATGGTGGTTCCACAGTCAGCCGGACGAATTCTACCACAGGGGCATCTCAAATTTAGTGCTGCGATGGGACAAATGTCTGAACAGGTGTGGGGACTATGTGGAAAAATAGTGTAAGGTACGTATATTTGTAATTACCTGTATGTACCTTATTTTGGCTAATAAAAAATAGGGGCAAAGACTTTCTGATTCACCCTTGTAATATTTTAAATCCTTCTAAATATTTATGCAAGTAACTTTTTTTTTTTTATGGGTGTGGATAATCAGAGCAAACAATTAGTTGTATCAAGTTTTCTAAACTTTAGTCTTACAAAACAGGTGAACACTAAAATTTCAAATGTTTATTGTATTAAAAGAATAACGGTATTATTAACTTGCATGAAATCTTTTTGTTAGACATTGGACTGAGAATTATTCCAAAAAGGATGTGCCTGTGCAACAATAAATGAAGAGAACTTTATGTTAGTGTTATATTATTAAATAAATTTATATTAGTATTACATTATTAATTAAATATATGGTAGCTATGAGGTAATTGTATAGGTGAAATATACAGGGTGTCTACAGATCTGGAAAACATGGAAAAGTCATGGAAGTTTTTTCTAACTGGAAAAGTCAGAGAAATTTGAAATACAAAGGCCAAAGTCAGGGAAATTTGAAAGTCATTGTTATAATAAATAACTTATTAAAATAATTTTCCTGAACTGTGCTTTTCATTCCACATTGCATACTGAAAATTTTGTAAACCTTGTACTTTTGACTAAACTTCTTTCAAAAGTTAACATTTTGCACCAAAACTAATATAATTTATAGAAAATTAAGCCCATATATTTTTCAGGAGAAAATGTTTGCCAAATATGTAACTAAAACTTGGAAAAAAAAAGTTTTTAGCTAAACTATTTAATCTGTAAGGGGTTTTGATCATACCAATCTCCTTTGCCTTATATACAGTCATACACATTTTAAATGAAATAGAAGATGAAGCATCAGCTTTGCGATTATATAGTTAAACTCTTTTGTAATGAACTCAAAAAGGGCTGTGTGTCCAAAATAAGTCAGAAACAGTCAAAAATAGCTGACTTCACTTTTTGAAGGGAGAAATAAGTACATGCCTGGAAGATAAGAAATCCATTCTGCTAAGTTACGTTATTTTGGGTCTTCATATCTCTGGTTCTTTTATCCACTAGAATGCTGAAATTTTGTATATTGACCTATTGGAGTATGGGGCACATTTCACTCATTGGAAATTTTTGTGTACGGGGACTGTATAAAAATTTAAAGTTTGTATTTTTTCAAAAAATAATTCTCTGCGATTTTAATCGATTTCATAAAATTCTGCACCTTTTTTTTACGCCGCTTTCCAATTTAATACATATGTCTAGAATCAATATTTAAGAAATTAGAGCTGCGATTTTGGGACACCCTGTATATAAACAAAAAACTACTATGGCGTCCATCACAGTCCACAGTTGGTGTTGTAACATATGACCTGCGGATAAAGCAGTCTCATTATATAATGCTTATTGAATAACTTAATATTTACTTGTATCACTATTTCGAAACTGGAATTATTTATGTTAGTGTTATACTTCTGTGATTTTTTTTAATTTCTGCAAAATTCGGTATCTTTCCTATGACCATCTCGCGAATTTTGCATGCTCTAAACATTATATATATGTACCATTTGTATGTAAATGTATTCCTCTTTTTTTTAGTGAGACAAGTTTGTACCTGTCAGAAGCTATCCATGCTCTCGCTGATCAATTGCCACAAAATGGTATTTTTTAAATTTTATATTTGAATTTCATCCTTATTGTGTCTATGATTTATGAAAAATATGTCGATGCATATGTTTAGCACAAAATATATATCTATATAAGAATCTCTTCTCAGTGTAGCAACATTTAACTGCAGTTACAAAGCATCGAAGAAGCAATGAAATTCCATTAGCTAGAGATTTGAACACATGGCTGAAGCTTCTTTAGCATCTATATACCTCTTTTTCTTCTTTTAAAAGAAGTTTTATAATACTTTATCTTATTAAATTGGATATTCTTATTTCTAAAATTGAGGGCAGTAGTTTAATAATTATGCAGTGCCATTAGTTTATTCATAGAATCACGATGCAATAGTACTTAAGTTTGATTTTAAATAATTTAAAATCTCAGCACCGAGTACAAGTTGTTTAAAATATTCAGTTTTCTTTTCTATCTGCGTAACTAAAGCAAACACTATGGACGTAAACTTAACAAGTAGAGACGAACACGATCAACTCACTTACAAATGAATAAAATTGTGTCACTCCTTACAAATGAATAAAATTATATCACTCCTTACAAATGAATAAAATTATATCACTCCTAAAAAATGAATAAAATTGTGTCACTCCTTACAAATGAATAAAATTATATCACTCCTTACAAATGAATAAAATTATATCACTCCTTACAAATGGATGAAATTATGTCACACCTTGCACGTGAATAAAATTGTAGGACACAAGAATAGTCATTTAACTCATTCCTCATGGGATACAATACGTTAAATTCTAATGTCCACAGGACACAATCCTCAACCCATATTGAAAACCAGGGTTTAAGCTGGCTCAAAAAGTGCTGTCACAAAAATGCTAAAATGGGAAAGAAAAAAAAGGTGTGGAAAAATGCTAAAAAAGATTAGTTGCTTTCGTTGCTCAAAAAATCGTATCAATAAAATTGCTTACATCAACAATGCTTTGAATTACTGTAAGAAACACACTTTAAGGTTTTAAAAAAAAAACAATAAAACATAAGTCAAAGCAAAACAAAGTTTGTTGACAGGATATTAAACAACTGTTGCTATTTTGTGATGGACACAATTTTCTTTCTCGCATTTTAGATTAATTCATCGCAGTTTGCGAAAAAAAGGAACTATAGCTTAAACCCTACTGGAAACACAGCTAGTTATCAAGAACTACTCAACTTCCTAAACGCATTCTTCAACATGTTTTGTATCGCTTAAGCACTTCAATAATAGAAAGAAAAAAAACCTCTGATCTGTGCGATTGTTACAATACGACAATGACTTAACAAACAGGTCAACGAATATAAATTAAGAGTCGTTCAGGTCCAGTTGGCCCCAAATAATATTTCACTAAAATGTCAGTGGAAAAATATCGTTACACAGGTCTTTTCTTGTTTTCTCCCTGTTCTTAAAATATAATATTTCCTATGATCCAGTATAGGTCTTATATAATTTCCAATCTTTTATGCAATTCTCAAAATATACTATACCAAACAGTTATTTTGACACTGGCGTAAGGTTTAAAAACACGACGTTTCGGGAGCCAACTGCTCCCTTTGTCAAGTGAAGGCAGAAATTCTGCCTTCACTTGACAAAGGGAGCAGTTGGCTCCCGAAACGTCGTGTTTTTAAACCTTACGCCAGTGTCGAAATAACTGTTTGTTATGGAATCTCATGGTGAAACTCTGTATTGTTTCGTTAAAGTATACCATGTGTAAAATATGACAGAGCCAGAAGTCTTCCCAGTTTTATATTATCATTATGTGTTTTTAGAGAAAATTTCACTTTAGCAGGAGTGAGAAGAATAACAAAATTTATACCCTCTGTATTATATTCTATTATTGCGTTTAATTCTATAAAGAATGAGTTTTTGCCAAAAAAGTGTACAAATTAAATATTTCTAATGCTATCATAAAGATATCTTTGTGAAGAATGTACTTTGCTTATTATTAGTGATAAGTTACTCTTTCTTAAACAGGAACTTATCATTTGGATGTGTTACTCAGTTCTGGCATCTTGGAAGATCTAGAGATAAGGTACCTGCAAGGGATATTTCTTTTCTTTTTTAACAATGTATATTGCATTTCTCAATCATCGCTGATAACAAATCAATAGTTAGATAAGATTTTTGAAGTTTTGCATAAATATGCTACCGCCTTATATTCTTTGCTGATGTATGCATATATACTCTCTTGTCTGCATCGTTAATGTATGCATCATGATTCGTTTGTATGCATTGCTAATGGTCATAGTTTTAATCTTGTATACATTGATAATGTATGGACTATTTTTTTTATACATCACATCTCTCTTGCATACATTGCTGATGCATGTGTCATTACTTTCTTGCAAACTCAATGTCATGTCTTTACTAGCTTGTCTATACTACATGTACACTATGAATTTCTTGTATACATTGGTATATTAATATATACCTCGTTGCTGAATATAACATTACCCTTTTGCATGCATTGACAATGTATATTTATCTTCTCGTGTACATTGCTGGTGTGTATTATTAACTGTTGTGCATATATATATATTGCTGATATATTCATTTCTGCAGTCACCATCTTGATCTTGCCGGAGCATTCCATCGTCTTTCTGTATGGCATCATGCCTCATTTTCCATCATATGCCAATCTGTCCCACAAAATGATGCTTTTCAAGAATGGTTCATGATGATTAATATTCAAGTCATATCGAAAAATGAAGCACGGAATGTTGTTCTGTGGCGCGGTAGTTTATCTATGAAACAAGAAGGGGTAAATTAAAAACAACTCATTTTATTTATCGTATTTCATCCATCAGGGGTGATTATGTTCCGGGATTTCCATAAATTCCGGGAATTTTTTCAACTTGCCTCTTCCAGGATTTCTTTTTAAAGTTACAAAAATTTTGTTTTGTTTCCTATAATTTTTTATATTCCTTTGGAAATCAGTATCTTTACCAAAAATATTACGCAACTTTTTAGGGAATTTTCTGGTATGTTCAGGGAATCTGGTTTGGACTTACAGTCACCCCTGATGTATATTCTTCTATTTATATATAAACTTGTTGGTAAATAACCAATGTTGAGCTATCAAAGTTTTAAGCTTCAATTCATCAAGTTGCAAAAACTTTTAACTGTTAATCTATTCAGTATCCAGTAAAAAAGTTGACAACTTGCTCAGACCGAGTTGTGCTGACCACTGTATATAACTGCATTTAATTTATGTATACATCCAGTGAATCCCTGGTTTTGTATTCTTCTGAAGACCAAGGCTCTGTGGTGGTGCAGTGGTAACATGTTTTCCTAGCACGCCGTTATCCCGGGTTCGACTCCCAACTGTTGCGAAAAAAAAAAAGTAAAAACGCTTACCGACTAACTGTTCACTTTAGTTTGAGGGTTGTTTCCCTAGACGACCATAAGATGTTCAGATTGCCTAGAAAACTGTAGGTCCTGGTGTAGAATGATCCCACCCCCTGTCTTTGCTCCATAAAACTTGCAAATTTCCTGAGAACCATCAAAACAATATGCACAACGTAATAAAATACACAAAATGGGAATATCATTCTATGTCATTAATAATTCATATTTAGGATTTCGGAAAAAAATATTCGAAACAGGCGAGAAGCATATTATGTGAGTGTAAAATAAATGAGATTTCACTGTGTGTGTGTATATATATATATATATATCATCATCATATTCAACCATTATCTATCCACTGCTGGATGAAGGTCTCTCCAAATGCTTTCCACACAAGTCTATCCTGGGCCATTCGTTTCCACGTCACCCCAACCTGTTTTCTTATTTCATCCACCCATCTAGTTTGAGGACGTTTTCTAGGTCTTCGGTGGTCTCTTGGAATCCAGTTCAGAATTTCTGTTGTCCATCGTTGATCAGTTCTTCTTGCAATATGCCCAGCCCATCGCCATTTCAGCCCTTTTACTTTAACAATGATGTCCTCTACTCTAGTTTGCTCTCTCACCCAAGTGTTCCTTTTTCGATCTCTCCTAGTTATTCCAAGCATGCACCTCTCCATGCTCCTTTGCGTTGTCTGTAACTTTCGTATTGCTCCAACTGTTAGACTCCATGTCTCTGATCCATAAGAGAGGACTGGCAATACACACTGGTTGAAGACTTTTCTTTTTAGACATAAAGGCAATTTCCCCTTCAGGATAAAACTGTTTCTTCCAAATGCACTCCAGCCAAGTTTAATACGTCTGTTGAGTTCTTTCATAATGTTGCCATCCATTGAAATCAGCTGGCCAAGGTAAATATATGAATCAGCAATTTCTAGCTCAGTGTTGTCAACTTGTATTTTTGTTTCCTCTACAAAATTATTGAACATGATCTTAGTTTTTTGTAGGTTCATCTTGAGTCCAACTTCTTCACTTCTAGTTGAGAGCTCTTGTACCATGTCTTGGAGTTCCAATGGGTCCGTTGAAAAAATAACAATGTCATCAGCAAACCGCAGATGATTTAAATATTCACCATTTATTTTTATTCCCTTGTTATTCCAATTTATCAGCTGAAAAATCATCTGTAAAGCAGAAGTAAAAAGTTTTGGAGAAATGCTCCCTCACCCTTTGCCATTTATAGCATGGTTCTAAAAAATTCCTACCGCACACTATTGCAATACTTTAACATATGCACAATTGGCACTTTAGCACTGAATCTTTTGGTGTCGCTTCAATTTTAGTAACGGTGACAAGGTTGGCAACATTTGCCAAGTGGTGCGGTGGTCATCCAACACCTGACAATGATGGCTTTTTTTTCGCTGTGGATAATACGTAATCATCCTTAAAATGGAACTTGCATTGTTTTGATTTGATTTTCCGTCTCTGCTGTTAAGTTGGCCGGATTTAAGCCGACCCCAACTTAGTTGCATGCAGAAAAGGCTCGAAAATATTCATGCTATAGTAAACTATTCATATTAAAAATGATCAATAAATTGATTAAAAGTAAGAAATGGAAATAAAACAATTAAATTAAGTGTTAATTAAAATCCTATGATTATTAAAAATTTGATTATTAAATTCATATGACTATGAGATATGATTAATAATTAAGTTATAATTAAATTAACAAATAAAACTAAGGTAAATTGTATATAATAATAACAGGACTTACAGAAAAATTAAAATGATACTCAGTGATAAATGATGAGTGATGATGCAGTGATAAACTACATATTTAACACATCAAAGCATTTAATCTCTGACAAATAAAATGAAAATACAACAATATAAACAAAATAGAATAGATTTCAATCGGTTGTATTTCCCGGGAAAGAATCCAAAAAATGATTCAATGTTTAAGAGAGAGAGAGTCATGCTATTTCCTATTACGGTTACCAAACATTTTCCAAAAGTTTGCACTGTATGAAGAGTGTTACTGTAATTGTAAATCGCAGCATGAAAACACGCGTTATAGAAAACTACTTACAGAGGAATACAAGGCACGTGTGACAGCACAAAGTGTAAATGTTGTTTAAAAAGTAATGTCTTGAATATTATAAAGAAAACTTCATCCTATAATATAGTGTATTGTTGTAAGGATGTTTATGATACTATAGAGCAGTTCAGAAATGACAGGGAGCATGGATTTGAAGATATTTGGATTTTTGCATATATTAAAAAAAAAAGCAGGCAATTGTTGAACTGAGGCCTAAAAGACAGAAAGGGTCTCAAGAGCAAAAGAGCTCAAGTTTTCGATTGTACCAGTAAATAGTCAACTGCATGTTTCTGGGAATGAAAAAAGGGTACTCTTTCCTTTTAAAGCTAACTTTTTCTTCTTCTTTGCAGCCAAAAGTATGATCAATATGTGAAGATGTTTTCCGATGACATTTTAGAAAGCTTAAGGGATTTGTTTAGCCAGATTTTTGATTATATTCACTTAAAAAATGAACTGAAAGTATTATGTACTTCTGATGAATTTGCTGGGAAATCACTTTATGACTTATTAAAATTTATGAATGAAAATCAACTTCAAGTTACATTTTAAGAAATTCATAAGTTAGCAGAACTTATCATGTCACTTCTGAGCTTAACCACTACAGTCGAACTTCCTTTTTCGGCCCTGAAAAGAAAAGAAGTCATATCGGGGAACGCAACATAAGAAAATCTATGCGGCGTAAGTTTACTGGCAATTGAAAAGACATTATTCCTGGAACTGAAAAGAAAACTACTATTTTGTGATGCTGTTCTAATGCATTTTCTATATATATTAAAAAAAAAAGGACTTGTGTATAAATAAACAACAAAACGAGGTAATTCAACCTTTCTTTAATAACCTAATCATACCACAAAATGCAAATTCTGTGCGTTTTTCAAATAAACTGCGTATGAAAAACTTAACTGTTGGTTTATTTGAAATCGTATTAATTGATAAATTAAAGCATTCAATGATATCCTACAATTAATTATATGGAACCAAGTAAGTTAAAGCCTGATGTCATGTGCATATTTAACCGTTTAAAACAGTGGCAGTTCTGGGGAAAAAAATTTGGGGGGCAAAAGTTCCTGCCTATATGCAGTGGAGTGCTTTAAATTTGTTCAGTGTAATTAAAAATTAAAATCCAGTTATATTTGGGGTCATGCCCCCGGCCCTAGCCTAAAACCGCCCCTTCTTTCAAACATCGATAACAATGTAATCAACTGTTTACATTAACGTTAATTTTGTAACATGTATAGCATACCCAAACGAAATAGTCACGCGATGCCACTGATATGTATATATTTAATTTCATACACATTAAATTATCTTTATGTGAATTTTCTTATATAATTAGTTTGTATGTTTTAGGTAACAGAATGCGAGTATTTGAAATGGTTGCAACTTACATTAGATCCGGAAACATCGAAGCGCTGGTTAACCTTGAAAGATGTTTTGAGTATAAAATCTAAACATGCAAAAAAAGATGTAAGTTTTCTTTAATCATAAAATAATGTAAATTATTTGCAACCAGAAAGTTGTGTTAGTTTTTTTCAGTCAGTATGTAGTAATAGTAGGTTGTGTATGGATTTTAATGGGAAGGGTGGCTGCCGAAAAGATAGTCTGTAATCCCAGACAGGTATTAACATCAAATAACTTGACAGCCAATGGGCTAGTGGGGGGGGATTATCGATCCGTACAGGCATACGAAGACACAAAGCTTGCACTGGTATTATCATTTAACATCCACCGAAAACCATCCACGATCAATCCACCTCGAGGAGTGGTTGAAATAGATGGATGGCACGGAAGAACACCCTAGGCCGTTCAATGCTCCTGCAGGAGCCCACCAAATGCCGTTGAATGGGTGCAAAGTGGCAGAAAACTGGCCCTGTAACCAGGACGCATGGAACGCCATCCATCTCATCCAGCCAGTGTCCCATCCACAGGCTGTGAAAGCTTTCCCAAGATGATCGATGCCGTACACATACAAAGACTATGGCCTAACAGTCCAGAATAGAGCAAAAGTCACCCGCACGACCCCAGAGACGAAGACCAATCCGCGAAGAAAGGCAGAGCCTGGACCCAGAATAACACGGACAGCAATCCATCACAGTTCAGCGGCTAAGTCAATGTCCCAGTCACTCCACCCAATCAAGCCGGAACCAAGACCTGGACCACAGAAAAAAAGACATCCGCACGCCACCAGAGCTGAGACCAAACTCCTCAGTCAGAATGTAATATAATGGAGTCTCGATAAATCGACCAGTGATGAGGTGGCAGAACTATGTCGAGGTAAAGGGAAATTTATAAAAAATATAACTTTTAATAATTTGATTTAAACTTCCAAAGAATAAAACCATAATTTGCTAATTATTTCCTGCTTCAATACAAGCAGTTTTATAAATTTTTGGTATTATATTTAATTGCATAGCGAATCAGCACTTATGGCAATGCATAAATAAATCTGACTGATCTTCTTTGCAATAAAGATTGTTTTCAAGTGTATTTAAAAAAGGGAAACCCTGCCATGGTGTAGTGATAACACATTTATTTACCATGCTGTTATCCCGGGTTTGAATCCCAACTGTCCCAAAAATAGAATGCTTACTGCCATTGGTTCACTGAGCCTTAAGTGGTTTGGATTTCTGCCAAACTGTAGGTCCCGGCTCATCATGACCCTTGTTGTCCTTGCACCATAAAATTAAAACAAATTAATTTAAAAAAGAGATCCATGATGATGCATTAGTAACACATTCACCTATCTTGCCATTATCCCATGTTCTACTCGCAAAGGTGCCCCCCCCCAAAATGCTTATACACACTACTACTCACTGTACTCCAGGAGTTGTAATCCCAGTGCAGTATGGTCCTTGCTGTCCTTATTCTGTAAAACTGACAAAGCACTTAAAATCATGAATTTCAGTTTTTGTTTTTTTATTGAATATGAACTATTTAAAAATATTGGGTAAAGGTGTTCGTATTGGAAAGATACTGGGTTTATGTTATCCTAAATGGGTATCAGTTTTGAGATCATTAAATTAACGCATTTTTTCTTCATAGCACAGTACATTGGACCAAACAAAAGCTTAAGGAATGTCAAGTTATCTGAAATGTTGACCTTATCCTTGGGTTGAGATGGGGCTCCACTGTATATTACCTCCAATCAGAAAATGTAATGGACAGGGTATTCATAAAAGAAATATACAACTTAAAATTTTATATGCATCGAAACTACAATATCTAAAAACTTAATTCTTTATTAATTAATTTTTTATTTAATTTAAATTTTTTGAATTCTTTTGGAAAAATTTTTTTTGTTAAAAACATTTTTAAAAAACATTCTCGTTAATAACGTTATGTAAAAAAATTGACAGTAGCCATTTTACTGTCAGTTTCAGTTA
>QLNU02014802.1:171442888-171460088 GCA_006491805.2 Dysdera silvatica | reverse complement strand
AAGAATACTTAGTTCACTAGTCTCATAGAGCACGAAGACCATGGTTGTAATGAGCAACTAACGAGGGAAACCCTGTTTGGGATCCATTCGGAACCCCCGACGGGGATTGGAACCAAAGTAGCTGCGTTCGAAAGGTCTCAAAGTTATTAGACCTATGTCCAAGCAGTTTTCAGAATGGCCCAATATTTCGGGGATATGGCTCCCCAAAGTCTGAAAACAGCCCTAATACAGACCTTGATATCTCATGATTCCATGGATGGATTTTAATGATCTGCGGATTTTAAAACAGGTTATCGAAAATCACTTGATACGTGTTCCAGCAATTTTCCAATGTAACTCAAAATTTTGAAATATTAACCTTCAAATCTTTCGACAAAACGGAAAAATAATCAACCCCTGTTTGGTGGTTTTTCAGTAAAACCCCGCATTGGAAATATTAAGCTTTAATAGTTCGAAAATGGGATATTTTACTTATTGTGTATTTATTATTTATTACCCATTATAACCCAGAGCTCGGTTATTTGAAACAATGCATGTCGCGTGAAGGAAAGGTTGGTTTTTGTACGTCTTTTGAATGTTTTTCTTATTATTCAGAGATACACTCGCCCATTGCGATCGATAATTGAAGCGAGTGTTCGTACTAAACATTATTCTGACTTGCAATCCAAGTCTTTGGTTTTCACTTACATTAATCACCGAACATGAAGCAGGATCCAATATCACATTTACCGTATTTTTCTATTTATTTTTGTATTTAATTCTTATCTTTAAGTGTTACCATATTATATAAACATCCGATGCTCTTTTTCATTGGAATCTAATAGAGTTGGCCTCCTTAGAAACGCGGCAACTCTTGCCAGTCAGTACTGCAAGTCATGGTAGGACGCCGAGTATCGCGTTAAACGCTTACAACCTCTACTTTAAACGCTTACAATCTCTACGTTAAACGCTTACAACCTCTACGTTAGCTCTTTTGTAAACTTCGAGTAAAAAGTTCAAACGCTCGGAAGCGAATATACGCTCATAAGCCAGTTAGTATACTTTTGGATTATATTGACTGCAATCGTTGAGAATGAAAATTCAAAATAAACATTTTACACTAAGAATAATAAAGGACGCTAAACAAATAAGTCCTTAGTAGGGGCTCCAACTCCAGGGGCCCAGGTCTTGTCGCCTTCTTCAAAAAATATTTAGGGGCCGGGCCCTCCTAAATTTGATGAACAGCGAAGAAAGAAATGCAGAATATAGTGTTGAGGGTAAAAGACATAACATATAAAATATAATAATGATTACTGTCTGTGTTTTGATTGGATGTGTGTGAGCAGGGGGGACTTGGGAAAGGTGGCCTCCGAAGGCGGCGCTGTAATCCCAGTTTTGGTTGGGACATTGTATTTTTATGGCGCAAGGACAACAATGGTCATTCTGCGCCAAGCAAGGTGAGACCGTACATATGATTTTAATGTAGAGATAAATTAAAAACTAAAATGGCGAAAATTATATCAGACATAAAATGAGACGAAACTGTGTTTTTCCAGTCTGGTTAGCTCACTCAGACTGCACCTGCGGACTTTCCATTTACCCCTCTCCGCAGTATTTTCATCAAGTCTTAAGCCCTTGTCTTTAAGGAAAATTTGTTTATTTATTTATTTATTTTGACACCGATAGTTTACATTATATTTTAGGGTAAATATATATAAATAATAACTTGGCGGTCATTGACCAACTAGTTTTTTTTTTTTGTAAGATATTATTACCCTTCACAGGGATAACACAATTGCCAAATATGGTCAACACAAGAAAGCCTCCGGGGCGAGATTTTTGTGAGTTTTTCGTGGGGGAATTTATTATACAATAATTTTTGCCTCCAAAAATCAAAAAAGCTCTAATTTGAGCTACATATACGTGGGTGGCAAAAATTATTGTATAATTTTTTTTCCTTAACGTGGTTAATTAGTTTCAAAATTTTTTAACGAACTCTTAAAATTTGTAAACTTTAAACTCTTCGCCACACTGTCTTTGAGATATTTTGCTTTCTATCTCTTAAAAGTGTGATTGCATATAATCGTAAACAATGCAGCAGTACATGTCAAGGGTGTAGCGATTCAAAAATGATGATGGGGGAGCGTAAACAGCTTTAAAAGGGTTAAGTCATTCGGCATTGAAAAGAACAGTGCACTGTTCGTTCACGAAAAGAAGTCCGATGGAACAGTTAGAAATAACGGGAGGTGACGTCACAAACGGGCTAGTTCATTACAGCAGAGGAGGACTACAATTTCAGAACTGGCTTTTGGTGAACGTTTGTCGGCACCCTGGCCATTGATACGAACGTGTTTTGTAAATCGGAGTCATCTCTGTCTGGCTCTTTCCTTGTTAGATAAACAATCTTAAATGATAGATAATTTCAAAACTTTGGATCCTTCTTGTTTGAAATTACAGTTAAATTACAATCGTTTGCATCTGTATACAAGTTAAACTACAATCGCTTGCATCTCTGCAGAGAACGCTTGTACGCTAATTATCGTATCATTCTCTTGCAATTAACATGCACACTCGTGCATGAAAGGATGTAGAAAATGAACATACCAGTTTTTCAACCTCACATGTTAATGAATGTGCTAATTAAGGTTGTCCAATTAACGTAGTATTATCTACATAACTACACATATCGTTATTAAAAATCACACTAAATTTATAAGCATGTAAATATATATGCATATCTATTCTAAGCATGTATATTTTTAACGTTTGTGTGTGTGTGTGTGTGTGTGTGTGTGTGTGTGTGTGTGTGTGTGTGTGTGATAAATCCCTGTTTTTCTGGTGCATTTTTAACATCGCTTTGACGAAACGTGCGAAGTTGAATATATCATGTACTTTTTGTATATCCTCTTGTTTTATTTCTTTATTTTTCTATTAAAAGGCCGCTTTTTATTGTGGAGCTTTTTCGTGTCCAAATGCGTTACATTTGGTTGTTATTCAAAACCACGTTATTTGCGACTTCACGCACGCTTGGTTTTAAAGAACAATTTAGCGGAAGACATTCATTCAAATCGGAGAAATTAATGTCATTGAAATATGAGGAAACAACTTTTACAACTTGTTTACATAGCGTTTAATCAATTTATTATCACGTTTGCTAAGAGTTTGTGTTGTTGGATATATGAGATTTGCATTTTGACCTTTTAAGTGGAAAAATTTTGATCTTATAACAGGTTGGAGGGTTCCCAGTTGGTAAATTCAGGATTTTTACGTTCGTTGAATCAGGGTTTAAACTGCTTTTTTTTTTTTTTAGCACTTTAGGGAAAATGTAAAAAGACAATTGAGAATTTTTAAAATTTCTTTAGCGTTTTTTTCTAATTTAAATACTTCCGATATTTTTGAAAATTTTGTCCCTTAAACGAACGCGAAACAAAATAACATTTAAAATTTCAGACTACAAATAAAATTTTTTAATTTTTACAAAGTATACAATTAATAATATTATTGGACAATCCTCCTTGACTTTACTACACACCATAGTTGGAAGGCACTTTCAAAATCAAAATTATTTCGAACAGGTCATTCAATATTTATCATTAGCAATTTGCTTGCATGGTTCGTTGTTAAACAATTTCGCAAGTCAGTTTTAATCAAGTTCATTTGGGAGAAAGCCCTTTCATAATCTGCAGTATGCATAGGTATACTTGCCGCATATTCAGTTATTGAGCCTAGTGAAGGAAATTCTCCATTCATTTCATTTTGATTTAAAAACTGTAGTAACTGCAAAAATGAAAACTCCTTTCTTTACATCAGGCACCTACAAATTTCTTGAAAATATTCCATTCTGACAGTACGTCGTTTTCTTCAAATTTATGCTTGCATCGGTTCCTTTTCAAAAAATGTCCGACAAGGATGGATATATATATCATCATCATCATATTCAACCATTATCTATCCACTGCTGGATGAAGGTCTCTCCAAATGCTTTCCACACAAGTCTATCCTGAGCAATTCGCTTCCACGTCACCCCAACCTGTTTTCTTATTTCATCCACCCATCTAGTTTGAGGACGTTTTCTAGGTCTTCGGTGGTCTCTTGGAATCCAGTTCAGAATTTCTGTTGTCCATCGTTGATCAGTTCTTCTTGCAATATGCCCAGCCCATCGCCATTTCAGCCCTTTTACTTTAACAATGATGTCCTCTACTCTAGTTTGCTCTCTCACCCAAGTGTTTCTTTTTCGATCTCTCCTAGTTATTCCAAGCATGCACCTCTCCATGCTCCTTTGCGTTGTCTGTAACTTTCGTATTGCTCCAACTGTTAGACTCCATGTCTCTGATCCATAAGAGAGGACTGGCAATACACACTGGTTGAAGACCTTTCTTTTTAGACACAAAGGCAATTTCCCCTTCAGGATAAAACTGTTTCTTCCAAATGCACTCCAGCCAAGTTTAATACGTCTGTTGAGTTCTTTCATAATGTTGCCATCCATTGAAATCAGCTGGCCAAGGTAAATATATGAATCAGCAATTTCTAGCTCAATGTTGTCAACTTGTATTTTTGTTTCCTCTACGAAATTATTGAACATGATCTTAGTTTTTTGTAGGTTCATCTTGAGTCCAACTTCTTTACTTCTAGTTGAGAGCTCCTGTACCATGTCTTGGAGTTCTGATGGGTTCGTTGAAAAAATAACAATGTCATCAGCAAACCGCAAATGATTTAAATATTCACCATTTATTTTTATTCCCTTGTTATTCCAATTTATCTGCTGAAAAATCATCTGTAAAGCTGAAGTAAAAAGTTTTGGAGAAATGGTATCTCCCTGCCTCACACCTTTACCAATTTTGATAGTTTTGGTATCTTTATGTAACCGAAATTTTGCACTTGCATTTTTATACACACGTTTCACCATGTCAATGTACACATCCTCAATGTCTGTTGATCTTAAAGAGTTGATGACTGCTGATGTTTTAATAGAGTCAAAGGCCTTCTCATAGTCAATAAATGCCACACACAATGGAAGTTCATATTCATGTGTTCTTTCAATTAATTCTCTTAATACTTGAATATGGTCCACTGTACTGAATCCACTTCGAAATCCAGCTTGTTCTCTTGGTTGAGCTGCATCTAATTTTTTCTGCAGGCGATGTGTTAGCACTTTTGTGAAGATTTTATAAATAGCAGGTAACAAGCTAATTGGTCGGTAATTTTTCAAATCCTCTTTATCACCTTTTTTATGCAAAAGAATTACTGTTGCAGAATCCCATTGGTTTGGTATGTTACCGCTGTTAAGACATTTGGTAAAGAATTTTGCAAGTATGTCTTCTACATATTCTCCAGCTTCTTTTAGGATATCTAATGTAATACCATCATCACCAGGGGCTCTTCCTTTCTTCATACTTTTTATTGCAAATGAAACTTCTTCTTTTAAGATTTTAGGAGCTGTTCCTTCGACTATTTCAATGTCTTCGTTTAATCCACTGTTACTTTCGTATAGATTTTTGTAGAATTCTTCAACTCTTCTAAGTATTTCTTCCCTATTTCTTGTTACGGTGCCATCCTCTCCTTTTAATGCAATGATGTGTTTCTTCCCAACAGATAAACTTCCTTTAACAACCCTAAGGCTCTTGTTATTTTCAATGGCTTTCCTTACTAGCTCACAGTTGAATTTTCTTATGTCTTCTTTCATGCTTTTGCGCAGAGTTTTACAAAGTTCTATGTACTCAATCCTGGAACTGGTATTTTGATTGTCCACCTTCATATCTCTTCGCCTTTTCATGAGCTGTTTCGTCTTCTCAGATAATTTGCTATTGTGCTTTTTACAGGTTACACCACCAATTTCCCCAGCAGTTTCAACTATTGTCTTAACAATGTTTTCATTTGCTTCTGAGATATCACTTTCATCAATAAGTCCTTCCAGTGCAGAAAAGCGATTTTTTAATTCCAACTTGAATGCCTCGGTATTTTCTTTTAATTTCTTTAAATCCACCCTCTTACTTACTTGTTTCCTAATGAGCTTCTGTCGTTCTAATTTAGTATTTAAGTGCACTTTACATCTCACCATTCGATGATCACTTCCAGTATTAAATCTGTTCAGTACACTGCAATCTTCAATAATTGATTTCTTGTTTGCCAGGATATAGTCAATTTCACTAGTTCCCCCATTTGGGTGTTTCCATGTCCATTTTCTTTGCGGTTTCTTCTTAAAAAATGAATTCATGATGCTAAGATTTTCAGCTTCTGCAAATTCGATGAGTTGATCGCCACGTTCATTCCTTTCCCCATATCCGTATTTACCAACCGATGTCTCTCCTTGTTCCTGTTGTCCAATTCTTGCATTGAAATCCCCCATGATGAGCTTGATATGTTGTTTCCCTTTGGTGTGTAACTCTTTGATTTCTTCATAAAATTCTTCAACCTCTTCGTCGGTATGGCTTGATGTTGGTGCATATACCTGTACTATCTGAAGTTGGTATCGCTGGGTTAGTTGAACAACGAGCCTCGCTGCTCGATCTGATGTACTTTCAACTTCCAGAAGACAGTCTTTAATTCTTTTGTTGATTAAGAAGCCAACACCACTTGTTCTTCCAGTTTCCGTTCCTCTATAATAAAACAAATGTCCACTTTTAAGTTCCACCAACTCTTCACCTTTTCTTCTAACTTCACTGAGTCCTACAATGTCCCATTTGATCTTGTCAAGTTCTTCTTCCAATTCCTGAAGTTTTGCTTCAGAAGCAAGGGATCGTCCATTAAACGTAGCCAAGGTCAATAACAAACGGCAGCCTGGGCCATTCCAGTGATTCTTAGCACCCCCTGCTTTCATGCCACACTGACCGCTGCCTTGATCAGGAGCACTCCAGCACCTGGAGACTAGGGGCCATGGTTTCTGGTGTGTCAACATAATGGAGGAATTAGCCATAATTTCACCACGCTGGCTAGACGGGTTGGTGAATTAGCCCTCCCCTTCCGCCTTTCTATCCGTGCAGCAAATATTAATTTGCCACATAAATAGAAAGCTCAGCCTGCACCACTTGAAGGCGGGGTAGGACACTAGGTTACTGGCCTGGCCGGTTCCACACATCGTCACATACGTTCAGCGTGTGGGTCTCCTTCCAGTTAGATACCAGCAACCCTTTTGCAGGCCATATATATATATATATATATATTTTTTTAATTCCAATGTGTGAAACGAGATAATTTGGCTTGATTATCAATCAATAAATCACAGTTTATTTACATGTATGAATGAATTAGATACATTAGAAAAGTTATTAATCAAATATTAATGTTATTCTATCAATTCGTGAAATCGAGAGGAACATAATGTAAAACAGATTGCCCTGAAAAACACTTGCCTTCCTGACGACCAAATGACCAAATATAAACCATGTGCGAAATAATTGCAACGGATGAAAAATGTTAGTTGTACACAATGTCAAATAACAACCTTGAAAAGTTGAACATAGCTTTCGTTTGCTTATCATTTAGGCATTCATTTTAATTTCTGTTCCAATTTAACTTAAAATTGATAATAGCTGAAATTTTACTTCTGCATCTTTTTCTTTTTGTAATTTTGCTATAAATTTAAAAGTCCTTTCATTTTTCATGATACAATCCCGGCTCAAAGTGGGGGGGGGGCAGCGATCACGCCACTGCCCCTTTGGATCCGCAAATGACTTAAGGTTAATTTTAGTTGACGTTATGATTTTGAGGAATAATTATTTTTCCAGAAATTATAGTTTTCTGGAAAGAAAACATGTGCTAAAATTTTTATTTAATTGTAAAAATTAACCTAATTATTGAAAATATTAAATGAATATTATCGTGATTTAATCTAAACACGTTGGTATTGTTGGAACAAAAACAAAATTGTATTGGTTTATAGTATTTTAAAGAATATTCAAGGGCAGTCAAAATGACCGCAGCCACAATTCTAGTATTAAAGGGTAAATTATTATTAATAACTTAATTACTTGTTAATAACTTGGATACTTAATTAATAAATCTGTTTCTGAAGTTAATGATTTAAATATCCACCACATGTGGTATACGATTGAAATATTTCTATTTATTTTACCATTACAGAGTGCAGTTCTCCTGTCTCCCAAAATTGAGTTTCTGGATCAGTGTTGCGTGTCAACTATTCCCTCTTATATGTTTTCTCCTGTGAATTTTACATTGTATCCTTTATTATTATCATATGTATGTAAGGCTTGTTATTTCATTAATATTTTATCTAGATTTTTTTTATCTATATTATGAGATCCGGCAGCAGTAATGCATCTACCCCTAGTGCTTTTAATTTGAGCTGTTCTCCTATTGGCAATTGGTGCAAATTACCTTTGCTGTCCTTGTGCCACAAAGATTCAACCAGTTGTCAGCTAAAAAAAAAACTCACTTACTGTCACTAGAGGCTGGAAATTTGTTTCCTAAAAGTTCAGCTTCCTCAGCAAAATGTAGTTTCACTACCCTGTGGTGGCCTGTTTGGTAATCTATTTGTCTGTTGTGTCATTAATACAGGTTTGGTTTCCAGTAGTACCGTAAAATATGTGCCATTTTGCTGCCTGCCATGGTCCAAGTTTTGATTGAAACGTATGGAAGCAAACAGCATTTGCAATGCTTTTAGTTAGTAGTATGTAAAACGAAATCAAACCTAAAAGGTTTTGATTTGAAGATTGTTAGCACTACTTATTTTTAACGAGCTTGCCAGTATCAGGTCTTATTTTTGATGGTGCAACCCTAAGAAAGATTTCAAGGTGGACATCGGTTATTCTGCCTCTAACTTTTAATTTTACCAATTTTATTCTTGAAGTAAAAGGCTATTCGCAATCGCACTGGTGTACACAGAAGATGTTGATGGCTCACATCCCTCATCAGGAATTTGAGTGATCCAAAACTAAACAGCAGTGCTGTTTGGCTTTGGATCCAATGCCCTTCCGAAACATATGTTGATTAATGTGTTTAAAATTTTCTCCTATGCATAAAACTTTCTTCTTAAATTTATTTATACTATGTAGTGTTACGTCACCAACCAACCTCGTAGGAGTCTCTTCCCTGGGTTTGAGGTTATTCACAATGGAACACTTAGCTGAATAATTACAGAGGAATTCTCAGAAATGAACGATGTACTTTTGACCTTGATTCTTTATTTAGTTTGCGTTATTAGTTATTGCCACTGATTTATTTTTTTTTTTTATATAAGCAGCAGTGTTGATTTTATTAACCAATGATTTTGCAAGGATATTGCATTGATTTGAATCTGTTCCTGTGAACTTGATTATATTGGCTGGTTTTTTTAACCGGTGAACACCATGTTCTCTGGTTTGATTCCTGACCCCACCCTGAACCCACGACCTTCTGATTGCTGGTCAAATTCTCTACCAACCTATGGTATCTCACCAGGTGCCGGAAAATCATTCTTTTCTTTACGAGTAATTTAACATCTATTGTTGCCACATCATCAACTAACGTGGAAAAAATTGTTGATTTAACAATGTACAAGCATAATTAATACAGGTAATTAGAATTTGATCTATTTGTACTCCATTTTCTCCTGAACTTACTTAGAACTGTTACTGGTAAAGATGCAGAGAATGAGGACACCTACAACCTTTTACGGTACTTGAATACAAACTCCAAGGTAAATATTTTTTTAAATACCCCCCTCCATCTGAAAATATGGTATACATTTAAAAAAAAAATTTGTGCAAAAATATGGTATACGTTTAAATTTTTATCATCCAAAGATGTGGCATGCATGTAAATTTTTTTTTCCAAAATATGGTGTAGGCCTACATTTAAAAGCAATTTATGTTCGTCAGTTGCACACTAAGCTTAGTTCCTTACTCAAATGTTTACTTCCTTCCTTAATCATCAATGTTTTTTGAAATGTATACCATACTTTCGGATAGAGGGAGCAATAATTATTGCTAAGTTATTTTCATAAGAACTACTGTGAATGTGAATCTACTCTTGTAATTGAAATGTTAAATTTTTAGGTTGGCTTGGTTCTAAGGCTAAAATATAGTGTTTTGAAGAGATCTCTACCTTCAGTCAATTTCTGCAATGTTCGTGAGTGGAAGAAAGCTGTTGCTGATGGAAATATCCAATGTAAGTTAATACATTTAACCATGCTTACTGTGATATGAGAGATTATTCTACATATTTAGACCAAGAAATACAAAAAGAAGAATTTTAAGAAACAAACTCCAAGAGAAAGGGGAAAGCTATTCAAAAAATTAAGAAATTTGTGAAAAGCTGAGATATTTTGCAAGAGTGCTAGGTCCCCCTGGGAATTAAAGAGGATAAGGAAGTGCATAATTATATATCAGCAATAATTACTATGTATATTTGAAAATTTCTATATGCATTTAATAATTAATATCTATGAAGAGAGGAGGAACTATTGTACATATGCGCTGCCCCCCTCCCCCAGTGGATGCACAGAGTCCTGGAAAAGAGGATGTCGGAGAGAAACTTGATATCCATTATATACTCATACACAGTTGAATTAGAGATACCTGCGTAGTAGAGATGAGTTTGGGCTCATTTTTCAAGTGCCTGAACCCAAGGATTTGCAAGTTGAGCCCTCCCCCACAGCCTGAAATGCTTTATGGAAATTTTAGCCTGAGCCTTCAAATATAACTGTACTTTCTTGACATATTATTTAAATTTAAAAAAAAAAATTCCAAACTACACCCACCATTTAATTTCTTTTGAATTTTCATATGCACGTATTTCTATAATCCTCAAAAGCGAATCACATAATTGTATTCCTTAGGAGAATTTCAATATAGAAAAGTCAGTTTTCTGCTTCAGTTGCATCGATTAAATGAGCCCAGGCCCGCCAAAGCCTGAAAACGATATAGCATATTGAGCCCCATTTCAAGCTCGTACCAATCCCATCTTGTTTCTACTTCATAGTAGTGTGTAGCACTGTATTTCGTCTTGATGATGGCAATAATATGTCATAATATGGACTTCATAAGATATTGGAAGTCTTTAGGCACCATACTCATCCATTACCATTGCAAAGCCTCCCACAATTCATGGCAATCATTTGTAGCATGGTCCACGGTATGTACATCCCTCCTGACAGCATCCTAGATGTATTCGATAGAGCTGAAGTTAGGTGACCTCTTGGGTCAGACAAACATCCTTGTGTCCGTGGAGCGTTTATGCAACCACTCAATTACAGTTCAGGAACAGTGGGCCAGTGCATTGTCTTGCTGTAGCTACAGATCTCCTGCAGGATACTGTAAGCGCATAAATGGGTGCATATGACTTACCAGCAGATCCCTGTATCATTTGCCAGTACAAGGCAGTGTCATGTCTACCAGGGGATCAATTTCAATCCACATAAATAGTCCTCATATGAAGATACCAGCAGCAGCAGCCTGAACTGTACCCGGCTAACGCAAGGGATCTTGGCATGGATAGCTTGCTTTATCTCTGCAACTGTGAAACTCTAGGATGCCTGTTTTTTAGCATAGTATGAATATATGAAAAGTTTGTCAAATCCGGCAAAACTGCAAATCAGGGAAAAAAAGCAGCTATTTTTGCCTTAAATGAAGGAACTCTCCCATATCATATATATAGATGTTTTTCAGATTAGATCTGCATCGTTGGATTATTTAAATACTCACTAAAGTTGCATGATTTCAATTTATGAATGTGTGTGTGTGAACTTCGCTTTGGCTTTTAGTGTTCAGAATACAAAGTTTGAATCCCAGTTGGTGGTGCACTGTACAGATGTGCCAAATTATTCAGTACATGAATCAGGGTGTAAAAAAAAATTAAAAATCAGATTTTTTTTTTTTTTATTATTTAAATCGGATTTTTTTGACTTGGTAAATTTTTCTGGTTAAGATTGTATACCTCAAAATAAATCAAAATTTTCATTCAGCTTCATTTATGTAAGATTTTAACATTCAATTTACTCTTCTTAAGTGGTAAGTGAATATCTAAATAACGTATTTAATAATATAAAAAACAAATATTCAATGCCTTGATTTCTTGTTTATCGAGACTACAATATACATTAGAGATCTCAATTATGATATTATTAAACCCTAGTATTTAGGAATTTAAATAAAAATGCCAACTTTGCTGCCTTCTCAACTCCTAACTGATTTCGTAACTTGATATGCGCAAGTCCAAATATGGAAAACATCCTTTCAACTCCAGTAGAGGTTCCCTAAGCTGTGCATAGTTCCTCACCATCATCGAATTCCTTTTAGCCAACACATTTTTCTATGAGGGCCAGTGATTTCCATCACTGAAGAGTGGAAAGTGATTTCACTGTCTCTTCTTCAAATAAAACACCATTGAGAAGTGCATGGACAATAAATGTAAAAACAATGCCTAATATAATGAGGCATTTCTTTTTTACAAAACCTATTGCTTGTTCCTTCTCACTCCTTGAGAAGTATACTGTTTTAAAATTTGGTGATAATAAATGTACCAAATAGTAAGCTGGAGATATAGCTTGCTCATTACATATTTTAAACATCTTAACGTACGAAGATATAACACAAATGGGTTCCTCGAGATCTTTCCAAACTTTTAGTATAGAAATACTACAGCTATTTTTTAACTTTAAGTAACAAAAATCAATTTCAACTGAAGGAGAAGATTTTCGACATCCCTCTTTATACCCACATTCATAACTTTTAAGTGTATCTTTGCATCTATTATATACATCTTCATTTTCTTCAGCTATCTGCATGAAACTTGTCAGTTTTTAATTTTAATATAACACTTCAAACAATCGAACGTAAAATTCCAATACACTTTTCTAGGTAGATTCTATTCTGTGGCACTTAATTCAGTGTACCTGGTCCAAATAAAATGATGGTTCTGAAAATATTTGGTGATTTGAATATTTTCTGTTATGTTAGATTAAGGAAATACCTAATAAATACACACTACTTTGACTTTTAGAAATAATTGAAATCCATGGTCAATGACTGCATGTAAAAGTGAAATAATCCAAAATGTTGTTTTTGCTTATATCATGTTTTATAAAATGATAAAGAGAAAGTCATTTTAATTTAAGTTATTTTTTCATAAACATTGATTTTAAAAAAAGGTAACAATTGTGTTTTTATCATGATTCCTTTTAAAAAAGTCACATGATTAAAATCATTGACACCCTAACACAAATCAATGAAAACCCACAATTTAGCATACCACTAGTAAGTACACTGTGTATTTTATGACAGTACACCTCGTGGAAATAAAGATTTTTAACACATGTTATAGGATGGCATGCCAGTGGTGTTTCAATGCATAACATCACAACCAAACTTGACATATGCAAACCAACCAACGGTTATACAATTAAAAGACAGAAGAATGGCAGTGTCTCTACCGTAAAAAAATACTATAAGTACAAAACATTGCTTGGATTCGATGTCTTGTCTAGACTATAAATGCATGAAAATTAGTTTGGGATAATGGAATTATTTGGATAGTGAAACAAACCTGTGAAAAATTTATGAAATACCATGTTTCTCCAACTCTATAAAATATGGAGATAATTCTGTCATGGTATGGCATTATTTCCTCTGTACGAGGCTCAGTATTCTATTTATTATACCTACGATAATGAAGTCCTGTATATATAAGTTTGTCCAGCCCATGTTGTAACAGTATTATGAAAATTTGACAATTGCCTTTTTTTAATGTGACGGAGTTCCCTGCAAGGGTGAATTAGGAAGAGGGGCCTCAAATATATTTTCTGAATCTTCTCCTTGATTCTCTTCCCTGCAACATGAAGTATTCAGGAGTAGTTTGTCCTGAAGAAAGGTGTGAAAGGTTGGATTGGCATGCTCTAAGGCCAGATCTGAGCCCAATTAAACGAGCCTTTTTGAGGTTAACTGAATTGGTGACTTACTTCAACCACAGTGGCCTTCTCCAACAGCCTGCAAAATTAGTGCACCGTTAAGCTGTGTTTGACTCCAAATCAGTGCACAGAATGTGTGCTTACTCAGAGATCTCATAAAAAGATCGCACTGCTCACTGTAGTCCAGGGTTTGGTTCCCTAGGCCATAAGAGGTTCGGATTCCTCGGAAAACAGTAGGTCCCGGCGCAGCATGACCATTGTAGTCTTTGAGCCGTAAAACCACAAAATAAACAAAAGGATATGCTGCAAAAAATTGTGGAAGTATATTCCACTCTTCTTGCAAACTGCCAAAATTTTGGTACCAGAATATAATTTACCAAAATTTGGTAAAAAGCCTGTCTAAATGATTAATTAAGACAGAAGATGATGTTACTAAGTACTATATTGCAAAATAAAGCAATTTAAAAAAAAAAAGAATATTTTTAATAAAATAATGTGTATTATGGAAACTAAAAATATCTGTTAGAAAAAAAAATGATTTTTTTTTTTTAATTTCAGTGCCAAAGTGTAATCTAGAAGCTGATGAGGAACATGTGATTTTCATCGCCAATCAGCATCGGAACTTGCCCAATGCTGTTTCTGTGTATCTGCTCAACGATTTATCTCAACTGAATTCCAAAATTTCCTATGACATATTGGCAACAGACTCTCTATATAAATCTAAACTGCTGAAGATCTCTTCCAAAAAATGTGAGGCAGCTCTTAATGGACTGCCGCATTGTACCTCCAGGAGAGCCTTCATCAACTATCTTGATATCCTGGGTGAATTCCAAGTCGAGAGTATAACAGCATACACAAGTACATTAAATTAATATATTTGCAATACATGCTGTTAATTTTCAGATAAAATATTTATACCAACAGTAAAGCATGCAAAAGTATAAACTGCATATGCTAATGTAAGATATTATTACCCTTCACAGGGATAACACAATTGCCAAATAATGGTCAACACAGAAAAGCCTCCGGGGCGAGATTTTTGTGAGTTTTTCGTGGGGGAATTTATTATACAATAATTTTTTGCCACCCATGTATAAGTTGCTCAAACTAGAGCTTTCTGTTTTTGGAGAAAAAGGATCCTGGTTCGAATCCAGGATGAGGACGGCGTCTCTTTTTCTCCAAAAACAAAAAGCTCTAGTTTGAGCTACTTATACGTGGGTGGAAAAAAAAAACTATTGTATGCATATGCTAATATTTAAGCTCAAATTCGAATAGCAAGATGGCATAGTGGGCCCTATCCTCCAATCCGTTGACTTCCATAAGTAACAGGTCATCCTATGATGTAAAGGTAATATTAAGCCCATGATTTGTCACTTTTATCCATCGTTGTTATGGTTTAAAGGTAAACCATTGATCCCATTTCTGTTCCTCCCCGCTATAGAATTGTAGGGTTAATGACTACTGATCTAATAGCAAAAATGCATTTTTGTAAAGCCATACTAAAGCATAGAAGTAATGCATGTGTCTATCATGCAAAAAATGCAGGTTCACATTCCTCGGAAAATCATAGGTCCTGGCGTAGCGTTACTTTAACTATACTTACGCTATAAAATACAACCAAATCAACTTATACTACAAAGATTCCATCGTTATCGTTTTCTAATAATTCAACTAATGAAATTGTAGTTCAGAGTTTGGTTCCCTAGGCCCTAAGAGGTTCGAATTTCTTAGAAAACTATATGTTCTGATGCAGCATGACCTTTAGTGCCCTTTGACAGCATGACCTTTAGAGATGACTTCAAGCTCATTTTTTGAGGCCTGAAACTGCAAATGTAACTTTAGCACTTCGACGTACGATTTAAATTTTTTAAAAAATTACTAAACTACACTGTTTAATTTCCTTTGAATTTTCAAATACATGTATTTCTACAATCCTCGAAAACGAATCATATAATTAATATTATATTTGTGATATATATATATATATATATATAATATCACATATAATAATAAATATAATTATATTTCTTGGAGATTTTCTGTATAGAAAAGTCTGTTTTTAGCTTCAGTTGCTTACATCTGATGAGTCCAGACCAAATTTAGTAACTGTGAAATCTAGCTGATTGATTAGAACTAACTTGATAGCAATGAACAAAAAATACCTCAATTTCTTTTCATATTTAACTGCAATTGGAATTTTTTGTATATTAATATTTTGAAACACATATTAAATATTTTTTTTCTACTTTTCTATGCACATACATCCCATCATCCATGCCCCCTAGTAAGACACACTTCTTAGATCAAGAACCTCTGCTGTGTGGAGATCTAACTAAGCCCTGCTGTAGTAACATGTTCACCTTGCATACCATTATTCTTTCAACTCCTAGCAATGCCAAAATAAGGAACATTTAACCAATATCTGCTCGCTGTGGTCAGGGTTTTGTTTCGTTAGGCCGAAGAGGTTTAGAATACTCGAAAAATCGTAGTTTCTAGTTCGGTATGGCACTTGCTGTCTTTCTGCCTTAAAACTCACAAACATATATGTGCATAGATGTACTTATATAAACTGCTATTAGTCAATACAGATCTGCTATGAAGCACGCTAATTTATGTCAATATATTGTGTAACTCTTTCATAATTTCATTGACTTTCTTTTTTTTTTTTCAAAGGACATCTAAAAGAAAAAAATTCTGGAAAAGAAACGGAATTAAACATTCAAGAGATTCAATTAATTTTTAATTTCATCGAAGACTGGTTAATTTCTCATCTTGAACATGGAAAGGATGTTCCTCCAGATGAGAAATTTCTTCGCCTTGATCCAAGTAAGAAATTATGACTAAGGCTGCACTTGAGGGTGGACACAGGGGCAGGTCACAGGGGTCATGACCCCCAAAAATATATTTTTTCACTGTAAAAAATTCCAACTTTCATGAAAAATGAAGGGTGTTATTCCAAGACCATGGCAAATTCTGTCCTTGACCTGCCCTTGGCTGCGCCTGTACCTTTATACATGAATACACTAGTGCTTAATATAAAAAACAGCAAACATAAAGTTTCAACATCGTATTTCACCAATTTCTTTTGTATGCGCTTATAATCTAATCACAACTATATGTTTGTGGTCACATGTGCAAAATGCATACCTGAAATTGATTTCATCGCTTTGTAAACCAAATTTTTGTTTGTTGCTGCAATTTGATCATCAATGTAGTGTTAGATAGTCAATTGTTATGTAGTATGTGTGATGTAGTGCTGATATGTGACACCCGTAAGCATCATATGACTGAGAGAAAGTTTCATTTTCACAAACAACAGGCTAAATAGTATGTAAAAATGTGGTGTTGTGTATTTGTAGGATTATATTTTATATGCATTAT
>QLNU02014802.1:171422848-171434187 GCA_006491805.2 Dysdera silvatica | reverse complement strand
GAAATATAAAAGTGTTGGAAACATTTGACATGAAATTCCTTATAAAAATAATTGCAACTGAAAATAGTTGCAGCGACCCCCACCCCCAGAAACCAGTTTGTGACCCCCAGGTTTGGACACTAGCACAGCTGGGCAAAATACTGGTATCAGAAATATGTATTTCCAATACAAAATATATCTATTTTAAGATACTTTTCGAAAATACAAATTACATTTGTCAAAGAGGCTCTTTTTACCTATTAGTAATGCACTTGAACAGCCTCTGTTAGTCTTAATTATATTATCATAATTTCCTAGTAATGTGTAACCACGTAATTCTGTAATATGTCACCATCATTTCACATTATTTGTGAATTCACACTTAAAATTGTAAAAATAGTTGATAAGAAATGAAGTCGATTTCTTTCGTTCTTGCCGCCATAAGACAAACAATATATGTGCTATACAGCATGTAATTAGTCTTATAACTAGATATGGGCTACATATATCTGGTGGCGAATGTAAGGTCACAAGCACTCTGAGAAGAGAGACACTAACAGCAAGACAATTTGAGTTTGGAAGGGGGGGGAAGGAGCATAGGTCCCCTTGATTTAACAAGGATTTGAAAGCAAAAAGCCCAAGTTTTTGTCCCTAGTTATAATAGTAAAAAAATTAATTAATTAGGAAAAAAAATCATTTAAAAATAAATTAAAGAGCATAGCAAAATATCGAATAAAGTGCACCGATATTCGTCAGTGACATTTATGCCAGAGTTAGCACTGTAGTGGAAAGAACTCAAAAAAACTCTCCATTATAGATAAATATATTTAAAACAAACACATAATGTGATGATGAAATCAACATTTTATACGAAATGTGTCATATTTCAGAACACATAATATAAAAAATTGTAATTTATTTTTTCAATTCACTCCATTTTAATTCTGGGTTGTATTTTATAAATATATATTAAATCTGAAGATAACAGTAAGAGGCAAATTATTCCTATGACGCACATGAAAATCCAATAAGAACGATTATAAACGAGAGTTTTCATCTCACAGCCCGCAGGTCACTTGTGGCCCGACTCATGAAAAAATACAAAATATTTCACATAAAAATAACGCCCCTTGATCCTTTCGAGTCTTAAATCTATGTATTCTGTTCACATTTTCATATTTCTTAATAAAACCCTAGAGAACTAAAGTAATACACAGTCTTCCCTCAATTGTGTTTTACTAGCGATGTAGCACAGGTTGCTAGTGCTTGGGGCAAGTTAAGTATTGCACCCACTAAAACGGCAGTCCAATATTGACCCCTCCCCACTATGCATGTGTGATGTATTTAAAAAAATTAAATGTAAAATGTTTTTGAAGTAAGATGCATTTAATGTCAGTATATTCAAATGTATTTAAAATCGCCTTGTTTTAATTTGTGCAAATTTTTCAATGATCAGTATCGAAATGTACATTGAAATATCTCTTAATCAGTAGCGTAACAATTCAGAACTCGTGGGAGGGGGCTTAGCTTTAACGATGATTATGTAATGTGGCCTTGAGCTTTCCTATGCTGCTGCTCTTAATTGATAAGATTGCCAGATTACTTAGCATTTATTGGCTCATTCTAGATCTTTAATAGGTTTTAATTAATTTCAGTTTTGAAAACCAAATGTAATTGTTTTCGAATATGGGCATTTTATCAATTGAAAGGAGTATTTGTTATAATCAAAATGCCAATATGTATTTATTATTTTTTTTATAATTGCCAGAGGTAATTGTTAGTCAATTAAAATGAGCTGAATAAGCAAATAGATCATATTCACTTCATTTATTTTAAGAAGGATATGCTATGACCAATACCAATTGGACGTGCATATACATCATAATAATCCAATGTTAGGCGTTCACATACAGATATTCTTAATTTTGCATATTAATTTAAATAAAGCAGTGATAAAATAAAAGTAATATGACTTACAATTAGTTGTGCATAAGCGGGGGAACTATTGAAATCGATCGCGTTGGGGCATCAGGTGTAAATCCTAGACATAAAACCAAATATCATAATCCTTAGTCATCAAAAACAGTCGGCTAGAATGCCTATTTTAAGATAATTTTATTAAGAACTGAACTTCAAAAAGCCATTTTCAGACAGTATGAGATCTTTCAAATTTTAATTTAAAAAAAAAAAAAAAAAATAAGCACCATGTTAGTGAAGTGGGGTAGTGTGGGTTGCCAGCACCCAGGGAAAATTAAGTATTGTGCCTGCTAAAACCCGTTAGCACTCCCTTTCACCAGTTTACAAAATAATAATGGTACAAATTATGCAATAGGCACTTCGGTATACACTTACATTACTTCTCCCAAAACTCAATGGCAATAAGTTTACATACACACAGCTCTCAAATCAATATATATATATATAATTAAATATATTTTTAAATAAACACTGCAGTTTTTATGTACCCTTACACAGAAATTTGAATTTGTGCATTATCGGCTCCACCCTTTTATTTCCGATAACATATAAAAATGTGAACTATAATTTTAGCATTTTAGCACCATGTTTGGGAAGCTCAATCTAGAATTCATTTTTTTTTCCCTGGATTTGATTTTAAAAGGAGCTCTAAATCGAGCTTAAAAAGTGGGTGTCTAAATTATTATTCATAATAAAAATCCCCAAAAAAAAAAAACTCTGGAGGCTTGACCATTATTGCGAAATTGTAATGGCCCTAAGAAGAGTAATATCTTACAAACAGATAAAAATGTGCTTTTTTAATGTTGGAGGATTCAAACCCTTATTAAAATTTATTGGGGGTTTGAGTCACTAATATTTATATATTACACCTACAGCTAATACATAAAATATATCAACACATATACTATACCTACAGATAATACATAAAATATCAATGTCTTTAAGATAGGTATTACCGTCCTTCAATTATAAACTGGAGTAAACTCAGCCTGTTGTGTTAACCAAAATGATTTTAACCTCGTGATAACGTATGCTATTCTTTTAATCGTGAAATCATTTTTAAAATTCTATCCCATGTGGGTTTTAACACTCTCATCTGGTTTTGTTGCATCTCATTCGTTTCTAGTTTATTTAAGGCACTCTTTTTTTCCTTTGCATATAATATTTTTGTATTTTATAAACTATGTGTTGGCACAAAATGACCTTTGCTGTAATCGTACTATAAAAATTCAACCAACAGTGTTGCTATTTCAGGTTACTGTTCTAAAACAACACAATGTTGTCGCTAACCAGTAACCTTTTGGTAACGACAAGTACAAGGAGTGAATTTGCCTTCCGCATACTTGAAATATTCTGAATGCTTTCCCCACCTCCTTGTACTTTTCTTGGGTCAATGTCGCGACGCGGTGCCATGTGCAAATTTTAGCAAAATGGTTGCTGATTACTCTGCCTTTCAAAACTCATTTATTCCCTGAAATTCTCTCCATTCTTTATGCCGATGTGGAATACCCCCTCTCCACAGCTAACATGTGGATCTTTGTAAATTGATGCGATTGAGGGGCAAAGCAGTATATGGTTATTGTATGGCACATAACTGTCCCACAAGCCATGAACTTTGGGTGATAATTTCATGGGGCAGACCCTGTCCCGTCGTCACCAAAAGGTTAATGTAGTCTATGTATATTGACTTTTACACTTACCCATCTAATGATCCAAATATATCACTGTTTGATTGGAAAAAGACTTCAGAAAACTTTTTTTTTTTCTTTTGCAGGTAATGGAGTTTGAAATGCAGAAGAATTGATTTTAGTAGTTCAAAATTCTGTAAATATAAACATGTGTTCTTGTTTTTAAAAAATGCACACTGTGATTTTTAAGATTTTTATTAAAGCGATCCAAACACTATATAAATAGTTCATTCTGTTGTGAGTAATTTATTTTTTACAATACGTCTCGGGCCATTCGAATAGTTTTGGAAATGCATCTAACTCTTCTTGTGTATATTCGCTTAGTTTTTTGGGCACAGGTCGTAAAGGCTTAATCTGATCACAGATATTCTCTCGAATGTCTTGGGGAATCTTCTCGTCTGGAAACAAATGTAGTCGCTCCATTCGATTTAAGCGATAAATACCTGGACGAAGAGCTTTATACACCGCTTTCCAAAGCACCTGTAAAGGATAGTAGGACTGTATGAAGTAACATGCAGAAAAGTGACAGTAGTTCCAAAAAAATATATATGTTGCGAATTTGAAGCTGGAATTACGTAAATACTTTTGTGTTTTTGACGTATGTCTAGAAGTTCACTCTGATACTGAGTGACATTTCAGAAATCTTGATGTAACATTTGCATGCCAATACAAAATTTACTGAAACCATATGTATGGTCTCACCTTGTTTGATGCAGAACTGTCCTTGCGCCATAAAAGTATAACCAACCAACAAAACCACTGAATAATACGAAACTGCAAATCTGACCGGAATGATTTTTACTAGCATATAGTTTTGTTCCAGCCAAAACATGACGTCACCGTCGCACATGTGCAATACACAAAGCTTGATGTACAGCAGTCGATTTGGGCATCCATGGAAATTTACAATCAGTATAGCTAATGATTCTGAGCAGCTAGATTGCTGGTTTTGGTCTCAAGCAATAGATCTTTAATAAACTTATGCATTCTACATGTCTTTCAAAATACCAAACCAGTTTTAGATGGTGAAAAAATTAGAATAAGAAAAAAATTTGAAAATTTTCAGAGTCTGCTGAAACTTACACAAATGCCAACATAAAATATAGAAGATGCATAATCTCAGAAAGAATGTCTCAGCAGCTGTCCAGGGTTATACTATTGCCAATAGTTGAGATGGTCAGGAGGCACAGGGCATGCAAAAATATGGATGGCAAGGTTAACAATGTATCAATCCATTTCTGAGTTCTGTTGAACCCCGCTGCCACAAACATCGTCACCAGCACACATGCACAATATGCGAGGCTTGATGCACAGTGGCCATGGATGTGTGGAAATTTCCATAAACCATCCGTGGAAATTTCCAATCAGTACAGTTGTCACATTGAGCCAATTTTAGAGAGTGAAAAAAATTAATTTCCAAAATTTAGTTTTGTATCATCATGCAAACGTTACATCAAGATTTCTGAAGTATCACCCATACTGAACTTCTGAATGCTTCACATCAATCTCTTGACTGTGTATTCTGTCAGTCACAAATTTTTGTCACTTGTGCCAAACTACTTTACACAGAAGTTTGTAACAAGCATGTTATATCCTGAATAGATTTTCATTGGAGTGTTTGTGAAGCAATTAATGGATGTGATAAATCCAACGCTTCCTGCTTATACTAAAACCTATTTTTGACCGATAAAGCTAATGAAAAAAAAAAACAAATTGTCACACACTCCAGCTAAATTTGAACCATTAATCCTCGCATTAACGCTTTGACCATGAGGAGTGTGTTGCAAATTTTCTTCTTTCCAGCCATTATAAATAAATTATGATTACTTGAGTTCTAAACCAATTTATTGACATTAAACCGAGTAGTTATAACTTCTGAAATTTTTTTTAAAAAGTTGTTAGGAGTTTGCTTATTCATGCTTTTTAGTGTAATTTTGGGATTATGAGTCATCGATTATGGTCTGCATACTGAGGTTTTATTTAATATCCTTTCTCTTCACTGGCCATTTTCTCAAGTTGCAAACAAATGTAACAGGTGAATTACACAATGGTAACACATGTTCACTCAATGAGTCGCTAATCTGTCTGACTATAAACAGTGTCGAAGTAGAATGCTTACCCATCGTTCCCACTCTTTTGTCCTGATGAAATTTAAGGACCCTCCAAGGACCTCACATTGTCAATCGCAATGTACATAAAAATTAAAAATGCAAGACATTATAAGCATAACACTGAAATTAGAGTGTTTAATTATATTGTTCTTTTCAACTTAACACACTGCCATCAAAAGCTACCCTTTTTGCATCCCTTATATTAGCCATGCTCAGTGGGTGTCCAAAGCACTACTGGCTTTGGGGCTGTTTAAGTATTACGTAAGCACATTTCTGGCCATTTTATACTCCCCCTTGTAAGAAAATTAGCTTATATGATAAATTAAAACTTTGTTTCTTGGCAGTTCTTTGCCTCATGTGGTAGTAGAGCATGGTTACTGCCTCGGAGACTGTTGTTAAAAAGTTTTTTTAGGGTTGTTCCAAGTGAAGCAAGTTCTGCATTTTCAAAGTTTTCATCAGAATATTTTATTGGAAGCTGAAACAAACAATGGATAAATTTACTATTCCTAAGCTTGAAGGTGAAAGAAACTGGATTACATGGAAGCGGCAAGTGAAAACAGCACTTGAATACGATGATGTATGGGACATTATAACAGGACTTTGTGTATAACCAGTACCACCTAGTGAAACTGCTGGTGCTGTAGAAAAGGATTCATATGAAGTAATGAAGAACTTCTTCAAGAATGCAAGGTGCATGGCTCTTAACATCGTCGGAAGTAACTTACGTGAATCAGTAGCGAAATTAGTTGAAACTTGTCAAACAGCAAATGAAATTTGAAATAGTTTGCACAGTTTTTTTGAGTAGAAAGGGGAAGAGAAACAGTTTCATGCCCTGAAGCAATTTTTCTCTCACAAGCAGGACCCAAATGACAGTATTGCCGAAACCATTTCAAAGTTGCGACGCTGGTGGACTGAGGTCAATGATGAAATGATAAAAAAACGATAACATGAAATTTCCTGATTCCGTCCTACATTTTAAAATCCTAGACTCTTTGCTAAAACGGTATTTCGAATTTGCAAACACATGGGATTCAACTCCAAAAGAATTTCAAACGAGCAAGAACCTGATAGAAAGACTTTGAAATCTGGAAATCAGAATGTTGGAACATGCAAATCCATGCGATTCAATTGCACTGGTGGGAGTTAAATCTACAAAGGAAGGATTAAAACATGGCAGTAATGTGAAACATGGTAGCAGATCTCCTGCTGATAAAAAGAAAATCAAGGATGTTGTTTGCTGTAAGTGCAAAAAACAAGGACACTTTCTGCAAAATTGTCCCAATAAAACCAAGAAAGTTCATAATTGGGAGACCGAAAAGAAATTCCCGAATGCCGCATTGGTCGGAGAAACTGTTTTTACTGTTGTGTAAGAGGAAGAAAGCTGGATAGCAGATTCCGGAGCTACGCAGCACATGACTAAACACAGGGAGTGGTTTGTTACATATGAAGAATTCAAAACAGAACTGTCTGTGAAATGTGCAGGTAATGGACAAGTCTTGTTAGCTAAAGGAAAAGGTACTATTCATGTTGAAGCTAAAGTTGGGGAAAAGTGGATGACGTATGAATTACATAATGTATTGCTAGTGCCAGAAATTTTGAAAAACTTGTTCTCCTTGGTTACTGCAAATAATAAAGGATATACATGCCTAATGGACAGAAATCATTTAGAGATTTCTAAGAAGGCAAAACTGTTTATTGTCGGGCACCGAGAAAAAGGCTTAATTTATTTACACATGCATGCAAAATTCCTGAGATAGCTGCTGCTATAAATGTTATAAATGATTCTTTGCAAATTTGGCATGAGAGGTTAGGTCACCAGAATAAGCGACATGTTCAGAAATTTCTAAAAGCCAAAGAGAGAAAACGTTGTCGTTAACGAAGAGTTCTGCAAAGTGTGTATGTTTGGTAAACAGCAAAGACTTAGTTTTGGCACTTGAATTGATCATACAAAAGAACCTGGTGAACAAATTCATGTTGATTTATGAGGACCTTTCCCTCAAAGTCATTAGGAGGTTCTCGCTATTTTGTAGATTTCAAGGATGATTTTTCTAAATACCATTCTGTATATTTTTTGAAAGAAAAATCCAAAATTAAGGACATGCTTGCACAGTTTTTGACAAGAGCAAAAGTTTTTGGACACACTGTAAAAGAGCTGCTGACCGATGAAGGGAAGGAATTTGTGAATGTCTCTAAAATCGTAGCGCATGCTGGTTTACACCATAGGGTTACAATGCCATATACTCCACAGCAAAATGGATGTGCTGAGCAAGAATTTAGAACTTTAATCAAAGCTGCTCGAACAATGCTACGTGCCAAAGATTTACCAGAATCGTTGTAAGTAAGTAATACTTTATTCCTTATTATTATGTACATCAGGAGACCATACAAACGATTTGCTTGGGAAATGGAAAGAGAGCAGTAGCGATGCTAGTAACGGGGCTCTCTTTCCGGTAGAAAAAACAAGGGATTTCTCGTATTCAACAAGAAACAATAACGATATCGATTCGCGCGTACAAATCCGCATTGTTATTAAGAGATTTACATTCGCAGGTGTATCACATTTACAGAGTTTATGAGCAGAGTCTTGACTCGAAGACGTTACAAGTGAAGGTTGAAGTCCAAAGGTGGAATCTTTGTGGGCTGCAGAGTAAGAATGTTTTTCCTTGTAGCCTGGACCGAGAGAAGAAGTAGGAGAAACAAAAATAGTAGAAAAATGTAAATGAATTTTGAGTTGACCGTTGCGGGTGCAGTTTTAAAGGACTTTTAAAGGGAAAGGCAGACAAAAGAAAAATGGAAAAGGAAGAGCAGGGAGAGCAGAGGAGGGGGAAGAACTGAAAACTAAAAGGAAAGAGTGGGAAGGCAGAAGTAGCAGGCAGAGCATACTTGATTTAAGTACTAATCAAAGATTTTGGCTTTAAGGGTGAGAAAAGACAGAGCTTTTAAATCTTGGGGAATCGAATTCCAGATTTTAGAACCCGTAACGGAGACACTGTGTGTTTTATAGTTTGTGCGAGTCCGCGGTAGCCTGATATCGTCCTGGTGACGTGTATTGTAATCATGTGTCGTCTGTGAGATGGAGAAAGGTAAAACTAGGTCACCTTTTGTGACTTTGTACATAAGGAGTGCAAGTTTATATTTTACTAAGAGAGTGAAAGGAAGAATGCGCCATAATTTAAAAAGTTGGCCAGCGTGTTCATGGAAGCCTGCAAAGTTAACTATTCGCATAAGCTTTTTTTGTGTTCTTATCACTCACGGCGAGGTAGGCCATGTGAGGTCTCTGACACGTCGGGCCCTCACACACAGCAGCAATGTTGAGTTGAAAGATGCTGAGGTATGGAAGGTAAGGAGAGCGCTTGTAGATAATGGCTACCCGAGCAAGTTTATCGCTCGAAGATCTAATAATGGACATAGAGAACTTGTTGAGGAGAGACAGACTAGAGGGACGGTTGTTTTGCCATATGTGGAGAGGACTTCTGAGGAGATTGCGCGTATTCTTAGGAAATCTGACATCAGGACTTACTATAAACCTGCATCGACTTTGCGTGACCTGTTGGTGAGAGTGAAAGATCGAGTTCCAATGGATGAATTGACTGGAACAATTTACCAGATACCCTGCAAAGACTGCGAAAAAGTATACACTGGCGAGACGGGAAGAACTGTTTGTACACTTAAAAAAGAACATCATCGTGCTGTGGAGAAAGGTGAGATGACTAATCTTCTGGCAGAACATGCCTGGGAGAAAGGTCATGTTCCTGATTGGAAAAGTACAAAAGTTCTTCATAAAAATGTAACTTCTCGCTATTGTAGACTTTTTCTGGAGTCTTGGGAGACTTTTCGAATGCGAAGTAAGGCGATGAACATCGCAAAATCGATGCCTGAACCTTACCGCATTTTTGCTAGGAGATGGGGGAAAACCAGTTTCAGACAGGGGGAATTACCGAGTGCGGGACAGTTCTTAGAAAATCCAGATTCAGACAGGGGGGAAAACCCGAGTGCGGGATAGCTTTGGGGAAAACCAAAGTTGGGGTATAAATACCGAACACCTACACTTCCTTGACACTTTCGCTTGATGAAGGGAACAGTAGTTCTCGAAACGTTGCGAATATTTTTGCAGATGGTAAATATCTTTTACCTTCTTCATTTGTATTTCGTATATTCCGACCAGTGTCAAATTTTACTAGTATAGTAAATTCCCATCAAAACTGCTTATTAAGGAAGGCCCATATACTAAAATCAAAGTTAACCCTTCCCCCGTCCAACTCGCACTAGTGGGAGAGACTGTTCGAAACTCTGTTGCATTGGAACCAAAAACCAAGAAAGCTGTGGTTCCATCTATTGCTAACGTTCTCAGACTTTACGCTCTTCCCAAGATCCATAAGCCTGGCATTCCGTTCCGTCCTATAGTATCCAACATTGGCACTGACTCTCATTTACTTGCTAAATTCTTGGTTCGCACATTCTCTCCTCTCTTAGCTAACAACCATTTCATTTTTAAACTCAGTTCCATCTCTTCCTTCAGTACTTCAAAAATGGTCTCATTTGATGTCAAGAGTTTGTTCACTAACGTTCCAGTTCGCGGCGCTCATGGTTCTCTCATCCTTCGTATGAGGGAATTTCATTTTACAGATGTCGAGGTCCGGGGATTGGCAAGGCTCACCGAACTTTGCATCACCCAAACATGTTTCACCTTCCGGGAACAACTTTTCAAACAAACCGACGGTCTCGCCATGGGTAACCCCCCTTTCACCCATCCTATGTGACATTTATATGCATTTTGTTGAAGAAAACGTTCTTAAACTTATTCCATTCAAATTTTTTGAGTCAGATATGTGGATGATATATTTACAATCCTCCTCGGCAAATTTACAGATCTTTCCAACATTATCTCCACTCTTAATTCCGTGTATCCCCCCCACATGCAATTTATGCTTGAAGAAGAGAATAATAGTACTTTGTCTTTCCTGGACGTCCTCGTACATAGAACACCATCTGGATTTCTAACTCGAGTTTATCGCAAGCCTTTTGCTGTGAGTCTGCCGCCCCATGCTACTTCCACTACTACATCCACAAAGCCAAAAAAATGAGCACTTTTTACTGAATGGTTTGGCGGGCCCTCAATTTTTCTTCAACCAGTGAATTCCTCAATAGTGAACTCAACCACATTCGGGACATCGCTTTAGATCGCGGCTACAATCCTGGCATTATCGGAGCCTTGAGATGACTTTCACCACCCAATTGACCCGAATCAGATCCCCTTGACTGTCCGTATTAATGGGATTACACTGTAGTTATACCTTTAAATTAGATTTTGTGCCAATGCATACGTATTTCGTCAAAAATAAACTGTATGTTAAAATAATAAACCATTGAAAAACTATGAACGAAACTTGTATCCCCGTGTGATGCAGAGAATGCCTTTCTATTTTTTATAGGTCACACGTCCGAGAACTTCTTGCTGTGATCTATACTGTTTACTCTTTCCCATATCTAATTCATAGATAGAAATATTATAGTTAGTCAAAGAATCTAATGCATACAACTCAATAAATGTTCATATTATGTTGTCCTGTAACATATCACAGTT
>QLNU02014802.1:171389136-171412995 GCA_006491805.2 Dysdera silvatica | reverse complement strand
TTTCTGCATGCTCTATTGTCTATTTAGAATTCTCCCCTTTAAATAGGCCCTGGTCCATCCTATTGAGGCTTTATAAAGCAAGAATACAAGCTGCTATCCAGTTTTTGCAATTCAACCACGCTTCCTTTTTATATATACATACTCCCTTTTTGGTGAATACCATTTGTGACCAATTAACTTTGCTTTTCTTTTGCACAAACTGTACATAAGGATCCGAATTTCAATAGTTCCAATCCTTTGTATGTTACTACCAAAAAGGTCTAAAACTGATTTGAACAAAAAATGGAGTTGCATAGAAAGAACACTTCTTTAGAAGGCATTTGCCATTAAGCAAGAATCGCGAATCATTGGTTTTTTAATGTAAATCGAAATGGTCATTTAAAATGTAACAATCCTTACCCATGTTCAACGTTTATAAAAAAAAAAGATTGCAAATTAAAATTAACTTCTAACAAATGGAACCTTTTATGTTCGTTGCACCTGGAGTCAATACTAGGGTTATTTTGTATAGTTTTCAACGCTGATTGCAAATACATCTTTAGTTTTTGCAAAACTAATTTTTCAAGCAATTATGACCACTTAAAGATGACGAGTTGGCAATCTTTTTGGCAAGAAATTTTAATCTGAATTTTTTTTAAATATATTATAACTTTTTAATGGTAGTGAAATTATGTAAAAATGGGGAAACAAATGACTATGCCTACATTTTAAAAATGAATAGCTGTTATAAGGAAAAATGTCACAGTTCTCACGATGCAATTTAAAGGACAGTTCTTACACATTGGTGAAGTTGTAAAACTGCGTAAATGTTGTAAGCATATGAGATTAGTGAAATGCCTGAAATGAACTACACTCGTTGAGTGAGCACCTGGTTTAGACTACATTGGCTACAAAATGACTGAGCCAAATCTTAAGCATGCTGCAATGTAAGTTTCTTGCCAAAATCATTTCAAATGGTTATAACTGCTCGAAAAGTAAATTTTGAAAAAACTGCATATTCGGAATCAGTGTTAAAAACTGAACAAAATCCTAGTGTCGACTCCAGGTGCCACAAACATAATAAAAGGTTCCCTTCTAAGTAGCAGTCAATTCTGAAGGATGGTTACATTTGTACAGTTGCATAGGAGACCATTATTCAAGTTTTGCGTTTTCTTGTATCTACGCTGAACAGCTGAAACATGACAACCCTACAGCCAGTGGTGTAGTCAAGGCCTAGCGGCACTTGGACGAAGTTTTAGGAAATCATACATTTGACAAACAAAATGCTGTTCAAGTTGCAAATAAAAAATAAGGAAAAAAAAATTCTTAGTGCAATGACCCTAAAATTAATCTTTGGTATTTAAACAAAACTACAGCTTGGAACATATGAAACTACGTTCCGAAAACAGAAAGCCACAATGCATAAAATTGGAACAATGGGCATAACCGTGACCTACATCAATTTAATGCTTTTTTTTTGTTGTTAACTTCTATGACCTTTTGACTCCCTTGACTTGATAGACACCTTGAGTCTAAGCTGATTTATACAATTTAAATATGTCTATGTGAAAAGCAGATTCAGCAGCTACCTGTTGGAACAATAAGAAACAGCAAGTCTCCAAATTAAAGGAGTTTGTAAATTTCGTTACTCTCTACAGCACATGTTGGATTACTTGCAGTTCAATGGTAGACACGCCTTGGAATGACTTATTTCATTCTATTTTAAAATATAAGATTGTGCATGAAATTGTCTCCGAAAGTTGTAGTGCCTTTGAGAATCACCTTTGGTATTTAATAGAAGAAATGGTACCTCTTACACTTTGGAGTAACAAGGTACAAGTAAAAGAACGAAGGTCTCTTGCTGATGCAATGCTAGCTGTCAAGCCAAGCCCAAATTCTGTTGCAATTTTTAAATTAATAGATTTGGAACTGGTTTTGGCAAACAAATTTCCAACAACTCATTGGTTGGAACTGATTCATGGTTCATTTTTGTTCTAAAGTTATATATAGCTCTATAAATTGCAGGTCATCAAAACTCCCCTGTACTTTAAAAATGAGGTGGAGGAAATTTCTTGGCTGCCATCTTATAGCGTTATCAGAGTACCCACGTTGGAACATTGCCAGAAGTATCAGTGATCCACGGCAACCATTAATTTTCAACGTTGAAACAAGGAGGTAAATCCACCATGCCGTTCATGTTTTGGGCCCTGTAATTGTCCTGAATCAGGGAAGGGATAGTGGAGTGAGACCCCTCCTACACCCTGGGCTGTGTCCTCACAGTCCATTTCGATCATAGTGATGTGCTTCCTGAATCTAATTGGCGAATCAGTATTTTCCTGTAAAGTTCTTAATAGGCAAAGTGTTTTGCACTCTCACCCCCACTTATGCAAAAGCAACCCTCTGAATGTTATTGCACTACAGCAAGACAAGTTGTTGGTGAAATTTGCATCAGCGGCAAGCTTTTATTCTGCTCTGACACTAAGTATTTATAAGTCACAGTATCGCCAACTAAAAAAAAAATTCCAGACACTGGCTGTAAAATCGAACAGGAATTTCAAGCATATTTCCAGACTCTCCCCCGAGGCGTTAAAAATTCAAATACACTTCCCAACGGGTAGACATCCTGCACCTATACAATAAACTATGCTGTAATTTCAATTGTGTTTGGTAAAATCTTTTCAGATTGTTAGAACTTACGAGGCAATAAACATGCAGGCTGTGCCAACAAGCTGAAGTTTCGACTTCTGAACAGACATTTGTGACAAGAAGCGGTCGATGAAGTGAACAGCAAGATAGAGGGTTTCATTGTTCATCTTGTATTCGCCAGCTACTTCCACCAACCAGTCTACTAAAATGCAGCGCATATCTTGAGTAACATCAGGTTGCTTTCGCATGTACGTTGGATTAGGTCGGAACTTCGTCTGAAAAACAAACATGGTCAATGCCTACAGTTCAATGAGGTTCAGCCATAATTACCACAACACATTAAAAAGGGGAACAATTCTACATAACTAGTTTCGAATATAATTTTAGCAATTAACCTATAGAATCAAGTACTAAAAATCTCGAAATATGTTTTTGCACCATGGAAAATCAGTCACTTGTTATATTCTAGTATTCACACAGTTGACTGTTTATCAAGTAATCCAAACTTTTACTGCTACTGGAATCAAATGCTGGCCTACAATAAGCAGTTGGGACATTGATGACATGGTGACTTTTAGAACATTTACATACAACGTTCACATTGAGAATAAAACAAAGCGAAGGTTGGCGAGTTTGCAGTGCAAGTCCAAAATCTGCTCATAAATAACTTACTTCAAGGTGCCTGAGGTATTTATAAATATCTTTGTCGTAAATTCTCGTTCCCACATATGGTTCTTCTTTATGAGTTGTCTCAAGCATCGATTGGTCAGTGGAAGAGTCCAAAACCATGGGCGAATCTGTAATTCAAAATTCGAATCAATGGTTGTTGCATTTTTATGGCACAAGGACAGCAAGGGTCATTCTGCACCAAACAGGATGACTATGTGCCATTTTTGAACCAATGATTTGGTTCTTTTGAATTTAAGAAACCAATATATGCATACATAAACTTAATAAAAAAAGATTAGTTATTGCACCTTTGAATACAAAACATGCCAGAATAATAGCAAAAAACATTTACACAAACCACACACCTCTTCACATCGGAATAGAATATAAAGTTGGCATTGCTTTAGATTTTAGCACAACATTAGTGCCAGTTTTTGAGATTGAGCAATGAAGCTTAAAAACAGAAAATAGTCAAACTGTTGCATTGATCACATTCTAATTTCAAGAAAAATAGCCTTAAGGATTGCCGATGAAAACCAAGTGTCTTTAAAAGGCCCTTACAATCATTCTGCACCAATCAAGGTGAGGTTGTATAGGGTGTCCCATAAAGAATGCAACTTTTGAAATATCCGCCATTTCTGTTCTAGTAAGTTGGCAGCACTGAACGTTACACGATTTTCATCTGTTGTCTTTGGAGTTAGTAGTTACTCTGTGACGCACGCACGTGTGATAGTCATCTGTTTTCTGTACGGGTAGGAATGGAGCGCTTCACGGCGGAACAGCGTGTTGTCATAGTGAAAACTTACTACAAATGTGGTGAACGTTGTGCATAGACTGTTCGCAAACCCCGTGAAATGTTTGGTCAACATAATGCAACGAATAAGTTAGCCAATGTGACTGACTGCTAAATTTGAGAAAACTGGTTTGGTTGTGGACATTAAACCCTCAGGCATCCTCATGTTAGTTCTGTGGAAAACATTGCCATTGTGTAAGAAAATGTAATAATTTGATCAATAAATTTGTACGTTATTATGCACTCAAAAGTTAGGTTCTTTATGAGACACCCTATACATACATTTAATGAAGCTAGTGGAATTCAAGCCTAAAAATTCTCTATATGGTATACAAACACAAAGTAGCATAGGAAATGGGAGGTGTTCAGCCCCCTCTCCATTTGATAACGAAGTATATTCCGCAACATCAAATTTCTTGTGTACATGACTTTACAGCTTCTCTCCCCCCTCCTCCCCCCTCACAATTTTTAAACTGCTTCACCCCTGCTAACATATCTGTATGCCAATGACTATGCAAGACAAGATCAACGACATGATTATACAGTTGGATTTACACACATCAAAATCAAGAAAAATTCTATACAGTTTTTTAAATCCATATAGGAATGGGCACCTTAAATCACTGAGTCACCGAAACTAATATTTAGAGAATTTAAAAATGGAAGTTTTACCATATTTACATATGAAGCTTAACATATGTTAAGGCATGGTGTTTCCTGACAACCCAAGCTTCATGCTCCAACTGGAGCTACATATGACCAACCATATTAAAATTTGGTAGGTCAGCAGTTCAATTTTTGAGTTGCAGAGAACTTTACAACCAAAAAATCATTCACAGAGCACTAATGCCGAAGGCATGCATGTGCATTTTTGGCTGCTTTTACTTAATCATATTTTCCCAGTTATTAGTAGACATTTTATTGTACAATGGGTTCTCTCATAAGAATCACATTCACTCTAATTTTGATTCTTAAATCCGGAATTTTTTCAAATATTGTTCTACAGTAAGAACTAGCTACTGTATTATGTATAATTCCTATTATTCACAAGTTCATGGGACTCTAAGTATATGTGTGCAAGTCAAGTATTGTGTTAGTAAATTACTTCTGCAGTAATAAAAATATTCTTTTACAAATTAAATCTTAAAAATACCATAGCAAGTATGTATTTAAGAATAAAAAGTTAAAGTCAAAGATCGTGTAAATATGTATAATAATTAGTAACTTATTGTCGTACACACCATACCTCATTCAGGAACAGTTAAAGTGTATTCAATGTCATTTGAACTAAAGGGCCTGCCCCAAAGCAGGATGTTTTGGAATATTCTACAGGAGATAAATATATATATATGCAAGTATATATATTTTTTTTAATTCTATGAATCGTAAATTCCTTTAATAGAAAAGCAGAAAATATGGGGCTTTTTTTTTAATTCTCTAATTTAAGAAACAGAAATTGATCTACCCATATGATTGTTCTGCGACATGCATACTTTTTAGCACATTCTGCTTTGGGGCAGGTCTATAATGAACTTGTGCATGTCTCTTTCTAAACCATCAAATAACCCATAAACTCTAAAATGTTTTTCTGGTAACGTTCACGGCTTCCCATGACTTTCCGTAGGAGTATTTTTATGTTTTTTCATCCCTTTACCCAAGTTTTTTTTTTCAAATTTTGCTTTTAAAGCAAACTAAAATTTGTCATGGTGCAAATGCAGCCCTAGCAAAACGTTAAACTGAAGCTTTAAGATTCTAATCTAAGTATGTAGACAAAGGAGTCATTTTCTTAACAGAAAATTGTTTTAAACTGATTTCATGTCCCAACTCAAAAGTGGATCCAGAAACCTTTGAAGGAGAGAAGTGATTTGTTTCCCCATTCTCAGCCAAATGTCCTGTACTTTTCATTTTCCATGATATAATCCCGGCTGAAGGGAGGGGACAATCATTCCCTCCCTAGATTTGTCGGTGCTCTACCTCCTTTCAAGAAACTTATTTATAAAAGCCTTTTTTGTTCTATAGTAACCATCATCTCAGTCATATTCCAAAAGGAGTGAAAACTGGTTTTTCAAATCACCTTGAAGCTGGTTTACTTTCCCCCATTTCAATACAAAATCTGTAAATTTCAAGTAGAAACGTTCTTAAAAATGGAAATAATGATTCTTTAAAACGATTTTAGCATGTTAAATCAGCATTTGTGTGTTTCGGTCATTTTCATCCTCATACATAGTTGATTCTTAAAACTGGTGGGCATTGTATAATGATAAAAGCATGAATTTGAGTCTAAACTTAATTGTCCCCCCAATCAAAGTCATTAGGAAAGTAGAACTTTAAATATAGCTTTCCGAAAATAAATTATGCATATACTTTCTTATATGCTTTTCTTATTCTTTTCTCATATGGGCGACAACATTTTCTCCAGTGCAGGTACAAAACCCAATGACAGCAGTATTAATGACGGAAAGTATTTTCAAGCATTTGGCATATTTAAATAAATCGAACACTACGCAGAGTAAATTAAACAATATAGATCAAAGTTCAAAAGAAAATATTCCTACATTCGACGAGACCTGAACCCACAACCTTCAGCAGAAATATTTTCTTTCGAACATTTCACCATCTAATCACGCCATAACATCGGCGCTGGTATTACTGTCAATAAACATTGATTTACATTTAATTTGACATATTTTTTAAGTGTGTAGAAGGTTAAATTTTATTTGAAAGGTTACATTTCTCAAAACTTTCAGAGAAATCAACTACATAAACATGAACAGTAACAAAATCTCCTTTAGCTGGAAAATTTGATTCAGTGGCCAACATGAATTTTTTATAAATCTGGCTTTAGCTTTTTTTTTTAGTAAGAAATCCAGCGATTTGTAATTTTTGAGCACTGGAGCACTTGAAGAGGTTTCTTGGAGTACCAAATACTCCCCGGAGCACAGGTTGAGGACTTCTGTGGTAGGTTATGAAGAAAAAGGTACTGTGTACCCCTGGTTCAAGTTAACTACTTACAGACATTCAAACCAAAACCTAATTATCTCAAAGATCGTCATAACGAAGTGTTACAACCAGTCAACTCTTGTATAGTGCAAGTCTGCCATATTCATAATTACTATGCCATGACCTATAGTCATCCCCACCCACTGCGTTATCAACCTGTGTCATTGAGTAATCAAAATGGCAAGCACCTTAGTACTCTAACAATATTAAAACTGATTTTCTACAAACATGTTACCTCTGCCACCAGAGCACCTACTGAGTTACAGAAGAGTTAAGAAGCCATACAAATTACCTGCATCTTCTGGTTCATCTGGAGTAATGGGTTCCGGGATGCTTCGAGTAACAGGCTCAGGTTTGTGTCTATATAGCTTAGTAACATTGCTGGGAATGTCCGTAAAAGATTCTGCAGTAAGCTGTGTAGTATCTCGAAAAATGGTAAATTTGTTTCCAGCAGGCTTGTTAACATTTGGAGCAGGAATCAAACTGGGTTTCAAAGGAACAGCATTTTGTTTCTTGACGATTTCCTGGGAACAGAAATTTTAGAGCTGAAATTTGAATTTTAGATTAAACATTTTCTACACTAAAAAGAACTGAACTTTAAAACCTTGAACATTTCAAAACCAGGCATAATTTCTGTATGCAGCGGTTACTTAGAGGTGAAATCTTTACACATGAAAATGACAAATTATAAATATTTGGTAATTTGAATGTCAATTGCAAGTCAAATCTACAACTTTAAAAAAAAGAACACGTAGTTTAATATTAAAGCTCTTTCTCCCCTACGCTTGTTTGGAGTTCACTAAAATGGAGTATTTTATCGTTTTTGATATACCGAAATTTTGATTAACTTATTTTACTTCCCTCAGTAGTAGAGTTTTTTCTGGAGTTGTGATTATTTTTGATTAAAACGAAGGCCAAATAAAGGACTTCACATTTAAATATTCGAGTTAATTTTCTTTCAACTTAATTTGCGACTGGAGACCAGAGTATATGACCTAAAAACCAGCAAAACGCATAAAGGAGCAACAAACCCTAAAATACGTATATGCATTCAAAGGGATAATATATGCATTTAAATATTTCATTTAAAAAAGATCCTGCGTCTTAAAACGAAAGACTGATTTTCTTACTAACTAGCTGAAGCAAGTAGAAATATTTTATATGTAGCATAATTTTTATTATAAACTTCCCATCAATATTCTGACCAATTAAGTTTTGTCTTCTGTTAATAGAATTTCATGGCCAAGAATTTTCTAGACTAAGGTTGCCGAGTTGTATTTATAAAATTTACAGGTAGTTTATAGTAGTCTATTTGTAATGAACTATCAGCAACATCTATTGACATATGGTAAAATTCCAAACCATTAAGTGTGGGTCCCGTTATGCACTGATTTTTTTAATAGAAATATTAGTACATATCATTGACGTTTAGTATGAAACAAAATAATTTTATTACTTTCAGAAGGGAAAAAATGGCATAATGTTTGCATTATGCACAGGACCTTGGTGTCCCAGGTGTAACGCAATATGCCATTTTTTCCCTTCTGGAAGTAATAGAATTGTGTTTCATACTAAATGTCAATGGTATCTACTAAGATTTCTATTGAAAAAGACATTGCATAAAATATTTATCTATATTATTGAGGTCAGAAGTTATGAAAATGACCAGTGTGTAAACGGGAGAATGGGCCTGTTGTGTTTAACCTGACCATAAGTTAACTGTTTAGCATAATAGAACTAAGCCGTTCCATCTCCCTGCTAAAGACATGGGCTAATTCAGCTACAAATGTGATTACGTTTTTTGATGCCTCAGGACATAGTTAAATATCTACACTTACAAGTCTCTTCTAGCTCATATGGGAGTAACCAGGAAGTTTAACTACCATTGTGAAATATTTCCCATGAAGTAAATTCTTGAAACCCTCGAGATATGCATTTTGAAAATTTGCTGTTTCCATATGCACAAATGCTGAAATATGTAATTGCATATGAACATAATCTGGGTTCTAGCATTAATTCGCTGCTCATGGTTAGAATCACTTCTCGTTGCCATTTTAAGAATGCAAATAACTGTTGCTTTTTCCAAAATCCACGCAACAAGTTGAAGTCAATCTTTTGAGGCCTAGGGTATAAACCTCCATAGTAAAGGACTAGTTAGTCGGTGAGAGTTCTTTTTTGACCCAATTGGGAGTCTAAACTGGAATAACCAAAAAAATTGGCGAATGTGTTACCACAGCAAGGTCGATTTGAAATTAATGTTACAGAAGTTAGAACAGGGTTCGAAATTAGTGGGTGCACTGTGCACATGAAATTTTATCCATGCATGTAAATTTTTAATTTGGGTGCATGCAGTGCACCTAACTATTCAAAACTATGGCTACTTACTTTTTTTTTTCAAGAACAGTGACCTATGGAATAATTTTATATAATTTTCTCAATGTATCTGCATTTGCTTTGAATTTTTTTTTATTACAAATGAATGTTCAATTATTTTTAAAGTTGCATTTTTTTAGCTGACATGTTGCTACACTTACATATTACCCGTTTTTAATGTTGAGGTTTACTTTCTATTCTGTTAGTTACTTGTACACCTAAGTCACAAGGCTTGGGTGCACTTGTGCACTATATTTAAGTTAATTTCGACCCCTGAATTAGAATAAGGAAAAATGGCTACAATGAAGTCTATGGAAACAGTGAAAAAAATTTTAAAATAGGTTTTTTTGGGGGTGGGGGATCTATGACTACGAAAAAAACCAGCTTGTGTGACAATCCTAAAAATGGTTTAACACAAATGAAGATTGTGATAAGGTAACGTCCATGGAAATTAAAGTTTTAGAATATAAGGACAGCAAGGGTCATGCTGTGTTGGGACCTATAGTTTTCCAAGGGTTCAACCTTTTAAGATCTAGGAAATCAACCACTAGACTACAGTGAACAATCAGTAAGGTGTTTTTTTAGGACACAGCATCACAATTGGTATTTTATATGCGTGTCAAAGAATGACAAATAATTTTGATGCGCCAGCGAAATTCTTATATGCATCATAAATAACTTCACCATTCCTGCTCTAGAGAGTTTGAGAAGGCAATATGAACAGGTTATGGATATATAATCATCAGATCAGCATGATAATTATAATCCAGGGGTTGAAATTAACTTTTTAAATCAGGAGCACAAGCGAAACCAAGTTTTGCGATTTAAAATGCACTAAATACTACAAGGTTCGAAATTAATGGGTACACTGTGCACATTGAATTTTATCCATGCACATAGCTATTCCAAATTATGGCTACCTTTCGGAAACAGTGCCCTATGGAATAATTTTATATAATTTTCTCAATGTATCAGCATTTGCTTAAATTTTTTTTCTTTTTTAAACAAACGAATGTTTAATTATTTTGAAAAGTTGCATTCTTTATCTTACATGTTTTAATGTAATTATTTCACTTACATTTTACCCGTTTTTAAGGTTGAGGTTTACTTTCTATTCTGTTCGTTACTTGTACACTTAACTAGTATTTAATGCACCTGATTTAACACTATTTCTATCAAGAGGTGTCAAAAGACACCTTTCAAATTTTAACTTAAAATTATTCTTAGTTTAATAATTTCTCCACAATTGGGTTTGACTTTTCGTACAATAGTTGTTAAATTCAGCGATATTATTTACCTCCAGTTCATCCTGGATCTAAAAATGTGCATATGGTATACCTATTTCTACCATGTGTCTTTTGAAACCTTAAGGATTTGATAAGTGTCTAATTTTAAACCATTTTACATATAAATATCAACACCATTTTACAGCATCATATCAATTTACACATTTCTCAGTGCTCATTTGATAGATAATCATTTTCTCTCCACACCATATGGCATGAACAAATAACTCAATACACATCTTGTCTGATTAGTACATTGCTCTGCGCAGCTCACTGAGCAAGCACAAATACTATTATATTACATCAGAAGCGACATTCCAAAGTAGAAATCTGAATTAAAAACTCAAAGTAGAAATCCAAATTTAAAATTATATATGTTTAACTGATAACTTGAAATCCCGACAGTTTTGGCAGTTATTTGCACTCAAACGCAAAGGTGTCAAAACACCCTTTTTGGTGGAAATAGGTATACACAAAATAGTTCTGCCTTCACTTGACAAAGGGAGCAGTTGGCTCCCGAAACGTCGTGTTTTTAAACCTTACGCCAGTGTCGAAATAACTGTTACACAAAATAATGTTAAAAAGTTCATTTTCACCTCTGAAATACTGGTTAGGTGTACGAGTAACAGAACAGAAAGCAAGCCCAAACATTAAAAATGGGTAAAATGTAAGTATAGCAATTACATTTAAGCGTGTAAGCTAAGAAAAAAGTAACTTTTCAAAACAATTGAAGACTCGTTTGTAATAAAAAATTACAAAGAAAATGCAGGGTACAGTACAGAACACTAAGTGCACCAACTTTCACTTAACTCCCATAGCTACAGCAACTCTGTCCTGTTTTCGGGAAATATTGCAACCATACCGAATTTCCACAATGATTCCATCGTTTTTAGAAAAATTTTATTTCAGTACGTTAAAGGGAAATCAATAAAAACTTATATACGAAAGAACTGTTGGTACACTTTATTTTAATACTAAATTTTGCTGTTTTTGTGGGGAAAAAAAAAATTGGGAAAGTTGTCCGTACCACAGGCACTAGTTCCAGAATATAAAATCTGGTTATGCTAGTATCCATATCACAAATAACAAAAGTCGAATGGTTGAAGTGTAAAATCAAAGCGTTAATTATGCAAAAGGAATAGTTTATATAAGAATATTTATTATTGATGGAAGATTCAATAATGGTCATTGCGTAATTTAAACAAATTAAACAATTGTACCTTAAAAATTTTCATTTCAGTTTTATAGAGAGGAAGGTATGTTTGGTAAAACGAAGTGCAAAAAGAAAGGCAGATAAATGAAAGATTTTAGGAGGAATTTAAATTGGAAAAAAAAAATTTATAATATTGAAAAAAGGAGAAACGAATCGAAGGGTACAGGACAAAAGTTTTGTGATCAATGAAGAAAAGCCGTCACCAGAGCTCAGTTTTTTAAATTGATATTACGGAATTAGAGAAAAACGATAAAGCAAAAACCAAGATTTCAAGGACATAGGGGGCAGTTACAAATTTCGTGGTCTATCAATAAGAAAAGGTCCCTCTCTAGCGTTCGGGGGTTATTTTTTTTTTATTCAAAACTATGAAACTTAAAAAAGAAAAATCTACATACTAAAATACTTTATTAACTGAAAAGCGTGTTTTTAAAAAATGACGATTGCGAGACGTCTGTCCATAATGGTGACATTTTGAAAAAAGTCGCCAACACTTACTGTCTTCTATACTATGGCCGAAATGCATATACATTGAGAAAGTTAAGTAAAATAATTCCATAGGCCACTGTTCTTGAAAAATAAACGTAAGCAGCCAAGTTTTGAATAGTTAGGTGCATTGCGTGCACCCGAATTAAAAATTTATGTGCACAGTGCACCCATTAATTTCAAACCTTGTTATAACCTAACACTAATTTGTTGCTTTAGTGTAACCTTCCCTTTTCAATTTAGTTATGGAGAAAGACAAGTTTATAAAAAGCTTCAGTGCATCACCACTGCTTGGATAGTTCACAAAATTAAGACTATTAACTAACTATGAATACACATTTTATTGGCCATGTGCCTTACAGCAATTTCATAACTGACCTCAGGAGATCTCTTTATTCTGAAAAACTATTACAGACTTCTAAAAAAGTGAAAAAGTAATGTCAAGTATGAAAACACACGATACATGACTTGGTGGACCCCAATTCAAGGATCATTGACATGCTGTTTATGTCAGAATAAACTTCAGGTAGTGACAACTAAGACGTATCGATAAAATTAGTCTGACATTCAGTGTTATAATCTTAATGGGAATATTACCTCAAATGAATGAGAATAACCAATGTGCTTAAGAAAAAAAAAATCGTTGCTAAATAAAAAAGTACAAGTATACCAGATTTGGCAATGAAGTAATCACTTTTCTGATTAGGGAATCTGGGTACCCTATTCTGTTATTAAACCAAGTTCATAAAATTGGTTGTATTTTTATGATGCAAAGACGGCAGAAAATAAAACAGAATGCATCAACATAACAGCAGTATTAACATAGCCATACTGCTTTCAGAATTTTCTATTGCTAAAATAATGTACTACAACTATGAACACTTCTGACATCAGATTCGTGAAAAACATTTTGAGCTCAATAAGAATGTTTTAGCACAACATTAAGTTCTTTCTGAGGCGAGAAGTAAATAAAATGTGTAAGATAAATGTTTCTAGCGATTAAACTAATAAATGAAAATAGCTAAGTGAAATTGGAATCAAATACTTCAACAGCCTCACTCTATAACTAGAAATAGGGTTATTGCATACATAAGCATAGCCAGAAAATTCATAAGTGTGTGTTGGGCGGGTTATAGAGCTGTAACTCATATATTCCTATGTTAAATATACAAAATTTCATTGAAATACTACCCCCCTGGCTACACCTATGATTACATAACAATCAAGTCTTAGCAATTTTCCATGATATTTAGTTAAAACTAATGCTCACCTAATTGTTTTGTATGGTAGTTATGTTTCCTACAGTGTGCTGTCTTAACAGATTGGCCAATAGAATTGGTCTAGATGCATACTTCCAAATTCGAAGACAGGGGTTTCTTTATTATAAAAATTTATAAAATTAGCGTAACTACAGAACACTCATTTGGCAATTTTTTTTTCAAATGTAATTTTTCAATCATTTTGGCAACAGTTCTCTAATGAGTAGTATAACGTCAGTTAAAATGTAATCACACCTGTCATTTTTTTTCAGCAGTTTTGGTGCTTTTCTAGGATAGTGGCAATTTGTTTTCTTGAGATGCTTACGTTTTCTAACTCAAGAGCTAGGTACTCATTCAGGAGGATATTTTGTTAAGGTTTAGGTACTGGTATGGAAGTTTTCCACGGCCAAAGGTTGGATATATTTTAATGCCCTTCAATTTGTTGCATCCCCCTTTTTTTTTAAATCAAATTAATCTTAACTGCCATAACATTACACTTTTCAAGCAGTGTTAAAGACTTCATGGTGGCTTGGGAGCATGGACATGGTGTTGCAGTTAAGTAAAAGAGCACAATTTTATTTTTAATGATTCCATGTTTGTGTCACTTTTTTTAAAGGTTTATTGATTCAGGAGGGTATGGGGAGGGCTAGGTTCAATGTAAGTCTAAATGGGTGGAGAGGAGGTATTCACCAAAATACCATTGATACAGAAAAAATAATGGGGCTGAAGGAAGTGGATCTTTTGTATCTACTACAATTTAGTGGAAATTCCCCCCCCCAACTTTAACCGTTTAAAAAACTTTTATTCCCCACTTTTTATAATTCCTCAAGTTGGCAGAAGTGCCAACGCATATTCGCCACGTTAGAAGTTGCCAAGATTAATGTTCCGTAATTATCGACATCAAAGTTAAAAGTTGCTGGAAAAAGGCATTAAAAAACGGCAGAGCCCCCATTCGTTCAGTCCCGGCTATTTCTACTTTGTGTAGATGCAAGTCATGGATCGCGAATTTATAGAGACGTGAGATATAAGCCAATTTCTTACCGCGTTGTTCTTTACGGTTTTAGGTTGAACGTTGTTTATCACAGAGAGAGCACTTCTCCTTGGAATGGCTTGAGTTGCACGTGGACGAAGAACTCTTTTCACATCACCGGGCACAACATTTTCGTCGTTATTCACACCGTCCCTAACTTGCCGAGAAGCCATCTTGAAAGAAAAGTAAAATCTATATTAAAATACAATAAGAGACGTTTACACTTAAAAAAAAGCAGGATGGAAAGGTGCTGAAGGTTCAACTAATAAGATTGGATGGACTTAATTACCTAAACACAAAATCTATGCAAGCACAAATGAACAATCGCGTCCGTCCACTGGAGAATCCACAATTTGATTAACACCGCCAACAAATTTTCAAACAAACGGCCATTCGCTACTTCAACCAATCAAAAGACATCTCGTGGTCGTCGTGTTATGACGTCATAAAATGAATTTTTGCGCCAAACTGAATACTTTATGCAAAATTGTTGTTATATCTTTGAGACTGGAAAAAAATGTAGAAATTTAAAACAAAATAAATATAAAAGAACAATATGTTATTTCGATTTTTAAATCAATTTTAATATATTTTAGTTTACTTCCCCTTTTATTCCTTTTTCAAAATGGATGTTAAAAATCAAGAAATCGGTCTCTGAATATATTCCAGGGACCAGAAAATATATAGTTTATAGTTATAGATGAGATCAAACTTGATACAATCTATATTTGTCAGGACTTCAGAAAATATAGTTATAGACAGGCATCAGCGTAGAGTTCTCAAAAAAAAAAAAAAAAATTGGGGTCCCCATGCACATTTTATGTACGTTTATACATTACAGTATATGTAAAATCGCAATTTATTTCAGATTATTGGGTGGGTGGGGCTCCGGCCCATATAACTCCATCCCTATGTAGATATATGTAACTGTATGATAATTACATTGGTCAGTCTTATAAGACGCTTGACAGTTTGAAGTTTAATTTAAGTGGTTGTGGTTCGGATTCAACGTGAAAATGTAATCCTTAAAATGTTGTTGTTTGCGCAAAATTTTCGTAGTTAAGAAGGGTAGGCTGCTGAAGGCAGCTCCGTAATCCTAGGGCCCTTAAAATATAATCACTTCTTATAAACAGTTATTTAGGATTTGGGAAATTTAAAACGCAAAACAAAACATTTTAATAAAACGTCATTTCAACGAAAGAAGCGATGGTTATATAACAATTATGCTAATTAATTCTTTTACAATTAGGAAAATTTAAATACTTTTCTCTTAAATTCTGACAGAAATAAAAACTAAGCAATGTTAATACGTTTTTTTCATAGTTTAATATTAAAAACGGACGAAATTTCAAGTAAATGTACATAAGTATAGATCCACTACCTTGTGTTGTTTTCAACCTCCTAATCTATTTGTTTAATTTCGTGCAAAATTTGAAGCAAAAAGTGTTTTCTTAGCTTCATGGTTTACAAGCTGGTCAACACCATGGAGGAGAAGTTGAAACTGACTCAAAGGTTCAAGGAAAATGAGAGAAGAAAAGGAAAACACTAACGCAATTAACAGCATATTTAAAATAAACGAAAAAAAAATATTTTAAACTATAGGATATTTTTATTGACTCTAATAAGCTATAAAATTATTATATATTCCGGCATGAACCGATTCCAACATTAAGACCTCTCTTAACGGTGGCGCCATCTCTCGCATCATCTCTCATCATCATATATTAAAGTTCAACTGCGAAGAGGAAATCGTTATAACAATTTTGGTCATTACATATTCTCATTACAAACGTTAAAAACTTAACTTTTCCTATAGGCGTTTCATTATTGTTATTTGAAAATATTCAATGATTTTCAACGTTTTAAAAGTAATGATTTTAAATAAAAAGTTGTTTTCGGCATTGAAGTCCCCTGATTATGAGGGATTATTCATTCAAGGTTCTTTGGATATGTCTTGCATAGACGCAGGAGCCCCGAGAGCCAACGTGGGCACAAGGCTCACTTCATCCAGGCTGCAGCCCCCTCCCCCTCTCGTCGGTGTACGCAGAAAGTTCATAAAGTTACAGGATCAATGAGAGAAGTTACAAAGCTACAACTCACATATTCCTATGTTAAATATATAAAATTTCATTGCAAGGGGGGTTACAACCTTATCAACACCCTCCTGCATACGCCAGTGATGTACTGTCAATATTGAAGTCACAAATGTAAATACAGGTGGTGTTGGATCCACGGGGTTGGAGGGAATTAGGGAAATTTTCCTTCCTAAAGCCATAAAAGTGCAGTGAAAATCGATAATAATGGGCGCCAATTATAACGACCGACCCCATGTAACGATGAAATTTTTACGAAAAGTTTAATTTTTTATTTTATTTCTTTAATTGCTCGTTAATTCCGGGGTTTAAAAAGCTTGTTCGCTAAAAGCGGTTAAATTGTAAGTATTGCGTTTATTCCTTCAACCATACAAAATCCACATTTTTTTCACTATATCAGGGAACTCGCTAAATGCGGACTCGTTATAAGTGTGTCCTACTGCATTTTATGTCCCCCACCCCCCAAAAAAATATCTCTGGTGATCCACCTCTGATTGGTGGGGACAAGGGATGGTTTGGGAATCCCATTAGGAAACTATAATAAATAAATGGTCTATGAAGAATGACGGTGTGGTGGGCTGTAGCCCCCAGAAGCAAGAACTAATATGGGACCGTCGGGCTCAACGTTATCTCCGAACAATAACATCTGTACAAAGCCAAGTCTACTGGGAATCAGTGATGTAGAAAAGGGGGTCTCAAGAGGAGTAAGTCCCCTCATTAGATATCAAAACATATTAATTTCTAACATTTTATCACCTAATCTTTAAAAGCACTCGAGTACGCTCATAATTCCACTTGAAGCCCACCTATCTTAATTTTTGAACTGAAACGCTATTGCTGGGAATCGAATCCAGCTTAATATTAGCGAAAGCTTGCTTTTCGAAGACCAAATGTCAAGACCGTAGCCAGGATTTAATTTCGGAGGTTGTTCAAAAATTTTTACAGCATGTATCGATGCAATCCCAGCATGCAAGTTTGTAGGCAAGTCCCATTAAAAATTTAGTTTCCGGAGGGAGACCGGTCCCTAACCCCCCCCTAGATACCGGCATGTCAAATGTATTAGGAACTAGCTTCCACGCAGCATTTCCGCCTTGCTGTAGCGCAGTGGTAACGCGTTCCCCGTAACATGCTGTTAACCCGGTTTTGTCTCCCAACGGTACTAAAATAGAACGCTTACCGATAAACAGCTCACTGAATTCTGGGGTTTTGTCTCTCAGTACTTAAGCGGTTCGCATTCGTTGGAAAATGTAGGTTTCGATGTAGCATGACTTGTGCTGTGCTTGCGCTGTAAAGAAAAAAATAAATAAACCAGACCACATTGATGCCCCAGTAGTTATGACCACCTTTTAGTTGTGCATAAATGTATGGTTTGAATGTCGCGTTACGACGTCGGTCCCGCCCAAATTATCCGTAGCACAGTCCTAAGACGTAAAATATACAGAAATTCTAAGCCACAGCAATTGTGTTTGTCTTTTGGGTCATACTTATTGCACAAGAAATATATAAATCATGTATCCAGTGCTCAGATGTGTTTATACTCGCGGCAAAGCTAACCTGGTGCACTGTTAAGGCTACGACGACCTATTCGCGCCCGTGCAACGAGTATTCATTCGCGAATTGGCGAAAAATGAGGTAACCCTCAACATTATTAGACTATTTATCGCCTAATTTGGAATGCAGAAAAATGCGATTGCCAAAATTCCACGCCTAAACTTTCTGCCAAGGGAATAAAGTCTTCTGAGTGGTCAGCGCCGGCTATAATGATTCTTTTTCCTAAATTTAATGAATACCAGATTTTAATTGCACAAATATGCCTATGTTTTATGTATTTGAGCATTATTTTAATGTTTTATGTACGAAATGTATCTTCTATTAACTCTGTTAACGTAAGAAAGGGCGAACTATATCGCACTGGCGGAATCATACTGCTCTGTGCCTTTTCAGTATATCACGTTAGCTTTGCCACGAGTAAAGCAATATTTTGATATTAGCGTTCGAAGTTAAGTTCACAAAGAGGTGGGGAGGTTACAGAGCTAAAATTTCGTATAGTAAAACCTCCCTTAACGACCACCTCTATTCAGATACCATCTCCCTTAACAACCATTTTTTTTAGAAACGGATTTTCTCCCTCCCTCATACAGCCAATGCTAACTTCACCTCCCTTCAGAGATCACCTTTCTGAGCGACCGCTTTTTCACGGAGCCGGCGGTGGTCACCTTTAGGGGGAGCGAGTTTAACTGTATATTCATATGTAGGGGAAAGTGGGGCAAATTGACGATCGTTTTAAAAAGATGCAAATGTAAAGAACACTTTTTGCTTTGGAAACATATTTTTATGATATACTTAGGTTTATGACAGATCTGAGGGACAACTTACATTAAAATAAGGAAACTGCAACTACATAATATAAAAAAAGAAGAAAAAACATAATACGTTGTCTTCCCCCATACTAGGAGCATGATGACAAACCATATGGAGGCAAGTTGGCGAACACAATTCATAACCCATATTCCCCTAAGCGTTTTAGCAGCGATCGCAAATGTAGTCGCCCTCTTGCTCATCGTTTGTGCAGAGATCGTGCCACCATTTTCGGCATACTTTACACTGGAATGCAGTCTTCCTGCGGAGGATCAGTGTAGCTCTCATTCTATCCAGAACGGTTAAATGAATTTGCAGCAGATGAGCTTTTGTGCATAGTTTTTACAGTTTTCCTTTTAACAACTTTCGCGAAATTGAACTTTCCTTTTGTAAGTGTTTTTTGCTTATTGGTAGCCAGCTGTTTGGCCTTTTTCAACAGTAAAATCTCTTTCTGAGGAGTTGCTTTTAAAATTGGCGTCGATTTTGGTGTGCGTTTTTGTTTCGAGTTTACTCGATGAGCAATCGGGGGAGTGGGGCGCACTGCCCAAGGAGATGCCATAGGTTATTGAACAATCGGTCTAGAGACATTTTCTTACAATCTTTCTTTGTCCGCATCAATCTTCTCTGAGATTGGATCACACACTTCTTGAATGTATTCTTCCTCGTGTTCGGTCTTTTCTGCAGAAATTGCGGCTGCAAAATCAGCATCACTGAAAATGTGTCTATTGAATGGTGCGATTTCTGATGCTTGATATCCGTTTATAGCCACTGATCCCATTGATGCTGCCTTAGAATAGGCTAACATGAAATAATGTAATAAGGACAATGAGAATATAAATTAATATAATAATAAATATAATTACCTAATTACACATCAATTAAAAACGTAATAATAATTTACCTCAAGTATTGAAAACTTGGACAAGGTCCCAATATTCATATCATGGGACAAGATGACGAATTCGCCAAGTTACTCCTAACTGTGCCTCTTAGTATTTCACATTAGTAACTTTTTCTTATTGACCAAAATGATAAAAAATGTGCAAGTTTCAATACTACTCAGCTAATATTACACTTAAAATCATTTTACAATTATCGCATAAATCTATAGCTTATCTTAAACTTTCCCAAAGGTTAACAGAAAACTTTGAAGCATGTAAAAACTATAATCTTCACTCACATCAAAACGACGAGTGGTAAGAAGGTTGCCATTTCTCAGGACATAAAGAAGTTCTTCTTCTTCTTCGACTACGGGGTACCAGAGCTGCCATATAGTGATAAATATTTAAAATAAATGAAATTCGTCATCTTACCCAGCTCGTCAAGTTGGCCTACTTTACCCTATACAATCAAAATTATATAATAATGGGGGTTTTGACCCCACCAACCCCCCTTGCGTACGCTAGTGCATTTTGATATATTTTATATCAAAGGAGACGTTTAACATCGACTTTATTGGTGCAGAATGGTCTTAGCTGTATTCGATCTACAATATGCACTGGGATTACAGTGCCCCTTCTGTGGCCACCCTTCCCACTTCCCCGCTTGCATGCCACACACATACACTCACACAGCCACAAGTAAATAAACAATTATAAATTTTTTGATCACACAAAGTTTAAGAAGTCGTTTATATAGGTAGTATATGCAAGGCAGTAGTTTAGAAAAGGCTAGCCTGCCCCATTGGATATTAAAGCACATTTTCTAACATTTCATCACATAATTTTCTTAAAGGATACTTGATCCCCCCCCCATAATTTTTTAATTGCTACGCTACTGATGCAGGGCACGACAAAGAGCGGCGAAATAGTATTTGCCGGATAAGAAGAGTATTCGTTTTCTTCAAAAAGGAAAGAAAAAAACTATAATATGTATTTTAAACACATAGTATTATTAACAAAAAAATGTTTTATTGTATAGTTCATTAGGCCTATAATAAAGACTGATTTTTATGGTTTTTTTTACTACTTACATGATTTTTATATGACGCTATTTACCTGAAGTAAATCATTTATTAGTTGTATTTTTTGGTTCAAATAAATCAATTAGCGGTACATTAAGACCACCGGCGGATCCAAAGGGGGGCGATACCCCCCCACCTAACCGGGGTTGTGTCGTGGAAAAAGAAAAGTACCGTACACTTGGCTAAAACTGTGGATCGGAAACAAATCCCCCCACTTGAAAGATTTCTTTATCCTTCATAATGAATTTTCAATAAATTTGAAAAGTTTACGCTTGTGGCCCTCCTTATACCGTTGGTAAATTTTAGTCATTTTTAGGCTTTTTCCTACAAGCACAATTTTCTTCGTTTCTCATTTATTCTTATTTTATTCTACATATTTTATTTTTTCATCTGCTTTATATTCTGTATACTTTTTTCTTGACATCTCATTTTCCTAGAGGGGGGGTAACGCCCATCCCCCCCCCAGCATTCTAATTACGTCTATGTTTGCATGACTGCATATTTAGAGAGCACAGTCATTAAAATACGAATTCATTTTATAGTTATTTTTGAAGCGTTAATTAGTAGTGTAAGCAAATAGGCTCAAACTCGTCAATTGGATATCAAAGCACATTTTCTCCAAGGCTGCATCACATAATCTTCTTTAAAGATATTTGAGCCAGTGCCGGATTTATAAATGGGCACGTTGGGCACTTGCCCAGGGCGCCAAATTTCATACAGCACAAAAGGCGGCTGACTTTTTTTTTTTTTTTTTAATTGCAATTTATTTACCGTAGAATTCTGACGATCAGCTCTTCGAGAGAAGGCGCCCTCCACCTTTTTTTCTAAATCTGAAATTCTGAAAAATTGTGTGAAACAAACTGCTTCCAAGGGCGGGTTCAGGAAAGGGGCGTAGCCCCCCCTGAGAATAATAAATTTACATTAAAAATGATTATTTTCAAGTAAAAAATAAAACTAAACTTACAACTGAATTTTCAAGCTTTGCGCCCTCACTGAAATTTTGTTCTGCATCCTGTCTTTTCCCCCCTTTCCCCAATATCCAAAAAAATCCCAACAATCGTCGTCAAATAAAATTAATTTATTCATAGAAAAATACCAAATGGAATGGGTGCCAAATTTTTAGGAATGCAAAGAGCAGTGAAATATTCACCTTTCTTTTAATTACAATCTTTTTTACCATAAAATTGCGTCGATCTTCACTTCTCGTGAAAGCGCACCTTAACACCTTTTGTCTGCATTTGAAATTCTGAAAAAAAAAAAAAAAAATAAATCCTCGTCAAATGAACTAGATTTATTTATAAAAATATCGTTATTATATCTTATAATAATTCACATATGGTAATCATAAATGTCGTCCCTTCCCTATCCTCCGAGATTTTTCGTTGCATTTGAGGGGGCGGAACGACAAAATTTTACTTGTTTTTGCTGTACGGCGGGAGGAGGACATGGGCGTAACTAGCTTCGAAGTCTAGGGAGGCTATTTTCCAGGGAGGGGCTGGCTTTATATCTCAGTAACAAATTTTTGAGGTTCAACTTCCCTAGTTGCTCCAATGGGGCTGGGGTGCAAAAGAATCGTGCTCAGGCGCTTTGTACCCACTAATCCGGCCCTGGTGAGCCACCAGAGTTTTTGGTGCCAAGCTAATGGAACTAACATATATATTTAAATTTCTTCAATATTATCATTGTTTATTATTTTATATATTTATTTACATAAGTTTATTTGCACATGTGAAGTACACATTTAATATACCGTGACACAAATTGAAAATATCACACCACGCGTGTGGGTCCGGAGTAAATGCTGCAACACAACCCACTCGAAACCCTGCAAAAACTAAAGTAAACGCGATAAATTTATTTAAACGTTTAAGACCGAGCGTTTAGCTATGTTTCTTAGGTTAAAGGAAGTAATAAATACCAACCCCATGCCTAAAAAAGATATTTAAACCTGTTCGCATTCTTTTTTATTGTTACCCATGCGAATTAATTTGAAACTGACCCATATATTTCACGAAACTTACATCCCGCTTGAAATAAAATTATTATTATTATTATAATAAATTAAATAAATCTAAGAATTGCAAAATTTTGTAAAATTAATTATTTTTCAATTACACGCAAACCGAGAAAATGGAAACATTTCTCTTTTATAATATCGATATTTTTTCCAACATGCCTATAAATTAAGCTAAATGAGGGCCACCATTTAAGTTTTTAGAAAATAATATACAAAATATTTCTACATGGAAAAAAAATCGTTTTATCACTTTTCAAAATATTCTCCTTCACTATTAATATACTTTTTCATTCGAATATACCAATTTTCAAAATAGTTATGCCATTCAGAGATTGGCCTAGCAGAAACATGAGATTTTTAGCTTCAACGTCTTCTTCTTCTGGGCTGTTAAATCATTGACCACGGATTTTATTTTCGATAGTTGGGAACAAAAGGAATAATTTGGTGATAAGTCAGGTGAATAAGGGCAATGACTCATGAATCAATGTTTTCATGCTTCAAATAATTGACAGTTTGAAATGCGGTATGTGGTTATGCATTGTCATGATGAAGGATGGTGCGACGTTTCGAATTATTTTTCCTGATTTCAGCAATTATTTCTGACAAATAAATTATCGTATACCAGTCACTATTTACCGTTCGACGATCCTCCAATGTAAGGGTTGTAACATGACTGGATTTATTAAAAAACAAGGCA
>QLNU02014802.1:171374649-171389036 GCA_006491805.2 Dysdera silvatica | reverse complement strand
TATTTGGACAGTTTGTTCTAATTAGTAATATTGTTAGTTCTAATTAATTATTTAGTCATCTGCTTCTAATTGGTTATTTGGTGTCTACATCTAATTAGTTATCTGGTCATCTACTTCTAATTAGTTATTTGGTCATCTACTTCTAATTAGTTATTTGCTCAATCAGTTCTAATTAGCAATCTAGTTAGCTCTATTCAGCAATTTAGTTAGTTCTATTCAGTAATTTAATTAGTTTTACCCACTAATCCTTCTACCTAGTAGTGATCTAGTTAGTTCTACCTAGTGATTTAGTTTGTTCTACCTAGTGATCTAGTTTGTTTTACCTAGTAATCTAGTTAGTTCTAATTAATAATCTAGTTAGTTCTAATTAATAATCAAGTTAGTTCTACTTAATAATCTAGTTAGTTCTAATTAATAATCTACACTATATGCCCAAAAGTATCCGGACACTTTGGATTTTTTATTTTTTTTTTCGAATTTCTAAAAAACCACTCGGCCAATTGTTCTCTAACTTTGGAGGTATATATAAACACTTTACAATAAAGTTTCGGACTTGTGCATTTAGGGGACCACCCACATATTGACAAAGTGAAAAAATATATTTGATTACCCTCTATCATAAAAATTTGGAAATTATTTGTAACTTTCAGAAAATATTTAACCAGCTATGCTTAATGTCTGTGTGCATTTTTGTAAAACAAACATGTATATTCATGAAGATGGAAATGTTTCTTTAAGAAAATCCAAATTTTGTTACAATTTTTTTGCTTATAATATCCACCATTTTCAGTCAAATTTCCCAAAACTTACAGAACATTTGTCAACATATGCGTACTTATGATTATTATACTTATTATGATTATTATACATATGAGTATTTGAAGAAAATAATATTTTAATGCGCATGCGCGAAAGATATGAATAACTTTCTTTCATAATTTTGTAGTCAAAATAGTATAGGGCAACTAAAAAAAATAATAATAATAAAAAAACCAAAAAAAAAAACCAGTGGGATATCTTGAAAATTCAGAAAGTTATCGACAATATAGTGAGCCGTATTTCTCTAATTCTCTGAAAGTAACTAGATGATAAGGGGTTTTTCCACAAATTGTCATATTCCAAATTACCAAACACCCCTGCTCCGAAAATGAAATATTCCAAATTTATGCAAATAAGGATCAGAAATATCCGCACACGCCTCTATGTGGTGGGTTCTGTTAGTGACGTCAAATTTCAAAGCTAGAAAAGTAAAATGGGAGGAAAGCGCGAACTAAACGATTTTGAACGTGGTGAAGTCATTGGTTGTCACCGCTGTGGAAAATCTGTTCGTGTGATTTCTGTGATGTTACGAGTGCCCCGTTCCACCGTTAATGTTGTTATCGTAAAGTGGAAACGTACATGGGCTACAACGGTGCATCCAGGACCTGGTCGACCACTCCGTCTAGTAGACAGGGAACGCAGAGTGATGAAAAGAGTTGTGAAAGCGAACCGCATGAAATCGACGGAAAATCCGATTGTGCGGATTTTCAAAAAGCCTCTGGATGCAACGTCAGCACAAAAACAGTTCGTCAGGAACTGCAAAGTCTTGGTTTTCATGGCCGAGCAGCTGCATATAAACCAAGCATTACTGCAATCAATGTCAAGCGTCGCTTACAATGATTCAAAGTGTGCAAAACATGGAGCCTGCAGCAGTGGCGTGAAGTGTTATGGAGCGATGAACTACGGTAAACTATTTGACAATCAGATGGTAGAGTCTGGGTGTGGAGAATGCCGGGTGAACGCTTTTTATATGACTGTATTGTGCCGCAAGTTAAGTTTATCGGTGGAAGCATATGGTTTGGGTCTGTTTCTTATGGTTGACCGTCTGATTCCTGTGAAAGGAACTCTGAAGACGGAAGGTTATCTCGACATTTTAGGCAGTTCCATGTTGTCTACATTGTGACAACAGTTTGGAGTAGGTTCATTCTTGTTTCAACAAGATCATGCTCTTATCCACACAGCACAGGCTGTACAGAGCTGGCTTGCTGACATGGATGTTGAGGAATTGGACTGGCATGCTCTGAGCCCAGACCTAAATAAACTTCTAGGAGGGGTAGGGTACACCTAGGTGGCTCGGAATCACGTAGCTGATCGAAAACCACTCACAGCGCTAGTTCTAAAACCGTCTAGCATGCACAAATAGTGACAACCAGTGCATGAGAAGCGCAAAATGCGATGTCCTAATCATCTATGCAATTGAGCAGCTGACCTGAGTTTTATCTGGCGCTTTTCACGCACTGATTGTCACTATTTGTGCATGCTGGACGGTTTTAGAACTAGCTCTGTGAGTGGTTTGCGACCAGCATTGCTATGTGATTCCGAGTCATTTAGGTGTACCCTACCCCTCCTAGAAGTTTGTGAACCTGGTGCTGAGACACCCTGTATACACTGATACATGCAGGGCTGTCCCTAAAGGGTACGCGCTGTGTGCGCCGCGTATTCTCAAGAAATTTTAAAAAATACCAGATACGCGCGCCGCATATATCTCCAAGAAATTTTTATATTTGCTGGTTTTTGGACAACTTTCAACAAAGTTCAGCCTTTTTTAGTTATTTACATGCTTGAATGGAAACAAATGAGTAAATCCCCATCGCCCCCAAGCCTTAAAATCAGATCAGGAGAGGAATGAAAAACTGATGAAAGTGACTGAAACTGCCAGCTTGGGCTTGGATGAATAGACAAGCAGTCAAATGCCAGTGCGCGGTGCGAAGACGTCACCAGGATTCAGTAACCCCGTATGACAATACTCTTTAATTAAGACAGCACCGCATACTCTCAATAATTTTCTTCAGGACAGCCCTGGATACGTACAGTATATGCAAAATTTCAATTTATTTTAAATTATTGGGATGCTGGAAACTATGCACGAACATATATTGTTGGCATGTGATACCGTAAACGAACGGGTTAGTCCATTGCAGTTTAGGGAAGGCCGTCTTGGAGGAACTGGTTTTTCCCGCGCGAAAAATCAGTCCCTTCGCAATCGCGGCAGACGCCATGCCGTGGACTAACTCAATGATCAATGTTCGCACAGTAACTGCTTATGTCTACGAGGATGAAAAAAAAAATGGCCTGGAGACTCGGTAAGAAGGGTGCAGCAGAGATAGGCAGAAAGAGTGTGGCGAGTGGCGTAACCGGAAAATCAACCCAATAATTTTGAGGCCCCATTTTACGAAAAAATTAATTTATATAGCCATTTATGAAAAAAAAAAATATGTGGGCATAATATATATATATATATATATAATAGTGTTGTGTCTTCTATAAGAAATTAACCAGCGACGCATTCCAATATTTTAAACAGAACACATGTCTATTAGTCACCGTTTCATGGCGCAGTATAGCCCAGATGCTCTTGCGCCATAAAAAAGCCAAACAAACAAACAAACAAACAATTAGTCACCGTTTCACGAAGTAAGGTTCTGATGCAAAGCGTATACTATAAATTCAAAACTCGTCCAGATTTTATAATTTTTTGATGTTGAGTTCAGTTTTAAAGGCAATGAAAACAGCTAACATAACTAAGCGTAATGAGTTTGCCACAGTTGGAAACCGTTCATTTTATTTAATACTTTACCTTTTTTTGAAAAAAAAACAAAAACAAAACCCTTATTGATTAAAAAAAAAATTTTTTTTACTTATAAATTTTGTGGGAAATAAACGACGACAAAAGGGGAGCCCCTTTTTCCTGGGGCTCCGAAATTGCTGGGGTTATCAGTACGCCACTGAGTGTAGGAAAGATGGGCAAGAAGGGAGTGTAACAGAGATGGGTTAAATCGTTCATTTTCTGAATCAACGAACGGCTCTGCCCATCTTTAAGAGACGCAAAATCATCCCATTGATTCGATTAGTGACCGATAGATGTGCAAAAGGAGGAAACGCTGCAGAATGATCAGACTTGTTGGAGGCTAGGTAAAACTCGGCTTCGAAACGGTAAACATACGACGGTAAATCTGATATAATTCACGACAGTTCTACTTTAATTGACTCCAACTTTTACAAAAAAATAATCAAAGATTTATTTATTCAAGAGTGTGACAAATTTTTAAAAAAAAAAAAGATATATCTAGATATATCTTTTGCCTTTGAAGTGCTTACTCCAAGCTTAGAATATTCGCAAAAAAAATTATGTTATACAAACTAAACTTAATGTAGAATGTGACCTTTCTGACTTTGACACATGCTTGGCATCGATGTTTCATCTTCGCCATCGGGTGATAAAACCCCAATTCAGGTGAATGTACTTACTGTACAAATAAATTCACAATAGCTTACGAAACACATTTCTTTCTACTCAGTAGTCTACGAAACACATTTCTTTCTACTCAGTAGTCTACGAAACACACTTCTTTCTACTCTCGTCTTACTTTAATCGTAACTTTATCTGTGAGATAAGAGAATGTATAGATAGGAGATAAAGTAACTTAATGTTAATTCAGGGTCAGAGATAAAAGGGCAAATACCTAGGCACCTGGCGCAACTCTTTTAAAAAAATATTTGTTAGAATTTTTAAAAAAATCACGAACTTGAAAATCTGTTAGTTTTAGCTCTTGAGACTAGTTAAGGGAAAGAGAGAGCGAGAGAGAGTGAAGCCTATTAAACTCTCTAAGAGCACTGTAATCCTTGCCCCAGACGTAATTAACTAAATTGGTTATAATTCTTAAAAGTATCGATATGAACTTTCTGGCAATAATAGCGACCTTTCTTTCTGTCAATGATGGTTTCATTAACTTGGAAGTTCCGGCAATGGACATTCTATTTGTTTGTTTGTTTGGATGTTTTATGGCGCAAGAGCATCTGGGCTATACTGCGCCAACGGACATTCTATTGCATATATGGTTACAAACATATTTTCACTTCGCAATTCGTTTTGATTATTTCGATTTTCCCATCATATATTCATTATTAGAATCAAGCTTTAAAAAAGGTTAAATAAAAACATAAAAAATTGGTTTTGCTTAAATTAAAGACTGGAAAAGTGACGAACACTACGCAAATATAACAATAATGGAAAAATAACAACGTTTTTTATCGTAGTTGTAAGTTTAAAAGATGGTTCGACGCACGTTTCGAGAGAACAAGGTCTCTCCTCGTCTGGAACTGTTCCAGACGAGAGAGGTTCTCTCGATCAACATCAACTTCACCTCCTGTTCCATTATTGTTGGTTAAATTATTTATTCCACAATCTATTTTCTAAAATTCGTAGAAAATAAGTAAAAGATGTTTAAAGTCTTCATGTTCTGATTAAAAGTGATTGCCACATAACCGTATTCAGAGGGGGGTCTTAGGGACCGGCCCCCTGAAACTAAATTTTTAATGGGACTTGGCTACGGCCTTGCATGCTGTGATTGTATCAATACATGCTGTAAAAATTTTTGAACCTCCCAAAATTAAATTCTGGTTATGGTTTTGGATCTCCATCATGATTGCCGACGTTTATTATGCGAATACAACACAGTAAAATATGTATTTCAATTAACTATATTTATTAATTGATACATAGTAACTATACTTATATTAAATCATATTATAAGCAATTTAGTAAAATAAAACCAAAAGATATAAAACAGCTAAAACCTTCTAAGTTATAAAATACACTTAAAAATGAGTAGCTTATAAATTAATTTTGCTAAACCAAAATTAAATCGCTATTAATTCTTTAACTGAATGCAGACTTTAAAATTATTTCTTTAAAGTTATTTCCTGACCACTTTAAAATATTAAAGCAATTTCTAATTCAGAACTTTTTAAAGTTGAATAGAACAATTAAAACATTTCATTTTGCATTTTAGACCTCCCTCCTGTCTTACCCCACTGCCTTCTCATCTCAGTTAAATTGTATTGATGGGTGTGCGGTTGGTTGGCTAGTTAATACTAAATCCAAGCAACCCTGCAATTGGCGCTAAATTAACTTCTGGTCAGATTTGGTGTAAAGAACGGTAGCAAGGTTATGCCGAGAATGTTTCGTACCAAAGAAACATCTGTAAAATGCGCCCCCCCTAAAAAAAATTAGTTTTAACAACTACTGTTCTAAAATTTTAATTTTGCATTTTTTTTTTTAAATTCTAATGCATGAATAATTGCCTAGAACCGCAATGCACACCTAAATTACCGCATTTAGCAACTCCATTTATACTTTCAACTTGAGGCAATTACCACACACATTTGCACGGCCCTGAAAAGAAGAGTATATATGAAAGTAACATTTGGTTGTGTGACCGATGACAGTGTAATGAGTCACTGGCACAGAAAAGTGGAGCTTCCAAGCACCCCCCCACCCCCAATTAGATATTGACGTACCTTTTTCTTTAGCATCATATATCTCTCACATCATCTTCTTTATAGCTGCTTGACCCCACCCCCACTTTTGAATTGCCACGCCACTGCAACGAGTGTAACAATTCGATAGATCCTGGAAGAAACACTTCGTTTGTTTCTCGACACAACGGCGTCGTGTTACTTCAAAAATGGGCCAACTCCAATTGCTCAGCATCTCCCCCACCCCTCGAATAAAAAGTTACAATTCATATTATATACCGCCATTATGATGATAATACATCTATGAATTATGATTTTATTATTCGGTGGTGTCCCATTTGCGTACATATAAAAATTTGTCCGAGATGCGTACAAAATGAGTTCATAGTTATGGTTACTATCGTTTGGTTACCAATTTGGCAACTATTTGGCGGCACACAAATATATCTCTATATACATTTCTATACTGTATTTTTGTATAAATGAAAATTTTTACAATTGCTTCACGTCACACTTTTATCCAGGCTTCGGATTGGCAGCTTATTGCTATTTAAGATTTACATGGATAGTTCAGTCGAGCCTCGTTACGGAAGCGTTCAAGTATTATGTAAGTCGCCTTTGGCCGTTATCCCCGTAAGCAAAAAAATTAGCATTATGGTACGTAATACTAAATAAATCAATTTTGTTAAAATCGTCAAAAGAAACGTCGAAGGCGTTAGAATTTACATTACGCACATTAAGCTAAAAGTTAGCAAACATTTTCGGTATTTTTTAAATTTTAACGTTTAAAAAATACCAAAAACTATTTTGAATCATAATTATGTCATGTAGCAGATGCTTTGCTTTTTTTTTTTTAAATAAGTATTCAAATAAACACTTGAAATAAAGATACATTTCACTAAGTAAAACCAGCAGGCGCATAAATCATAAGCTCTCATCCCAGCAAAACAGATTTATTTTATCCCATTGTGCTTTTCTCCACCCCACCCCACCTCCTGTACGCAAGTGGGACAGTTTTTGACTTGTACGCATCTGGGATGTACGCAAATGAGCTATAACCCATTATTCGATGGGCGGATAGTGACCCTGTGCCACTGTCTTTGATTGAAGGGAAAAGAGAAGGACGAGCACTCTCTCCACACAAAGGTTGCGCTGTTCAAGCGTCTCGCAGGATCACAGCGCCACCAGCCTTCGGCGGCCGCGCTCCCATTGCCCTTCTTGCGAACAACACTCACTCACTCCATAAAAGGAGGATAAAATATGGGTTTCAGGGACAATGTTAGCCATGGTTGCTGGTATTGCACTTCAACAGCCATATTTTGTTAAAAACTGATGTCAATTTAACCTATCTAATCTAATATCTATTATAAGTGTCTAATATCTATCTAATCTAATATCTATTAAATTTTAATTTATCTAATATCTATTGAATTTTAATTTATCTAATATCTATTAAATTTTAATTTATCTAATAATAGAATTTTAATTTACCTAATATCTATTATAAATTGTTGGCGTAAACTGCTGACAAGAATATTCTTAAGGTTTCCGCACATTCCACGGGAAATGATATTAAATACATAAAATAATAGCATAGATAATAATAAATTGATTAAAATTGCACCACAAAATTAAATATTAAAATAGTGAAAGTGAAATTAAACGTATTAGATAATTAAAATAACACTTTTAACCTAAGAAAGAGGGAGCAGATAGCTGTTAAAATTATTAATTTAAAATTTAATGAGAGAACATAGGTTATTAATAATAATAATACTATGCACAGAACACGAGTTTATTCTCAATAGTCGTCAAACTTAAACACAAGAAAAGACTAAGTTATAACAAAATAATAAAGCATATTATAGCACAACTTTTAGCCAGAGCAACACATGCACATTATTTAACAAACATTTCTACGTTCGACAACTTCAAAAATGCTTACGTACCACACAGCTTACAATATTTAAAAAAAATCCTCTATTTCATTCTAATTTCAAACAATAAAATTGCTTTAACTGTTCCTTAATATCAGGAAAAAAAAATGGCGACTATGCAGACTACCTGAATTTTAAATCGCAGCACTAACAATAACAATTTACGTTTGCTATGCTTTGCTTTCATGTGGATCACTCCAAGCACTTTCAACTCACGCGATTTTCACTTTTTAATATCGTTTCATTGCGACTCTTTCCACTGTTCGTATGAATTCTCTATCTCTTTCAGGACAGGCAAGGGAATTCTTGGAAGATATGTCGTAAACCACTGCTGTTTCAGCAGCAGATCACGCACGAGTTCTCCAACGGTCACTGTATGGCCGCCGTTAGCCTTGAGTTCGAGGGTTTCTTTATCATAAAGGTACGGCTTAAACCAAGTCCACAGTTCACGTGGTGGTTGAGTATATCGTACGTAAAGAAATCCGATGGCCCTGATGTAAGGTGAATCAGGATGATTCGTTAACTGGTGAATCGTTCTCCTATTCGGCTTCATGGTGAACAGCTTGTACAAAATGCAAAATGCCGTGGACGCGATGCCTTCTCCGCCAACGCCTCGAATGGAGGAACACAGACCTGTACGATGAGAACGAGCATGGCCGCCTAACTCCCAAGGCTCCAAATGGGAAACCTTGTAGTAAATTTCGTCCACAACTTGACGAATTTGCTTTAACTTGAAGAGGCTGACTTTGAAGTACTCTGACGCGTGGATGTTCTTCAACAGTAGGCCATTCAGGTTCATGGTAGCTCGATTCCCCCACACGGGTAAATAAAAACTTCCATGTTGATTAGCCATCGACGACAAGAAAACTTCAGCAACGTTGGTGGCCGATTCCAGAATTCCAACTGCGGTTGTAAACAATAAAGTAACCCTAACCTTTTGGTTTAGCTAACGTTCCAAATCTTTTCAGCTAATTATGACGTCACTTCATCAGTGATATTCTAAGTGATGCCAAATAAGGTTTTAAAATTGAAACTTTTATTGATGGTCATGGTTACTAAATTCCACGCGTGAAGCAACTTGTTTCTCAAGTGCAAAGCCAACGGGGCTGTATGTTAGCTGTATCAAAACTTTTGTTTATCTTTTAATTTTGGTTTTTAATGCTATTTCTGTAATTAATGTACAAGATAACCATAATTAAGCGTGAAATGTTTAAAGCTCGATAGCAAAAAATCTACTGGGCCAAACTGCATCAACTTTGGTATGTATATTCCTTAGACCACGGGATTTTGATTTATAAAAAAAAAATTAATAATAATAAATATTGTAAAAAGTAATTCAAAATTTTGTCACCATAAGGAAGTTGGAGCTCTGAAATCGCGTAAGTGTCCATATTTTCATTAAAAATAAATCTATTATGCAAGTTTTAGTACATTGAAATCAAGGTCGTAGCCAGGATTTAATTTTGGGGGAAGAGTCAAATTTTTTTTACAGCATGTATCGATACAATTACAGCATGCAAGTCCGTAGCCAAGTCCCATTAAAAATTTAATTTCGGGGGGAACCGGTCCCTAAGATCCACCCCTCTGGATAGGGGCATGATTGAAGTCATTGGTGAATATAAGAAAAGGTTAAAGATGTGCTCCGCGATTAATTGATAGAATTAATGCTCTATACGAATTCAACGTCAGTATGCTTTGCTGGTAAAATCCTGTTATCGAAGAAGTGATATTACTAATTTCACATCTCGAGAACTTCTGAATTTATTTTACTCAAAATCCTATTGTCCCAGGGGTATACACCAAAATTTGTTCAGTTTGACACAATAGATTTTTCGCTATCGGGTACTAAACACCACGTCAATTTATGGCCACCCTATATATAATGGTTCAATAAAATATTTTTTAATTCTAATGTCCGTTTTAGTTTGTATAATCGAACACACGTGTGTGTAAAAACTGGGTGAATTTAAAAATTTGAGGGAGGTTTAAAATGAAAAAAGTCGTGTTTATTTGGTTTCAAAATCAATTTAAAAATTAGATTATGTCAAATATTCATAGATTTTCGCGGTGATTTCATATTTTCGCATTTTATAAAAACATATGCTGGGTTTTGAATCCGTCAAAGAAAGCGTACTACATGTGTATACATTTTTATTCAATTAAAATAAATTTAGTTATTTTAAAAACAGATAATATTTTGTATTCATTTAATTGATTTATTATATATATTCAGCATGCACTCGTGGCTTTATCATATGTGGTGGGTATGCCTACTATAATACTGTGTGACCTTTTTTTAACAAACTTTTACAAAATTTACTCATTGCTAGTACTAATAAAAAAGAAATCCAAAAAAGTCGGCCAAGGGCGAGATTTAAATTTAGCAGATTTCAATTAACATTGAATCTTTTATCGTTTTACTTTATTTGTCTGCCATCAATTGAAAGGTCAATCAGTGAGTGTTGCCTTAGATGTTTCTGTTGTTTACACATGTTTACTTACCAACGTTCAAACAGTAAACACAACTCGGAACTTTTGGCGAGTTGACAATTGAAAGTTGGCAAGTAGGAATTCGACTGCATGAAATTTACTTCCAAATTATATAACTCGCCAACTTCCAATTTACAACTCTCCAATCCTCCACTCTCAAATTCCCATTTTTAATGTTAACAATAGCTACCATTGTCGTATTTACAGAAAACCTTTACCTTATCTAGCGACAAGTTTAGGTAATTTGGCGCCCCTCCTTCGCTAAATATTAATTATTTTCAACATAAAAAAAAATCGCGCCAATAAAGGGATTATCTATAAAAACTTAAATATAACATAATCCCTTTATTGGTGCGATTTTTTTTTTTCATTTCTAGGGATCTCCTCAAAAGGCTACAATTTTTTTTATTTAATTGGATAAGATGGTTAATAATCCTGGAGGGCTTTCTTAATTATCGTTTTCTATGTGTATTATTTTCTCCTGGTTTTTCTTACTCTTGAGAGATTTATAGCTGGCTATGCCACTTTTATGGTAATTTCCATGGACTTACCACAAAATGCCGTAACAACATATATATATATATAAATGGAAATAACATATTAGTATTATTATTAAATCTTATTACAAAACTACTAGCCTAACCTAGTTTCCCATGTCTTCTGGGGCACCTAACGTGAGAACGTTTATCCCCTTAGCGTTTAGGGAGAAAATGATGTTGGAGAGGGGGCAGAGATGGTAGGGGGGTGATGGTAAATTTGACGTTGAATGAAACTAGGGAGGCCGAAAAAGTAAAAAAAAAATTAAGCAATTAAGAAGGATAATTAAGAAAAACGAAAGGAGGGTATGATTAAAAAACGATTTAGGAGTACATTTGTGAGAAGTAAATGTGAAAAAGGATATTGTCTAGGTGGCGATGGTATCAAGAGAGACCGAAGATCGGGCCCAGGTGGTGAATCCGAGCCCACGTCTGGCCATGGTTGGGGTGAATGATGGCACATTATGTGTTAGCGGCTGATTTGGTGTTGGGTGTCATGGTTCTGACTTTAGAGCTAGATTAAAGCTGAGATGGTTTAATGGGTTGAACAGCGATGGGTTTAGATGGGTTGTCCGGGGTGGGGGGCTAGGTGCATTGGCACGTAGGAGTCGGCGTGGGTTTGGTTGAGGGTTAGGTGTTGATATCGGGGTGGTGTTTGGCTAGATGGGCCGGAGTGGAATGTAAGTTATGTTGTGAAGTTGTGGGGCAGTTTATTGTGTAGGCTAGGGTGCAATACGTCGGAGGAGTCTGCGGGGGAACTGGGGTGAGTGTAATTTGTAAAACGGGTGAGTATAATATGGTTATTGTTGATGAGGGATGATTAAGGTGGAGTTTATGTTTGAGATGGTTTGGTTTGAGGTGGGGGCTGGTTGGGGGGGGGCTCTACGGCGATTTTCTCGGGGCCGTGGAACTCTACGACGATGGTAGCGTCGCCGGATGATTCTAGTGGTGAGGACAGGGGGCCATCTTGGTTGACGAAATTTTAGTGGTGTAGTGGAGAAGACGGTAGCTGTGATGGGGTAGGAAGAGGGGGAAGAGTTGAAACGTTTCACAAATGCTTTTAGAGGTCCATTGAAGCGGTGATGAGGGGTATCGTGGAGAATGTGAGAGCTAGAAATAAGAGGGTTTGGATGTAGATGGATGTGATCGAAGTAATTATGTGAAAGCTTGCAGATGGTTTCGGTAATAGTAGGAATTTGGATGTCTTGGAACATTTGGTTGTTACGGATATACCAGGGTATGTGTAGGATTCTACAGAATGTGATATTTTCGAATTGTTGAAGGGAAAGTAGGGTTTGGTTGTGAAGAAGAGACCAAGAAGGAGCGGCGTAGGTGAGAATTGGACGAATGGCTATTGTGTACAAAAGAAGTTTGTTTCGTAGTGAAAGAATGGAGCATGGTCCGATCAAATTACTTGGAAGAGAGCAAGCGGCTCTAATTTTATTTTTAACAAAAATAAGGTGATTTGTGAAGGATAATTTATTGTCGAGTGATAAGCCGAGGTATTTGATCGTTGATGACCAGCTGATGGGTGTGTTGTGTGTTTTGAGGGTGGTGGGGGGTTGTGAGCGGTGTTTAGAGAAAAGAATAGCCTGTTTTGTGGGGGTTAATTTGGATGTTCCATTTATTAAGCCATTTAGTAAGCTTATTGACGTAAGTTTGTAGGGTTGAGATGGCTTGAGTTGGAAGAGGTTTTGAAGTGTAGATACAAAAATACTGAATATTATTAGAAGATGGGAAATCATGATAACAATTAAAATTTCCTCACAATGAATATCATTAAAATACGGGATGTTCTTTTTCATCATAGCCGATGATGTGGTAATATTAGATGATAAACTTCTCACAAAGAAAATAATGATTTCATGGTGCCTGGCGGGAACCGAACCCACGATCTGTTGGTATCCGGACAAGTGCTCTTCCAACTGAGCTACAGGCGACCGATCATCCTCCCCTCTGCGAGCGCATATAAAGCTTCACTATAGATGAGTTTTTTGAAACGAGGCAGTGTCTGGACCACTTTTTAAATCAAACCAAATCGACTTCAAAGAAGTGAACATCATCAAAAAAAAAAGCGAAACCAACGTGATATTAAAGTATGGTAATTTTTTTGGTGAGTTTTTGTCTAGGGTTCGGTTCCAAGCAGGCACCGTGAAATCATTCTTTTCTTTACGAGCAATTTATCATCAAACAAATAACATGTAACTAAACAACAAGTAATTTTTCTGATGAACCACACAATCAAATTGTATTAATATAAAAATTAAAGCCTTACATGAGTTTCAATAATCTGGAAGGTTCTATGTACGGTCAAACCAGTTCATTCATTTTAATGTAATTTTGACTTTCCTAATTTCTTGCTTGGAATGTGATGATGTGGTTTCGTTGGAAAAAAGCTTTTTCACTTTCTTACACACTAAGTTAATTAAACATATTATATAATGAAGAATAATCTATACAAGGATTGAATAAGGGATAATAATAGGATAATGAGTTTGTTAAAAAATTGAATAAAATTTAATACATTAAGTTCTAATAATTTAATATAAATTTTTATAACGTTTTTTGCACTTCGGGGGTCGTTAGGTCATTTTGTCGCCTGTGCGATGGCACCCGTCGCACCGCCCTTAATCCGTCCCTTCCGTATTCAAAAGGTATTTCAAAATTATCGTAGCTATAATTTTTACAATTATGAATTTCAGTATTTTTTTTTCCATGAACAAATGCGTATAGTCCGTTTGCGTAAAATTGAAAAATTGTCCACCAGTTCCATTAAAATTCAAGGGAGCTGAAAAGCGCCAGATAAAACACAGGTCAGCTGTCCAAGTGCATAGATGATTAGGACATCGCATTTTGCGCTTCTCATACACTGGTTGTCTCCATTTGTGCATGCTGGATGGTTTTAGAAGTGGCGCTGTGAGTGGTTTGCGACCAGGGTTTAAGCTGGCTCAAAACATGCTGTCGCAAAAATGCTAAAATGGGGCAAAAAAGTTGTAGCAAAATGCTAAAAAAATTAGTAGCTTTCGTTGCTCGAAAAATCGTATCAATGAAATTATTTATATCAACAATGCTTAATAGGTACTGTTAAGAATTTTGAAGAGGAAACGAAAAGGAACAAGAAAAGATC
>QLNU02014802.1:171347661-171358822 GCA_006491805.2 Dysdera silvatica | reverse complement strand
CCACTCTTCCCATTAAACTCCTTGCACAATAAGGCGACGACGACTACCATGGGTGCATTTTGCGCATGAACATTAAAGTGATTCCATTCATTATAGAATAAATATATGATGGGTGGAAAAACGAGTGTTTTTTTAAAACTATTTATTTTTAATTGATTTAATCAGTATTTAATGAATTATTTATTAAAGAAGTTTTCTCTAAAGAGTTTTTGATTATTATGGCTTGAGTTCCTTTAGAAGGGAAAACTACGTATGTGTCTAAAGAAACCAAACATGCTAATTGCCATCTTTACAGTATGACTTCTATTAAAGCATGGAGTAGTTTTTTCTAATATGTTTTTTTATTATTTATTCATGCCTCGGCAATCGCAGACTAGTGATTACAAATATATGTCTACCTAACAGAGCTTCAACTTTGTGTATTTTCAGTTTCATGGAAAATTTTTCCAAAGTCTCTAAAACAAAATACTGTGAAATAATTTTTAAAACAGCCCATTACGAATTAAAGGTTGTTTTATTTGAAACAATTACAAGTTTCTTTGTAATAATTAAAAAAAGTATAATAATTGAATTTAAAATCCAATTCTGAAATCCCTAGTGAACAGGATTTTTAAAATTGTATTTTAAATTCAATTTTTGTACTTTTTTAATTATTGCATTTTAAAATTGAATTAAATATTATTAAATGTATTTTATGATTATGGATAGGTGAATTGAGAAATCCGGAATAAATTTGTGCTACTAGGGAACGGAAGATGCATTTGTTATAGGCAGGCTTCGACAAATCCATTCACCAATGGCGATTGCCTTTTTGCCATTTGCGAGTAGGAACATTTTCTTACTGTTCGTTTACGAAAAGAAATCTGATGGAACATTTAGAAATAGCGGGAGGCGATACAAACGGGCCAATTCATTACAGTAGAGGACTCCAATTTCAGAACTCGATTTTGGCGCCGACAAACGTTCACCAAAAACAAGTTCTGAAATTATAGTCCTCCTCTGCAGTAATAAACTAGCCTGTTTGTGACGTCACCTCCTGTTATTTCTAACTGTTCAATCGGACTTCTTTTCGTGAACGAACAGTAGGTTCTTAGGGCTTTTCATTGAGGCAGGCGGGTACTGTTCACCCCGATTTTTTGAGCTCTGGTTGTATGTGCAGTTGAACTTCGGGGGGGGGATAAACGAATTTTTTCGAATTCTCCAAGAATTCGAATTAGAAAAGCTTTAATGTGTTAAATTTGTTAACCGGACCACTGGAAAAATTCGAATTATCCTTGAATTTTAATTTAAACGCATTCCAATTATGAAAGTTCGACTGTATATTTTTTATACAATATTTATAGTACTTTGGCTAGTATAGTTTTGAGTATAGCTGAACATAATTATAGCAAAAAACACCATTTTGTAAAAGATATCGATGTCGTTAACGTAAATTCGCCTGCAAACACTTTGCTTCAATTTAAATGTGTATAAAGCTGATATTAGTGAAGCTTTCAAAAAATAATTCTGACTTGGTGTTTTTCCATAAAAGAACATCTTATTTTGGCCTAATGTATCTATTATACTTTGGGAATCTTTTTTTATTACTAATAAAATATTATTGATGAAAAAACCATGGAAAACATAATTACTAGGTTGGAAAAATATTTTTCTCCCTCACGGGCAACCTTTGTCTGGAAACACTGTATGAAGAAACAAACCGGAAAATTTTTAGAGCCTTCTTCCTAGGTGTTCAAGTATTACATAAGCAATATTTTGGCCATTTCACCCCCTCGTCTCCACACACACCAAAGGAAATACTTGAACGCTCCCTAAGCTTAAATATAATTGCCCCCAATTTTCAAAAACTCAATCAAAGGTGGTAATCAAAAGCGATTGTCAACATCAATCAAGTATCAAAAGAACATCTGAAACATGATTTAGCTCTATTCAGATGTCATCACCGGCTCCCATAGGATTTCTATAAATTATTATTATTATTTTTTTTTCCGATTTTGTGAAGAGTTCTTTTTGATTATAAAAAAATTATCATCGATTTTTATTTTTACTTTGCTTAATTTTGTATTTCAGAGTGCTATGGATCGGTGGTTCTCAAATTTTTGTTGTGCAGAACCTTTTTACCCCTCCCCCTCCATTCCTAATTGCGGAATTCATTTATAAATATTATTTAAGGAAAACCTAAAAGGCTGTTATTTATCAGTATTTTAACATAAACGTAAAAATAAGAAATAAATAAGCATAAAAATTTAGGATGCACGTTTTTATTTTTGCGGGGTTGTTGTTACGCGTAATCAACTTAAAGTTGCTATAGACAGTGCCGGATTAAGAAACGCTGCTATAGACAATGCTCGATTCAGAAACTGCTATAGACAGTGCCGGATTCAGAAACTGTTGTAGACAGTGCCGGATTCAGAAACTTCTGTAGATAGTACCGGATTCAGGAACTGTTACAGACAATGACAGATTAAGAAACTGTTACAGACAATGACAGATTAAGAAACACTGCTATAGATATTGTCATATTAAGAAACACTGCCATAGATAGTGCCGCATTAAGGATCTTATGGGGCTTAGGCTGGGAGAGAAAGGGCCCCCTAAAGAACGTGGTAGCCCTCATCTTCAGTTGATAAATCATGAGTTGTTTATCAATAATAAAACTCGAATATTTGTAAATGAAGATTGAAATAACGCTTAAGCTTAAATAACATCAAGGTCCCTGAAGAGGGGCCCTCCAAATCGTGGGGCCTTAGGCCGGGCCTACTTAGTTTATATGTAAATTCTGCACTGGTTATGGATAACAGATATTTTAACCGGGCAACACACGAGCGAAAGACTTTTGTAAGGACATATTTTTGAAAATCATAGAATTTGTCTTGCTTTTGACCTTGACGAGGTAACCGGTATTTATATATTTCTACATTTTTGAAGTTCCTACTCTTATAATGACCCCTCGGTGTCGCATTTGTTACGCGTTCACACAACGGATCGTTCATCCAGGTTCGAATCCAAAAGGTGGCGACAACAACGAAAATACTTTCTGATTGACTAACTGTTCACACTGTATTTTGTGGCTTGGTTTCCAAGGTACAAAAGATTCTGATTCCTCTGAGAAATGTAGGTTCCCTTCTCAATGGCGACGTAGTGGGCAATATACATTTGTCTATTGTACCATTAATCCGGGTTCGGTTTGCAATAGTAAGGCCCCTAAAACAGGTAGCTGGCGCATATCCGTCAGTTTGTTGCCATTGTATCACGTGATCGTGGTTGCAAATTGTATTTATTGGCGACATTTTAAAAGTTGCGCCAATGTTTACATTCGTCGGATAATCGCGGATTATTTCTATGCCAAAATAGCGATCATTGCGCCAATGCGGAAAACCTTTATCGCCAAGGTAAATGAAACCGGAATTCTACAACAAAATGGCTACTGATGTGTGTGCCTAGAATTCTAGTGGCTCTACCCAGTAGTACCGTAGAACGAACGCGTGCCTAGTTTCTGTCCTCCAACGTAGAATCGTTCTCCTGGCGTCATAACAACATAACCAAACCCATTCTTTTTAAGCGTCGGTCACCTGAGAGTTATAAATATTCGACCGTTTTCGAAAATTGTTTTAACCTTCAGCTGTTTGCTTCAGCGAAAACAGAATAATGATCACTATGCTGTGCTCACTGGCTTGAAAATTTTATCACTTCCCGCGGTGAGAGATTGCAGCGCTTTTTGACGGCTTTTGTGTATTATTCGTGTATGTATTATTATTTGCTTAATAAGCGTATTTATGTTGTATTCTGGTACAGTGGTACCTCTTTTCGTCAATTGGTTCCAGAAGGCACGACGAGTGGCAAAAACGACGAGTACCGAATGAATTTTTCTCGTAAGGAGCAATGTTAATTGATATAATCCGTTTCTGAACAACAAAAATTTCACATTTTACTTGGTGATTTATACATTTCTGGGGCTGTTGTTTTATACAAAACTTTAAAACTAGAAAGATAAATAAAAAGAACAATTACGTGTGTACTAGATCAGAGTAGAGGGATTATTGCCGCTACTTGGAAGGGAAATCTCTTTTTGGATAAAACATCAGGCACTTGCACAGAGGTTCCTTCCCCCACCCCCGTCTCTTAACGCCACTGAACCCTGCAGGGGACTCGGAATTGGAGAGTTTCATTAGAAATCTATCAAGAAAAATTCGCTTTTGCCTACGTTTCAAAATGTTTTCGGAAGTGAGATCCTGCTCTATCATTAAACAAGTCGGCTTGTTAGAGCTTTGTCAAGATGACACTTTTCAACAAAATTTTGTAATTCAACCCATTTAGAATACATTTCTTTCAGCAGTACAGTAGGGACTTCCTCTCTTCCCTCGTCTTCAATTTCCTCCAATGTTTATGACCTTTGCTTATTGACAGCCATTGGCGTAGGCAGGGGGGTGTTGATGGGGATTGTAACCCCACCATTGCAATGAAATTTTGTATATTTAACATAGGAATATGTGAGTTGTAGCTCTGTAACCCTCCCCTTACGAACTTTCTGCGTACACCTATGGTGACAGCCTTCACAACCATAGCATATCCATGTACTAGATGGAGCTACGATATGCCCTCATTTCTGTTTGCAGTAATGTAAGAGATTCGGTGTTTTTTTAAAACCGCGTGAGTGATGAGAAAGTGTTACTTTTCATCGATATTTTTATTTCTTCCTTTCGAATTGAAGCAGATACCTTTCTTCTGAAGAAAAGTGCAATAAATAATCGAAATATCTCAATCAGTGCCGTATTTCCCAATGGGTTGGGTAGGCTGAAGCCTAGGGCTTCAGAATCTAGGGCCCGACGGCCAAGGCGTACCCATATTGACACTGCCATGCGTCTTTCATTCACATACTGCCGTAATGCAGTCAATCGTGGACACAGACTTCCATTTTTCTGGGAGGGAGGCGGGGGAGTCAAGGACAGAATTTGCCATGGTCTTGGAATAACACCCTTCATTTATCATGAAAGTTGGAATTTTTTACAGTGAAAAAATGTATTTTGGGGGGGTCATGACCCCTGTGTCCGCCCTTGAACGCAGTATGGTCTTTAAACAACCCTTCAATAACGTTCTCACACTTCGTTTTAGAAAAATGCTGTCCTAGGCTAATAACTCGATTGTAGCATTGATTTGGCCGAGGCGGTACTTAGGAATTTTCGTACCTGAGACAAAGATGCAAAATGGCGCTCACCCCATGAAAATATTAATTCATGGCACGTCCACCATTTTAAATGGCTAACTATAGTTTTAGCAGGTTTCAATAGATATCGAACCTGCTATTACTTTTGGGTTTTCTGCCTGTCTGTACGCAATAAAAACGGTAGGGTAAGGGTCTTCCGAATATCGTAAACCTTTAGTTGGCTTTCAGTAAACGTCTAGTTTAAGTTTAGCTGGAAAGGCAAAAGTTGAATGAGCTAGTCTTATTTAAACATGAAACATTCGTAAAAAAACCCCACTAATTTAATAAATGCCAAATACTGGAAATACCGCTGAATTGAATTCGGAAGTGCTTGGACTGATGATGATGCCTGTCCTCTCTAGCTCTTCTAATTCCCCTCAAATTGTTTTTTGAATTTCAGGGGTAGGATATGATTTCTGCTTACACACAGCCCCCGCCCTTCCTTTAATTCAATCTTTAGCGGCGGCAATTTACAATCTCAAAATTCCGTTACCGATCTCGCAAAAATATCTTTATGCTTCATTACTCAATTCATTACTTCATTTCTTACTCGCCCTGCGGTGGCGCAGTGTGGTAACGCGTTCTCCTATTGCGCGGCTAATCCGGGTTCGACTCCCAGCAGTGCAAAAAGAACGCTTACTCAGAGATCTCATAAAGATCGCACTGCTCACTGTAGTCCGGGGTTTGGTTCCCTAGGCCTTAAGAGGTTCGGATTCCTCGGAAAACAGTAGGTCCCGGCGCAGCATGACCACTGTAGTCTTTGAGCCGTAAAACCAAAAAACAAACAAACAAACCACTTCTTACTCTCAGCAATACATTAGTGAAAGAAAAATCGTTTGTTGACAAAGGTGGTAAATTTTTGATGCAGGGTAGTTTATCAAACATCTCCTCTTCGATTTTATTGACGTTTGCCACTGTCATTCGTTTATCGGAATTGATTGGTAGTTCGTACTCATTTCTAACCACTAATTCTAATGTGCCTTCTTTTACAGATTCGCAAGACAACCCATTTAGCCCTTTTTTTAAAAAATAATTTCATCGCCGGGTTTATAACCATCCGTGCACGCCCATATTCTTGATCACTCAACTGAACACTAATCAATTTTTTAAATTTTTCAGGGATGCTCAATTTGCTTTGCAATTTTGCTTTCATACCCTCTGATTATCCAGCTTTTATTTCTATCGCTATAAATATTGATTGTATGCTTGCCCACATTTTTCATACTGTCGTTATTTACTTTTCTGCTGACTTTTTCAGCCGAAGAATTTGATTTCAACGCGTTTTCAAGAGCGCGCTGCCCCTCTCTGTTTTCTCCACCAGCCACCATTAGTACCCCGCCTACACCAGGGTAAGCTTCTTTTTCATCTAACATTACCAATGGCTTGTTATTATTTGCACTGTTTTTATTTCCCAATGTGCTGTTTGCATATGCAATTTTTGTGTTTTTCCACGAACGGTTTCCTTTATTGCCAACAATGTACTGCTCTTCGTTTACAACGGGAACGGCAGACCGAATGTTATTTATAAATACATTTACCTCCGGACCAGTTGATTTTCTGGCTCTACAGTCAATTTGCAGCTTTAATTTCTTTAAAAGGTCAAACCCTAAAATGGCATTGTATTTATCTTGAAAATCAAGGCTGACGACTGTACATTTGTGAGTCACTCTTTTTCCCCCTATCTGTATTTCCAGAACATAACTATCTTCCACTTTCAAAGGGTTTACCCTCACTGCCATGACCTGAATATTTTCATTAACTGGTTTCAGAATTCATTTATATATATCTGATCTTGTCCATAGCTTTTCGACCTATAATGGTTAACTGAGCACCACTGTCTATTAAACATCGAATTTTAATTCCTCCGACTCTTGATTTAACCGTGGGCACCATCTCATGTAATCATATATTCCCTTATTTCTATGCTTCTAGCATAATTTGCGTTAATACGGGTCCCTGAAAAGCTTCTGACGCCGAGCAGCTTCCCTTCTCATTTTACCTTTTATTCGTTTTTTGAAAAATTGTAATTATCGCCATAATTTTTACGTTCTCTGCTGCCCCTTGCTCTGTTTCGGTTATCCACAAACCGTTCCCTGACTTGAAGGTGACGCCTTACCAGATCCCCTCTTCTCTTTGGGTAATCTACAAGACATTTGTAATGACTGCAAACTCGCATCCCCTCTGTTTACTTTCGTACAGCTGATCCCCGCCATTGAAAGGTTGCCTAGGGGCTTGTCTCCTCTGTGGAGGAGGAGGGGACTCGTATCTCTCCCTCGCTTTCCTCCCATTTCTCCTTGTTTGCGAACCTCCTCTCCTTCCCTTATTCGCTTTTGAGAAGCCGGCACTCACCTGAAAGCTCCTTTATTGCTTTAGCTAAGGCTTCAATTTCGTTACATGCCCCTCCCCCCTTTTTTCTCCGCTGTCTTCCATTTCCATGGATTCTAGGGTATATTTTTTCGGTCTTTTCCGCCGTGTATGTTAATTTCACAGCTTCATCAATATTTTCAGGACATCCCTGCAATACCGTAGCTTGCAATTTTGAGTGAAGACCTGATAAGAAATCTGCAACTTTAACTCACCAACCATGTCTGTTTCCTGTCTACCCTCAAACATTTGATCAGCTAATATCTCCAATCTCTCTAAATATTTCCTGACGCTCTCTCCCACCTTTTGCTTTCAGGCTACAAACGTTTTTAATGGCACAGGTTTAGGCTCACTGCTTACAAAGATCTTTAAAAATTTCTCTTTGAAGCTACAATAGCTTTTTTCGTGATAAAATTGTCTACTTCTAGCCACAAGGGGAGCCGCGTTTCCCCTGCATTTAGCCCTTAAAACCAGGATGGTTTCGACATCATTCCAGGATGCCAACTCCCTCACATCCTCTAAGTGGTTCAAAAAATCATTTGTCTCTAAACTCTCGTCATTTGCAAATGTGGGCACTAGGTTTAAAAATCCTGATATTGCGCTGCTATTGCGCTGCTATTGCGCCCCCATTACTATTTGTCCTTGCTCCTATTCTAACACTGGCGCCATTCTGAGTTTTGTTTTGCGTGCAACACAGGTCGTTCAGTTCAATTTACCAAGAGTCTTTTTTTTCCTTGTACAATTTTTAAAACGAACAATCTTAACTAATACAATTTATTTTTAACACTCGTTCATTTACAACGCGGTTAAACCAAATTTCCTAATGACCAAATAAGTGAAGCAGAAGGAAGAAAAAAAAAATTTTTTTTTCCTTTTACTTATTTTATCCAAAATGCCGTACCAAGTTTTTGCCTGTCAACGGCACCAAATATCGTAAACCTTTAGTTGGCTTTAAGTAAACGTTTAGTTTAAGATTAGCTACAAAGACAAAAGGTGAATGAGCCAGTCCTATTTATATGTGAAACATTCGTAAAACAAACAATAATTTAATAAATGCGAAATACTGGAAATACATCACCGTGATCGTATAGATGAAATAAATTATGGCCAACAATCTATTTCATATTTATAGCGCGAAATGGCTATCGAATTGACTGATTGTATTTGATCATATACTACCAATTTTGTGATTAACAGGAAAGTTGCTTAAGATTAATCTGATGAGTGAACTCTGCTGTTTGACAAATAGCTAGCAATAGCTCACCTTAGTAAATCATCAATATGCATAAATTATTCCAGTTTGATTCTGATAATGCGTGTCTACCATTAAACTATGTTCCCTCCTTAGCCTAGCCCTCGTTCTAGGCCGTATATATAAACAACATTTAATCGAGCCTAACCTTATCCACCCTGCAAACTCATTCGGGAATAAAACGGGAATGATTCACATGTAGTGTCCCACGATGACTCCTCATTCTTGGGCCACAAGCCTGCTCCAGGAATGTCTCGGTATTGTATGTTTGATGGTATAACGCACTGCCACTGATACTCCTTGCACCGTAAATGCCAGTCGTAAAACAATCTACGCTCAGCCTCACTCGGCTCCTTGCTTCGGAAACGCCAGTCGTAAACAATCAATGCTCAGATCCGCTCGGTTTCTTGATTCGGAAACGCCAGTCGTAAACAACCAACGTTCAGACTTGCTCGGCTTCTTGCTTCGGAAACGCCAGTCGTAAACGATCAACGCTCAGGCTGGCTCGACTTCTCGCTTCGGAAACGCCCCTTGCTCCACAAATTTGCTCACGTCGCTATCAACTCTGTTAACACCTCACTGTCGAGGTTTACTATACTTCTAATTTCGAGCCACTTGGCCCCGGCACAACTCTACGCTCGATGCGTCACTCTCTCCGACCTCTGCGAACCTTTTCTGTCTGGCTCCCCACATCGTCTCTCGCTTACCTATCTTCCTACACCCTCTCTTAATAATTTCTCGATCTGTCCATCACCTAGAACGTACCAATCACTTCTCAACCAATATTTCTAGACAAATCACAATTACCGCCCTCAACTATGGCTCCTCCTTACGACCTATACAATGCTTAACCACAAACAAGCACGGCCCGACTTGAGTACGTCCCTAACATCTTCCTTCTTCTCGGGATTTAAAACAGCGAAAACCACGAGGAGTTATAACCCCTATAAACCGACTGTCAATTTTATTATTTTGCCTTTGTTATATTCGATTTTCATTGGCGCCTCTTGGTCGTTAAATCCGCCTAGGCTGGGTGTTGCGGTCACCTTGCTGGACCGCCGTGCTCTCCGCTTTCTTTCCAATACAACTAATCCTTCAATAATTCATATCTCTTTACCACGAAGGAGAAGCTCCTAAAATTTCTAAATACACAGTTTATGGCTCTCCATACGTAAATGCAATAATGAAATCCTATCGAGTTGCTTTAGAATTAGAGAGTTGCGAATTAATGTTAATTGAAACCCGCTAAATTTAAATATCGACCTTAGGCGATTTTCTTTCACTTGCTTGTTTAATTCTAACACTTATACGTCAGCCTAGAACTACAATACTTCCCTATGTTACTTCATGTAGTTCCCCTTCAACTTTATTAACCCGAGGTAATTGCTTTGTTTGCAACATCCTCGGCACGGTCCAGACATCTTACGACCTTTAGAGCGCTTTTTTTTTTTTTTAAACTCTCGGCGTCGGCTTCACCGGTAAGTTTTGTTTAAAGAAAAAACCACTTCTCCATCTTCCTCTAATCAGTGAGAGTGAAAATTAGAGATGAGACGGGCTTGGTCTCTATATTTCATATCGTTTTCGAGCTCATCAGACCGATACAATCGAAGCTAAAAACTGACTTTTCAATATCGAAATTCTCCAAGGAATACAATTATGTGATTCGTTTTCGAGGATTGTAGAAACGTACTGTCCGTTCACGAAAAGTAGTCCGATGAAACAGTTAGAAATAACGGGAGGTGACGTCACAAACGGCCTAGCCGATTACAGTAGAGGGGGACCCAATTTCAGAACTGGATTTTAGCGAACGTTTGTCTGTGCCCAAAACCAAGTTCTGAAATGAAGTCCCTTACCCCCCCTGCTGTAATCGGCTAGGTCGTTTGTTACGTCACCTCCCATTATTTCTAAATGTTCCATCGGACTAATTTCCGTTAACGGACAGTATGTGCGTATGAAAATTCGAAAGAAGTTAAATGTAGTTTAGCAAGTGTTTTAAATTTAAATCGTACGTCAAGGGGTTGAAGTTATTTTTGAAGTTTCGGGTTCGGGTGATCTCAAATTGCAAGCTTTTGAGTTCGGGCCTCGAAAAATGAGCCTTAACTCACCTCTAGTGAGGATTGGCCCCCCCCCCCTCCCCACACACACACCACCTCAGAAGTGGGAATGGCTGGCCCTGCAGTGACTCAGTGGTAACGCGTTCGCCTAACCCGCCGTTATCCCAGATTCGACTCCCAATGGTTCCCCCTCGCCCCCCCAAGAAAGCTTACCTATTAACTGCTCACTATAGTCCGGGGTTTAAGATAATATAAGATACACTTTATTCAGGAGAATCACACAGATTA
>QLNU02014802.1:171324535-171347561 GCA_006491805.2 Dysdera silvatica | reverse complement strand
TAAGAGGTTCGGATTCCTCGGAAAACTGTAGGTTCTGGCGCAGCATGACGCTTGCTGTCCTCTCGCCATAAAACTCCCAAACAGAAGTGGGAATGGACCGGGGCCTTTCGCCAACTAAATCTTGCGCTCGAGGGCGTAGCTATTCAAAACTTATGGGGTCTCAAGACCGAGCAGTAAGATTAATACGTCGTTAGGCGAACACTATTCTTCGTTATCCAATGGGGGGTTACGCTCCCTCTTTCCTAAACCGGCTGCCGGCACTGACCTCAAATAAGTGGAGATTTAAGTGGTTAATTACTCGTGAAGAGTCCGTATCTTATAGTGAGATACAGCGATCATTGGTTTTTATAACAAAATTATCGCCGTGTCTCGTATGAAGTGTAAGCATATTTTCATCATCGGCGCTGACGGCATAAAAATATTCGTGGGGACAATGTACAAGTAGAAGTAATTTTGTTTGGAATTGAAGGGTGAATATGGAATTCTAACATCAACATTGACGGGTCCCCCCCCGCCCCCTCCTGTTAACGGCGCCCGTGATTGTCATCCTAGGGTCACGTTAAATATTCTGTCTCTGACGGCCGTAGTCTTGGGGATGCAACATATACAAACCGATATGCCTTATTTAATGACAGTACCTCGAGCCATAGCTCCCATGTCAGAAGGAAGAACTTAAAAAATTAGCTGAAGACTCCTTCAGAAATTGTCCTCCTTTTTATTAGTATGCCCCCTTTTTTTTTTTAATTAAATTCATTTTACATTTCTTTTTTTAACCGTTGCTTTGGGAATGAACTTCCATTTCTAAATCGAGAGCTACCTGCCGAAGTTACGTAAACAGGTTATATTAAATGCTGTTATATAAACGGTTGGTGTTATATAAACGTTTGTGGGCGCCACTTCCTTCAACCGCAGAAACCTGGAACGGGATACGTAGTTCCACTCTGGAACTACGTATCCCGTGGATATAAATCTTCTGATGTTGTGGCTTCGGTGTTATGTATTGTCCAGGATTCCAAATTTATGAGCTTACGTATATGTGAGTCAGATGGCCGCGTTACGTAAATGGACGAGAGAAGCGCGGTTGCTTACAGCGTAGATGCTACTGGCAGAGTAGTTTCGTAACTACCGACTTATATAATCAGTTCTGTTTTCTTCTTCCTGCTCAGTTTAATCGTCTCGTCTGCTGGTTTTCCCCTCCTCCCATTATTTATCTCCCCCCCCCTCAATTCCAATGCCCCCCGGGCAATAGCCGTTCTAGAAAAAAAATTGGGGGCACAAATTTCGGTGTTGTCGCTTTTGTTGGGGACGGGAATCTTGTCGCTTTTGAGGGGTCTACTACAGGCTTTTCCCCTCAGCAGCATCTGTTTCAGCTTTAGTCCTCCGTGTTCTCTTAGGGGTTATGTACAAATTTATGGAAGTTATTTAATTTGAATATAACCTTATTTTTAATCTGTTAAACAAATTATTAAATAATATTACGTATTAGGAATGTAAATGAGCGTAGATCACAATAATTAAAAAAGGAAAGAGCAATAAATCAAAATAATTGAAAAGAAAAAAGCAATATATCACATTTAATTCTGATTTAATTCAAAAATATAATACTGTATGTGTGTTTTGGCTACAATTGTATTCATTAAAAATGCGTTGAATACGAATTTATAATATGTCATTTTGAGAAAGTCTGATCAAGTCTTGTCAAAAAAGCAGTGGCGGCATTCGATTGGTTTAGAAGTTTCTAATCATAGTTGTCGTCATTCTTGCCTTTGGGTCAGACAAAGCCATAGAAACTAATTGATTAGACGACAGTATGTCGGGGCTTTGCAATGCTTTGTTTGTGGGTACATTTTCTTCCGGCAAAAACTGAAATTTAGTTTTTTAATTTATGTCATAAAACTTTTAATTTAAATGGGATTTGTCCTGTGGCAAAACTGAATGAAACAATTGGGATTCGCGAATGCATTTGGTCCTAGATTTGAGGGCCAAAGTCAATCAGATATATCTGAAGAGGAAATATATGTAATACAAACCACCTAAGTAATTCTCTTAGTGTATACAAAGCTTTGAAGAATATGCATTCTTCCATAAAAACAGAGGTTTATTTGCATTTAGAAAGAGTCATTAGCGTTCAATAGTTGGCACACCGACAAACAGAGGCAGATTTACAATTTTCCCGCTGTAAACTTCAGCCTAGTTAACATATAGGGAAATCCTCCATTGCCGATTAAGATATAACAGTGGAACTGAAATAAAATGCGATGAAAGCAGAGAAAAGACGAAATATTCGAGGAAATCATCACCATCTAGCTTAACTGTCTTAGATGCTGTCAAATTGATCGAAATATTACAACATTTTATCCCAAATGTATATCGGAATTTCCTAGATTTAAGAAATATGGCGCCACTACTCCCTGGACAAACCAAACAAATGCAAATATCAGATTACTTTCCTTTATCATAAATACTATTTTTTTTTTTAAACTTGGCTTTTCTAAATATTTAATGATGGAACATTCTATTATACGTCTATATAACTTAATAATACATAATGTTTTCAGTTTTTGTATTTTATTTATTTTTCAGTTTTAAATTTAAAACGTAATTTCCGATTTTAATTTTATCATTATGTACATGCTTTTAAATTAACGGAATTGTAGTTAAAATACACATATAGTATTATATTTCCGAATTAATTAAATTAGGATTAGTTATTTGTGATTTAAGCTTATTTATCTGCAATATTATACAATAATTTGTTGAATAAATTAGTATACAATAATTTGTTGAATATATTAGTATACAATAATTTGTTGAATATATTAGTATGCAATAATTTGTTGAATATATTAGTATACAATATTCGGTGAATATATTAGTATACAATAATTTTGTTGAATATATTAGTATATTAACAATTTGTTGAATATATTAGCATACAATAATTTGTTGAACATATTAGTATACAATAATTTGCTGAACATATTAGTAATAATTTGTTGAACATATTAGTATACAATAATTTGTTGAACATATTAGTATACACAATTTGTTGAACATATTAGTATACAATAATTTGTTGAATATATTAGTATACAATAATTTGTTAATGTTAGTATACAATACCGTTGAATATATATACAATAATTTGTTGAATATATTAATAAAAATAGTGCGGCATCCAAATAATAATTCGATTTCATTTAACCTTGTCTATAACGATAAATTGTCTATAATGGTACCCTTTCCCGGTTCCTAGAATATTGTTACAGACAGAGTTCACTGCTTCATATACATTATACTCTACTTTGTACATTATTGTTCAAAATAATCCCGTTCTTAACTATAATTAGCAATTATAGGTAACAGAACAATTAAAAATCACAGTTACTGGATATTATGAGAATTATAAATCACAATATTGTGATTTAACCAATACTAACTTAATAATTAATACGATATTATTTCATCGGATACAGAGTAAAACCTCCAGAGTAACCACCCTAGGTTCCATAAAAAGGTGACCTCTTAATGGAGGTCTATGGTAAAGCTGGATAAATATGTAAATAGACAGAAAATAATAAAACTTGCATACATAATTGGTAAGTTTTTATTACATTAGTATGCAAAATATCAAATTAAAGAGTACAATTTGTGGTTTGAAATTTTACACAACTTTTTAAGAATGAATTAGTGATGGATTAAGGGCGGTGCGACCGGTGCCGTCGCACTGAGCGCCAAGTCATGGAACTCTGGCGTACGCATGGGATGTTTATGGGGTTGTAACCCCCCATCGCAATGAAATTTTGTATATTTAACTTAGAAATACATGGAGTTGTAGCTCTTTAATACCCCTTATGAACTTTCTGCGTACGCCAATGCGCATCAGGGCGCCAAAATGGCCTAGTTACTCCGGAATGCAGACAAGGCTAAGTCCAATTTGATAATCTAATCGCTTATTCTTAAATAGGTTTCAACAAACCAAATCGATGTCAGGGTCTTAAGCGGGTTATGCTGCAGCATTTACTCGGGACCTATACATGTGATGTAATATTTCCAATTTGTGTTACTGTATGTATTAAATGAAAACATAAAATAAATAAAATGTAATATAATTAAATAAATTTAATGCGTACTTCACATGTGTAAATAAACTTACGTAAATAGGTAAGTTTTCTGACTGCAGTATATAACTATGTTTACTTCCTCACGTTTTCTGAAACTGATAAGAATAAATTCAGGCTAATAAGTGAAAACTACTTCAAAAAAGATGAATTTACTTGACTTGACATAAGACATTCCAGTTTATTGAAACTGACATATATATATAATATAAAGGCTTTAATTTTTGACTCATCAGGAAAAGTATTTGCAGTTTAGTTACATGATATTTGTTGTAAGGACATGTTAGTTGTTATCGTGGCTTTCCGTCTCGTCATAATATTCAGTATTTTTTACAATAAGATTCAGTAACTTATTGAGGAAATTACTTCGAAATAAAGAAACTATGCCACGAAAGGTATCATTTTGAAAATAATTAATACCTAGCGGGGGAAGCGCCAAATTTTGGGTTGGCACAGTGCTCCATCTAACCTAAATCTATCTGTATAAGTATTACGAGTGTTGCCAGGACAACCAATACAGATAAAATAGAATAATTTCTTACCACGAGAAATGAAATATGTAATTGAAGAGTTTGGCAACAAAGAAGAACGACTCCATTTCGAAGTTTTTTCAGGAGAACTGAAAAACTGAACTTATTGTTAACTGCACCAATAGCCTAGGCCCATCTTTGAATGCGAGTTTCTTCATATTCTAGTCGTTTTTGAAACTAAAGGGCCTCTGATTTGAATTGAGTGTGGAAAATCCTATAAGAATGCGTCAATAACTAAATGGAGTTGTCCATCTTTGATACCAAGCTCCTCAAAAATTTAATTCTTTCACAGTTACAATTTGAAGAACTGCATTTTAAATAACTTCATCGTACATTGAATAAATTTTAAAATAAAAATGTTCTGAAACAAATCTATCATGCACGCGATAATGACGTTATTAAATGTTATACTATTGGATTCATGAAGTGAAATGTCAATCTCACTACATATCCACTTCGAAATCCAGCTTGTTCTCTTGGTTGAGCTGCATCTAATTTTTTCTGCAGGCGATATGTTAGCACTTTTGTGAAGATTTTATAAATAGCAGGTAACAAGCTAATTGGTCGGTAATTTTTTAAATCCTCTTTATCACCTTTTTTATGCAAAAGAATTACTGTTGCAGAATCCCATTGGTTTGGTATGTTACCGCTGTTAAGACATTTGGTAAAGAATTTTGCAAGTATGTCTTCTACATATTCTCCAGCTTCTTTTAGGATATCTAATGTAATACCATCATCACCAGGGGCTCTTCCTTTCTTCATACTTTTTATTGCAAATGCTACTTCTTCTTTTAAGATTTTAGGAGCTATTCCTTCGACTATTTCAGAGTCTTCGTTTAATCCACTGTTACTTTCATATAGATTTTTGTAGAATTCTTCAACTCTTCTAAGTATTTCTTCCCTATTTCTTGTTACAGTGCCATCCTCTCCTTTTAATGCAATGATGTGTTTCTTCCCAATAGACAAACTCCCTTTAACATCCCTAAGGCTCTTGTTGCTTTCAATGGCCTTCCTTACTAACTCACAATTGAATTTTCTTATATCTTCTTTCATGTTTTTGCGCAGAATTTTACAACCTTCTACAAATTTAATCCTGGAACTGGTATTTCGATTGTCCACCTTCATATCTCTTCGCCTTTTCATGAGCTGTTTCGTCTTCTCAGATAATTTGCTATTGTGCTTTTTACAGGTTACACCACCAATTTCCCCAGCAGTTTCAACTATTGTCTTAACAATGTTTTCATTTGCTTCTGAGATATCAACTTCTTCAATAAGTCCCTCCATGTTTCCTTAAAACTGTATGTACAGTCCTACCTTATCTGGAGCAGAATGATCTTTGTTGTCCTTGCGCCATAAACGTACCACCAATCAATAAACAATTCCTTCCAGTGCAGAAAAGCGATTTTTTAATTCCTTCGGTCTCTTCCTTTCAGTTTTTTTTAAATGTACATGATCATTTGAACTCTCATATTTTATTGCTACGCTTCTGTGTAACCACAGTTGGTTTTTTAATAACTTATCGTTCGGTTACAATTTTTATTTTTAGTTTGGAGTATCTTTCTTCTTCTTATTATTATTATCGCTGTATGGAGAAAAGAACGTGGCAAATAACGCCAATTGCCTCTTTTATTGCAATTTTTCCGACAGACGTCACGTGATGTTATGTCTGGCTATGTGTTTGTCAGATAGTTGAGGAAAGAGAGTGTCTAATAGCGACTTCTTTGCGCAGTTGCAGATGTCTACTTCCGTATAAAAGTTTCCCGCGAAAATCTGTAGTGACCCGCCCACAATATCAATCCTTCCTGGTTTCAATCATGCGCAAATGGATCAGAGCCGTAGCCAGGATAGGGCTATAGGCGGCTGAGCCCCCCCTGGAAATGTAGTCAGCCCCAACCTGGAAAATATTTTTTTCTCAAAAATCAAATATTGTAGAATTTTATTTTAAATTTTTTGTTTTGTACGAAATTGTACATAACAATGGGAATTGTTCTTTGATGTTAAAAATGTATTCAAAATAGCTTTCTACGGTAGATCTTGTGTATGTAATTTTTTTTACATACGTTTGAGTCTTCATATACTTTATAATAAGGATTGGGGAAATTATAGAGAGGTATACTAAAATTTATAAGTTTTTAATGCAAAATTTATTTTAAGAAATTTATTTATTAATTTTAAATATATTAGTCTACTTATATATTTAGTGTTATTAAATATATTAATAAAATACATCAAAACATTCACGAATTTTAAGCCCCTGTAGCTTTGTGAGCGCCCCCTCCGATAACAAGCATCTAAGCTACTGGCCAGAAATGACGATAACTATTTAACGTTTGCCAGCCAAGAATTTTGCGTGTTTACCAAATATTCCTGACGTGGAAGAAATTGAACACCGTTACGTAAAACAGAATAAATTTCTGGACGGGCATGGAACTGTGGGGGGGGGTCGTGAACAAATTGCTTGGAAGTAGAGGATAGCCCCTATTTCTTAATATTGCTAGGGACATGATTACTGCATATTTATTAAATCCTTAGATTATTATTTATTTGTAAATAAAGAATTCTACGTGGTTAGTCTTTTTTCTTTTTTTTTGGTATGGCGCAAGGATAGTCAGGATTATGCTGTGCAAAGACCTACAACTCTCTTAGGAATCATGGAACCTTTCGGGCCTGAAAAATCAAACCTCGGACCACGTATCAGTGAAAAGAAATGTTCGTTAGCATTTGGGTTCAAACCCGAATATGATGAAAGGTATGCGAATCTTCACCACTGCACTATCGTAGTCATAGCTACAGGTAATGGGCATAGAGTTATATGGCCCCCATGCGGCCTGAACTCCGCCTAAAAATATCTAAAATAAATTACAATTTTACATATACTGTAGAACTGTATAAAGTGACCACTTTGTAGAAGAGAGAATTGGTAGGGATTTTTCCATGCCTATACCGAAGTTTAGAAATGCCAACTTGTATGGATTTTAACTCCACCTTACGTTTTACAGTCCATACCAAGAAAACTACGGAAACCTCATTCAAGATCCGAAAGTGCAATTTTCTACCGGCCCCTAAAAATTTTTTCAAATGTTTCAGGAAAACACTTCGCGATGGTTCGCGTCCTTGTTTCATAACACTTCATGTTGACTTGTCCACTCCTCCACCGGCCGTCTATCCAGCATATCAATAGCGGAACCAACACGTCAGATTCCCACGCGCCGTGTGGATCAGCCGAGAGGGAGAATAACAAATAAAATCAGTACCTTTGTGTAAAAGCGCATGCGAACTGTTTCTATTATTCTTTACGTATAATTCAGCGGAAAATTGCTTTCACCGGATTAAAACAACGAAATGAAACGCAGCCGTGATTGTGAAACAGCTGGGGGAAAAAAAGGGGGCAGACAATTTACCTGCAAGTGTATCGCGATATTTGTAGTAAGGAATGGCCGTTTTGCGAAGCATCAAAAGCTTTTACATGAACCTGCAGTTTTACCACGTTTTGAATAACTTTTTATTCGCAGCATTTTATTAAAATTTCAGTAAAATTTCCTCACTGTACTTTAGAAAATAGCGCGCAATTGGCGTCGAATTTTTGTGACATACGTGTCGGAATATTTCCCCCGTCTGCTTTCGTTATCTACACATGCAGAGGCTTGTAGATTAATTTAAAAGTAAATTTACCTGTTAAATAAATTTAATTAATTTACGTAATTTATAATTCTATTCCGTGAAAAACAAAACAAAAAACAAAAACAATAAATAACGCTACCTTATGCTTATTTGTAGAACTTAAAAAAAAATTAATAAATTCATGTTTTGTTTAAAAAACGACTTTAATGTTAATTAAAGAGCGAACATTTTTTTCGATGCTCGATTTTGTCCTTTATGCGCCTATAGAAACCAATTTTCCTGTTCAAAATATAAAATTGTGGTGTTTACTTTTCTACAAAGCTGCTGCAAAAGGCTTTTTTTTTTTTGCAAAACCGATACGAAAAGTTATTGTTCCTTCTACGCACGAAACTGATGCGAAAGGACATTTCTCCTGCTTGCTACAAATGGTATTGGTGAGAGTGTGATTACTGTATAAATACATAAAGTTGAGTCACATTATTGGGATATTTGGATATTGTTTCAAGGTGGTGGTGGGGGGGTACATATATTGCTCTGTAACGATGCAGGTGTTTTACCTATAAAAAATATTTTTGTGGGAAATAAAAGAGCGTGGTTTTACGGAAAACTACGGAAAATTCTTTTTTTTTTTAAGACTCCTACTTTCTCAGGTTGGCATCTCTGCCGAAGACTTGTGTATAGTAATTATGGGTGCCCTGAGGAGGGTTCTAGGGGGTGCACTGCACCCACCTCTGGGTATGGAAAAAAGGAGGGGGAAGGGCTAAAAACATAAGATACTATGGTCCAACAACATTATTCAATTGGAATTTTTCCTGGGTGCACCCTCTTGCATATATAATTCTGGGGGTACCCATGATAGTGACCATTGCAGTCCAGTCCAGTCCCGAGAGTGGTTACCTTAGGCAGGTTCTACTGTATATATAATATGCAAGGTAGTTCAGAATAGTAGGAAGTTTTGCAGGTAAGTTCTTGAGAAGAGTGGCCACAGAAGGTGGCACTGTATTCTCAGAAGGTAGTTCAGAAGAGATGTTACCACATTTGCCTTTTCAATAGTTAGTTGTAGAAAAAACTTAAGAGGGAAACAGTATTCAGATTATGCAAAGATGTTGGATATATTTATTTTGAGAGGGGGTTGTTTATTTAAAAAACTATGGAATTTAACTTTTTATATGGGGCCCTTTACCAAGAAATTTCCAATTAGAAAAATATTACCCTATATCACATTAGTTAAATAAAAAAGGTTTTACATTTATAGGTGAAACAGGTTGCTAAGGTGTCCAGTATTTATAATCCCAGGGTTGATTCCCAAGCAAATAGGGACCATCTACAAATTAAAAAAAAAAGTCATAATGCTTTAAGTTCTGAACTTGTGTGCCAACAAGTTCGTGTGTATACGCATTTTTCCACCACCAGTAATATCCTCTTGTTGCCATTATTTCTTCCAAATAGCGATAAAAGTTTGAGTGATGAAATTTAACTTTAAATAACTCATCAAATATTTTACTTGGAAATGAGAATTTTCCTTTGTTTGACTAACTAGATATAGGCATTGGCGTACGCAGGGGGTGTTAATGGGGATTGTAACCCCCCATTGTAATGAAATTTTGTATATTTAACATAGGAACATATGATTTGTAGCTCCGTAATCCTCCCATCGAGCCTATACCCTCTACTTAACTTTACAAAAATATATATATAGATGGATAAGACTCATAAGCATAATTGGGGGATCAGGGCATGTCTCCAGTTTTTAGAGTAAGGATAAAATTATATTTCCCCCCAAAAGTCTGGAGAGCTTTTATACTAGATTCCTCCTGGAGGTTTAAAACCTCCAGGTTATGCCTATGACAAGAATAATAACTCATATAATTCATTTGCTTATAAAAATAACAGCATATAACTGTTGATAATAGGAAATATATAATTTATATATTACGTTCTTTTAGATCCTGTGAACCACTTAGCTGTGAGGAGAAGATCCAGTGCTTGCTTTTCCATCGGTCAATATCTTGCTGCCCTGAATGATGCTGAAACTTCATTGAAACTCTGCCCGTCTCCAGAAGTAAATGACATAACTATTTAAATCAGTGTTTCTCAAACTATAGTCACTCATGGACCACCTTAATGCGGACTACAAGCGGAGGGGTTTGGGTACCTTCTCTGAGAGAACTTTGTAAAATACAATGTTGAAAATCGAGATTGAGAATTCTGGGTATAATATTGTGTCTTACCTACTGACTGACCACTGCCAGTTTTAAGCTAAACGATTTTTTTTTTTTGAGAGAGAGACAGAGTTCATCATTATTAAAACATTTAAAGTATTTGTTATCTGATAGATGTTAAATTACTCGTAAAGAAAAGAATGATTTTCCGGCGCCTGGTGGGACCCGAACCCACGACCTCCTGATTGCCGGTCAGGTGCTCTACCTACTAAGCTACAGGCATCAATCATTTCCTCCTTTACGAGTATATATAAAGCTTTCTTTGAACAAGTTCGCCATTGATGTGGCAGTGCTGTGACTTCTCTGTTACCAAAGCGACAAGACAAAGAAGCAAGAATCTCCGATATAACGAACTAGCATTAATATTATTAAATCAATTTTTTTCCATATTAGCAGATGATGTGGCAACAATAGATATATAGATGAGTTTTCTGGTCCCACCAAGTGCCAGAAAACCATTCTTTTCTTTACGAGTAATTTAACATCTATTGTTGCCACATCATCGGCTAATGTGAAAAAAAATGATTTAATAATCTGATATCTGAATTTTTTATATTACTTAAACATCTGCAAGGATGTCACTTTTAGAAATTTCATTATCTGCAGTGAATTTTTAGTCATCGCAAATGGACATTTTTTCAAGCCTTGCGATATTAGCATACATTTTTTTTCTGAAAATTTTTGAAGAATCCACAAATAATTTGATAGGCCAATCACTGCAGACTATACACACACACACAACACCACACACATGAGAGAGACACAAGAAATATTGGTTTTAACTCTTGTTTGTAGAAAAGGTGCTGTCGAGTTAAGCGCTATTTACTTTCGATTGAATTGTTTACGATTTTCAGCTGCCATTTTATGATAAGTTCCACAGCCTTTAAATATAAATTTATCTTTTGATTGGTTATTTCTAAATGTAATATTCACATATGCTAATAGTTATTGTGTTTCAATATCCATTGTTGCATGTGGTTATTGGTTTTCTTATAATTTTCCTATTGAATCTTTTAACAACTGTCATTATTTTTAGGGTTATTTACAAAAAGGCAATGCACTCATTAGTTTAAGAAGGAACGACGAGGCCATTAGTACATATTTTCAATGCTGCCTCATTTTTTCCAAGTCAAAGTCTGCAAAAGTGGAGCTTAAAAAGGCATGACACTCCCTATTATTACTATTAAACTTTAAAGTAATAAACAATGGAAAAAGTACTCTTGTGTAGACTATTGATATTTAAATTGTTATTGGTTTGTTGGGAATATCGCCATGATTTTATTTTATCTGTGTCGTGAACGAATAAATCTATTTTTTTTTTTAATTGGCATTTAAATTTTGATTTTCAATTTTCTGAAATTAAAGTACTCATACACAGTGCAAGGCGTGACTTTTGTTATTAGTGATGTGGAATTAGTGGCTTTTTTGTGGAAGGAATACTTGTTTTAGGCTAGTAGTTCTTGAACATTTACTGTGTAGTTGGGTTTAGAAATAGGCAAGAGGAGAGACAAGATATAGAGGAAAAAATATTTTAAGGCAGCTCTCTCTTTGTCATATTTTTTTATTCACGGAGGTACAATTTTTGATTTTCAAGGAAAACTGAACTATCATAAATTTTGCACTTTAAATATAATTGGGGTCTTGCAGCAGTAACATGTTCACCAAACATGCTGTTAACTTGGGTTTGACTCTCAATATTGTCTCTCCTCCCCCCCAGAAAAAGAGAATGCTTACTGTGTAATTGCTACTTACTGTAGTGATTCTTTAAGCCTTAAGAGGTACAAATTTGGCTGTGTGGTGGCGCAGTGTGGTCACACGTTCGCCTAGTGTACCATTAACTCTGGTTCGACTTTCAACGGTGAAAAGAATGCTTACTCGGAGATCTCATAAAGATTGCACTGCTCACAGTAGTCTTTTTTTTTCCCCTAGAAGAGGTTTTCTTTTTTTTCCCCTAGAGGAGTAAGAGGTTTGGATTCCTTGGAAAACAGTAGGTCCCAGCACAGTATGACCATTGTAGTCCTCGAGTCGTAAAACTCACAAACAAACAAACAAAAGGTACAAATTTTCTTGGGGAAACTAGATCCTGTTGCAGCAAGACCTTTGTCGTCGCTACACTATAAAAATGCCAACAAAAGTATGTTTGAATTGATTTTTAATTGATTTTTAATTGATTTTTTTTCATAGCTAATACAAGAATTAATATCAGAGGACGGTTTGCTTAGTTCCTGTCAACAGAAGAATCAGTGTCATCTTTTGTCTCATCAGTTGGGCCGTCTCGGAAGGAAGAGACCCAGAAGTGGAAGTGGCGGAAGTCTCACCAGCACTGATAGCGATGATGACTCGAGGGTTTGTCACATTCATATTCGTTTCGTTAAAAAAATTGTGATTTTTAACGTGTGTGTCTCAAGTTTAAATATTGGCAGATGCTTGTGTTATAGTTAGAATATGTTAAGCGGTTATGGTTAAGTTGGCAATTTGGCTTCAAATGAACGGTTTTAAAATGCCAAACTTAAAACAATCAGTTCAAAACGCCATTTTCTTTTCCCATGCTATTTCCCTATTCAGTGACATGACGTGCATTTCCACTCTTATCTGGTGGTAGTGTTTCCACATTTTTGAGGACTTTCAACCTTAAGTATTGTCGGCTTTAGGTTTTCCTCTTCCTGTTTTATTGGAAATACTCTCCCTTCCAACTCTTCAATGCAGATGGTCTTCATTTGTTGATTTGTATCCCCATCACCTAAGCAATCCTTTCCTGATCTTTTCTATGAACTCATTTTGGGTAGGAAGTGTTACTTAGTTAGCACTAGATTAAGGTGGGCTTACATGGATTACATGGGCTCCTAGGCTGGAAGAATAGAAAAGAAGGTGGCCCTCACGGTATTTAGTTGGTAAATAATGTTTTTCCGTGATTCCCATGGTCCTTGAATTTTTTTATTAGTCAGGACCCTTGAAAAGTACTCGAAAGCTGATAAATTTTGTGGTTGGTCCTTGAAAAGTCCTTGAATGTTTCCCAAAACCTTTTTTCAAGTTTTGGCAAAAGAAAAAAAAAGGGATATTTCCCTTATTTCCAATGTACTATGTAAGATCCTTGAAAAAAATATTTGGTCCTTGAAAAGTCCTTGAATTTCATCAGGACAAAGGAGTGGGGACCATGTTTTCTTTGAAGTCCATTATTTTCAATGTCCAAGTTTATTAATAATGAAAATTTCTCAGGCATTTGTAAATAAATGAGATTAAAATAGCTTCTAATCTTAAATAGCACCAGGTCTCCGTGGAGCCTACTTAGCCAACATGTAAATCCGGCATTGTTGACAATAGAGGGCGTTTAGCTTTAAATAATGGTCATTAACCGTGGACTTCAGAGGCATAGCCAGGAGGGTTTGAGGGTTTTAACCCCCCCCCAATCATAATGAAATTTTGTATATTTAACATAGGAATATATGAGTTGTAGCTCTGTAACCCCTCCCATTAAGCCTATAACCCCCCTTACGAACTTTCTGCTTATGCCACTGATGGACTTCACCTTTAAGTTTATTTAACGCTTTTGGAAAGGCTTAAAAATTGTAATTCTGAAACCGTTAATAGTGCATTTTTTATAGTATGTAAATGAATACATTATGTAGTGGTTAACGTTTTGAAAAATTTCTGTAGTCATCGCCTGTTGACAAGGACGTTGATTACACCGGTCATGTTATGCACTTGCAAAGGCTTTTTGATAGAGTTGTACATGAATTGCAGCGAGGAAAAGGTAAATGCCATGTTTGAGTTGCAAATAATCATACTTTCTTCTTACATGATAGTTACTTACATTCATAAATACTACTTAATAGTTATTAACAGTTGTAACAATTTTTTTTTAAAATTTAGTTAAGTGTGTGGTATTACACAATTAATGTGAAATCGTGGTTAAATCAATGATTAGTTTTCTTTTGTGATTATTGACTGAATAAATAAATGAATGGTGTTATATATCACCGTTGGTATTAATACTGTGGTGAAGTGGTATTTTGCACAGTTTTAAATTATGAATGGAGAGCTTTCATAATCTTACGTATGGTGCCACAGTGGTTCTATCCATCCCTTTGGACCCACTGGTCTAGGTTTGGCTCACAGTAAGCATGGCCGTGTGTAAATAAATACATTATGGTTTGGAGGTTGTGTTAAATCATTGGACTCATCCCAGCAGTGCAGTCTTCGGATGTAAAAGGCCCTGCGGTGGCGCAGTGTGGTAACACATTCACCTAATGCGCCATTAACCTGAGTTCGACTCTCAATAGAGCAAAGAACGCTTACTCAGCAATCTCATAAAGATCACACTACCTACCGTAGTCCAGAGGTTGGTCCCCTATGCCTATAAAGGTTCAAATTTCTCGGAAAATTGTAGGTCCAGAGGTTTTCGCATTCCTTAGAAAACAGTAGGACCCGACGCAGCACGACGACTGTAGTGCTTGAGCCGTAAAACCACAAACAAGCAATCGGACGTAAAATATGTAAACGAATGTACTTTCATAGAATTTGAATGACGCTTTTGATATGATCCTTAAGGGTGGACATCCTAATAAGTAGACTACAAATAATCTTAGCAATCAATTTAGTATTTTGTAGATTACGTTAAAGTATGATATAATATATATGAGGTAGAGTTTCATTAATCTAAAAATCAGGTTAACCTGAAAATCCGGTTTTGAAAATCCGGATTTGAAAAAAATCCGGTTAACCTGAATTTTTTTCAAATGGATGCAACGGCAGCCAACTGACTGATAAGATATGAACAAACAGTCAGTGTGTGTTGCCAACTAATTGAAAATTCCCATAAAGGAAGGGGAAATTTTGCATCGCCCTCCTATCGTCTCGTCTGTTGCCCCCTGCACACCAAAGTACACACACATCAAACCATTATAGCTTACAGTCAATTCTGTAGTAAAGATTTAAAATAATTTTGCTCCCAGTTAGTTCAGATTAACAAGATACTTCTGTAGTAACGTTGTGTAGTGGAGTTTTGGATGTTAAGTAGAATGTACTGACACGTTTCAAACAGATGATGCTGTCGTTTATTAAGAACAGACTGGAGTGCACATGGAGTGATGCCATTTCTCTCCATGGTTAGTAGGTTGTGCAGTAACTCTACTTGTTGATAGGAAATAGTTTGGTAGTCAAGAAATGAAGGACAAAATTGAAAAGGGGGTTATTAGTGAGTGGGGTTTAATTGGGTATTCCCTATATTACTGAAGCTAGGAGTAGATATATGGTCATCAAGGTTGTTCGACTGTGCATTAAACGTAGAAGTTTCCAGAAATCCTAATTCGAAAGGCAATCTAGATTGACAAATGATAGAAGGTTTTGCACAGAATGGTCCTCGGTGAAGATTGCATGACGGTAGTGTGCGAAGACCACTCGTGGCATACTGTTGGACTCCAAATGTCAGAAGGTTATTTTTATTACAAATAAATTTGACACCCACGTATTAGTAGCTCAAACTAGAGCTATTTTTGTTTAGGAGAAAAAGAGACGCCGTCCTCATCCTGGATTCGAACCAGGGTCCCCGCGTTGAGCCCGCGGTGTCTTGACCTACTAGACGAATGAGGACAAGAAATAACGCTCTTTTTCTCCGTATGTAAAGGTGTAAGATATTATTACCCTTCACAGGGATAACACAATTGCCAAATATTGGTCAACACACAAAGCCACCGGGGCGAGATTTTTGTGAGTTTTTCGTGGGGATTTTTTATTACAAATAAATTTGACACCCACGTATTAGTAGCTCAAACTAGAGCTATTTTTGTTTATGAGAAAAAGAGACGTTGTCCTCATCCCGGATTCGAACCAGGGTCCCTGCATTGAGCCTGGTTCGAATCCAGGAGGAACGTTTTACTTCCATTTAAGCTGTTAGTTGTTCGGTATGATAAGCACACGTACCTAACACCACCTTAAAGTCAACAGTACAAGTTTCCAGATAATTTCCTTTGACATTGGCTTCATCTGGTGCTATATTAAATTCAGTTCTTTTATGGGAATCCAGTGCTGGATGAAAATATAGCCTAATAAGAAAGTTACATGCGTTGAAATATTGAGCAAAAACGTGCGTTGAAATATTGAGCAAAGAAAGGATTTTTTTTTTACTAAATTACAGTATAGGATGGATTTATTATATTTTTTAATGCAAAATTTTAAACTCAATATACAAGGAACACCAAAATGATCTTTCTATTCTGACCTTCCAGTTATGCTTTTATATTTCATAGCTCAAGCTGACCAACTTTTATCTGTCTTTTCAAGAATTTGTTTCAACAATTAAAAATATCAAACTCATAACTAATTAAAAATTATCTGTTTATGATGTATTTGATGCCTTTCTTTACAAAATATAGCTTATTTATGCATGGTAGCTTATAGCTCGTTTTCAAATTGTGTTTCAGACATTAAGTTCAAAAGAAGCAAGGAAGTTAATCTGTCTCTAGTCGATAAAAGTGATTTTGAATGTCCTTTGTGTATGAGGTATGTCTTCTTTTTCTTTTAATAACTGGCATATGTAGGGGGGAGGGGCTTATCGAAGGTCATTACTCCTAATCGTTATGAAATTTTGTGTGTATATACACAGGGCTGCTACTCTTATTTTTGTTTTTTTTTTGTACCTGGGCTCGAAGCTTGTATGTGCACATGATGCTGAATCTGTTTTCATCAGTGGGCCCGTTATTAGTAGCAGCCCTGTGTATTCATAGAACATATGGAGTCATAGCTCCACAAGCCCCCTTTTAATCCAGTAATCTCTCGTATCAACTTCCTGCATATGTTCCAATGCCTTTAATTTTAGGGGGATATAAGGCTTTTACAGAATTTTTTTTAGTTTTTTCATTTTCACCATGTTTTAATTAATGTAAATCTTGTTTATTTTCTTGATTTGTTTACGCAGGTTACTTTGGCAGCCGACCACCACACCATGTGGTCATACATTTTGTCGTACATGCCTTGATCGCTGCTTTGATCACCAGCCCATGTGTCCACTTTGTAAAACACAACTATCAACTGTAAGTGATGCATTATAGTCAAGACAAATTTAGAATATAAGATTTGGAAGAAATCATTTTCTATGCATGAGTTATAGATGGGGATCCCATATACCTAAAGAACCTGGAATTCTTGGAATTTGAAATCGTTCCAGAAAGTCAGGGTGGGGAAATTCAGAATAAATCTTCCCAACTTCTGTTCTGAATATCTAAATTTCATGCAAATGTGATGCTACTTTCTCCAACTTAAAATTAATCTAAAAGGATCCAAAATTCAACTAAGAGTTTTGTTTACAATTAGCCAAGGAATTTTGTCAGAATAGTCATGGAAAAATCAGGATTTTTTTTTTCAAGGTGAGAAACCCTGTGTAGAGTGTAACAAAGGGGTATGTAAGTGATTAGGGAGGATGTAGAGAAAACAATTATTACAGTTCAGTCTAATGCAGCCAAAATTTGATAATATAGTTCGTTCGCGGAAAGTTGACCGATGGTACTGTTAGAATTCCCGGGAGCTGAAGTCACAAACGGGCTAGTTTATTACAGCAGAGGGGAGGACGTCATTTCAGAACTGGTTTTTGGCGCAGGCAAACGTTCGGTAAGAATCATTTCTGAAATGGTGTCCTCCCCTCTGCCCTAATGAACTAGCCCATTTGTAATGTCAGCTCCTGTGAATTCTAACGATACCATTAGTCAACTTTTCATGAATGAATTAGAACAACACTCAAGTGACTGCAACAATTTTGGCATTATAACCAATAACTAATTTTAAAATGTCGGTACATAGCATTAAATTTTGTTGATGGCATTTATTAGTGCATATATATATATATTTTGTCAGAATATATCTTTGTCATATATAAAAAATTGGTACAGTAAGAAATCAAATAAACATAATTTAAAGGAAAAAAGAGAACGTTTCACCTGCAACGAATTTTATGAGCATTTCAATAGTTTTCGTTTGAGTGGTTTAACTTCTCACTTTATATTTACTTGGACAAGGTTTGAAACTGTGGACTATTTATTTCTAAATATATAGTGTGTGTCAGAAGCCATGTCATGCACAAACATAGAATTTGGAGGTGTACCATAAAGTGTGGCCATTGGTTTTGTGTCATATAGTGCAACTATTAATTTTGTACCATTTGTCATTAACCTGGCTTCTGTACCATTCATCATACCAGACATTGATTTTGTAACGTTCATCGCTGACATTGATTTTGTGTTAATCATCTCTGACAATTTCGTATTATGCATCGAATTTGTACCTGAAATTGCAGGTAAGTTAATTTCTTGTCATACAGTTGTGCTCTGCTACGTTTTAGCCTTGCAGTGTAGATAGGTCAATTTTCCCTGCACTAATTATTTTGGCGTTCGTTTTATTCCAAACAATTAATAATAGCATTTACCATAAAGTGATATCTGCAACACGTTTTATTTTGTTGTAGAATTAGATATGATAATATTAAAAAGGATTGAGATATAATTTCTAAGACATTTTGAGATTTGAAGTTATTTTTAAAATTTGATATTGATGATTGTTTATTTCTTTATTTAGTTTTTAGCAGAGAGAAGTCAAAAGGTCACTGTATTCATCGAAACTGCAATCAAAACTTTACTTCCTCATGAGTATGTTGAACGGAACAAGATTTATCAAGAAGAATTGGAAGAAATCACGAAGTAATGCTCTTCCAAAAAATTCTTTCTTAGAGTATGGTAATAAATGTATGAATGTTGGTTTGGAATTAAGTCCATGGGGCCTCTTGTTCAAATCGACCATGAGTGCATTGGCGCAGTTGTTGTTAATGTGTTGCACTCTTTCAAAAGTGATAATAAGATGAAAATGTCGTCTCCATTTTTCAGAAAATGTCTTAGATTTTCCACAAAAGCGTTTCATAAATGCAGGTGAACATTTGCTTTGCTGGATATTGTTCTCTATCACTGTATTTTCCATAGGTAGATAGCCCGGTGATGGTGAAATAGTACTGCACTTGATTGCCGCACAAATAATCCAGGTTTTATTACAGCACTTACCATTCCCGCTCCCCTCCCTGGAGCTCCGTTGTACAGGATTTTGTTTTCATAGGTGAAAGTACATTCCTCAGCAAACTGTAGCATCTGGTACAGCATAAGTTTAGTTGTGCTTGCACCAAGAGGTACAGACAAATAATTTATCATTAGAGCTGTTGTTATATGCACTAGAAAACCTCAAAATATGCACTAAAGAACCTCAAAATATCCATGTATATGCACTTAAAATGAATAAACATGCAGCTAAAATGAATAAATATGTACTTACATTTTTTTTTTTTTAAACGCTTGAAAATCTTGTCCCGCATTTTAAAACAAATAGATTTATTATTAACCGCCAAGTAGAAAAATTCGATATACATGAAATTATGTTTTATACAGCATAATTTTTATGACAATATATCACAATCTGTCTCTATCACAGTGTCTCTCGATGTTCCAAACCCATAATTCACAACCTTTTTAGCTCCATGACCCCCAAAATTAAAAAAGAGCATGAATATTTTGTGCCCCCCCAACCCAATAAAACCTAGTTTAAACTATTTAGCTGTGTTGATAGTGGCGGACATGAACATGCATATATGAAGTGTACAAGCATTTGGTTGTACTAAAAACTAAATATGGGAATCATCTTCTATTGGTTGAAAATAATTTGCTTTTGGGTGTTTCTAACATAGATCCATGTATGGAGAAACTTCTAAGTGAAAAACAAACACAACCATCTCATAAATTTATTTTCTTTACATGCATACCTATAAGTGTGAGTAAAATTATTGTAATATGTTGTACATTGATATGAATAAAGATTAATAATAATAATAATAAAATCAAACAACAATATAAATCAACGTTTATTGGCGTAGTGATACCAGCGCCGATGTTATGACGTGTCTAGGTTTGATTTAATCTGGGTAGCGTTCGATTTATGTAAATGTAAGTAAAATGTTTGTAATGAATGATTTTTTTTTCTCATAAAATTTATTCTTTACATTTAAAGTTGTAGGCTAATTTTGTGACACCCCTCCCCTTTCATAGCACCACAACCCCCAGGTTGAGAAACACTGTTCTAAACAGTTAAGCTTTATCTTCTATCATGTAATAGCATTTTTATGGCCAAAAGGGTACTTTCGAGAGCTACAAAAGATATTGGACAGTACTTATAAATTTTTCGGGTTGTCTATTATGGATAGCATATCGATGATAGACTGATGTCTATCGCTGGGAGAAAATGATGGGAAATTTTGGAATAAGTGTTTGTTTTAATTTGACCTTCAATCAATTGCCAGCCAAGCACAGTAAAACTCATCTTTGGTTTTCCTAACAAGGATGGTGGCTATAATTAAGCCATAATAACATTTTCGGCACTCTGGAACATAATTAAACGTGTACATTTACGAATTCCATTGCCTTTCCACTCAGATAAGAAGTAAGAAGAAAGTTCAACTTTAGTATTGTGGTGAAATTTTTCAGATGAGAGAATAATAAAATTCTTAAAATTAATAAAACCCTTAAAATATGCAGTTATTCTGGAAATTCATCGTTTTTATGCATTTATATGCACAAATGCTAAAAAGGGCTAAAATGTGTGCATATACAATTGCATATGATCCGTGTTGTATTTATCAAAACTCAGCACGGCGGGACGAAACGCCGCTTTGTCTTTTCTGTAAAATTTGCATTTTCAGAATTGCATCACTTTTGTTACGATGGTTCAGTGAGATTTTTGTCCATCATCTGAGCTCATATTGGGAAATGGTGGTGGCAACATCATCACATTGTGAAAAATTTGTGTATTTCGTTTTGCATTGTCATTGGTTTTGGACATTCTAAATTTATTTTCGATTGGCTTAAATATTTGTTATTTAGCATTGCTATGTACTTAAAACGCTATTATTAAATTATCTCTTGAATATTATTTATTATAAGTTTGAACTATATATATTTTTTTTATTCCCCTAAAATTTCTACTTCTCTTTTATTTGTTTCATTATGACCTTCGTTGTCTTTGCATAGTAAAAAATATCAACCAATCGATTTCCATTTTCTGTTATTTGTTTAATTTTGTCGGTGGTTGATCTTCGTAATATCTATACTCTGAATCTTTGTCATTTTCAGTGCAGGCAAAGACCAGGAGCATGTTATTCCGTTGTTCATCTGCACCATTGGTTTTCCATCAGTGCCTTGTCGACTCCATGTGTTTGAGCCCAGATATCGATTAATGATTCGACGATGTATGGAAGCTGGAACACATTCGTTTGGAATGTGTGCATACCTTGCTGGTGATACAGATGGCGACGGGTAACTATCTTGGTTTTTACCACGCCCATTCTATACAGTGACATTTCAATATTACAATTGTTGGATTCATCATTGTGATGAAGTAGCTACCATTTAACATATTATGGCTTATATAAGAATCCACTTTTTTGGTTCAACGAAGGTCCCACACACCTAAGAGAGCCTGGAATTGTTGGGGAGTTCGAAATCATCCCTGACGTAGAAGTAAAAATTACTCAAACTTTATTGGTGTAAATTATTTATGGAAACGTAATAATGAAAACGTTGCTAATAGCCATTTCGATAATACACATGTGACAGTGGGTCGATGAGAAATTAAGCATATTGGTGGTTTTGTCTCCAGCCGTGTGATAGAACAGGTTTTTCCGAGTAGATGAGGCAGAGTTACTCAGGAATTGGTGATTAACTGTAATATTGCTGTTAGATAGGATATGAAATGCTTGAGAAAAGTTGAGATAAAGTGTTGAGAACTTTTTTTAATAAAACGTGCATTGGAAAATAAGAGCTTTTATCGGAATTCTCATGAGTGTGTTAAAGCCGAATTATGAAATTCCTGTTTTTTGACATAGGCTTCATGTTCTTTTAATCTAATGCTCAGTGCTATTCGTGTTTGGCCAATATAAATTTGGCCACATTAGCATGGAAGGGAGTATATGCCTCAGTTGTCAGAATCTGGAATACCTTTAAAATGAGAAAAATTCATTTTGTTAATTCGTGTGAAAGTGACACGAAAATTGATTCAATGCAGAACAGCAACGCTCTTGGTGGAAATTTTCGGAATATACGGAATGCAAACAATGTCTTTAGGTGCTAGAAAAACACTGAAGGGAGAAGAAGCAGGTTTAATGAGGTTTCTAAAAATATGATCAATGATCGTTGACCTGCAGCCGTGGTATGAGGCAATTTTATTAATATAGCAGATTTCATTAGTCAATGCATCACTTGTGGATTAAAATTTGATGGCATGAGATACCAACCAATAAAATGAGCTCATTTTCTGGTTTTGTGGATGCGCAGAAAGGGCATGAGGAAGAAGACTAACCGAGTTAGGTTTACGGTAAACATTGGTTTGGAAACCTGTAGATGTTCTATGGACTAAAACGTCGAGAAAAGGTTGTAAAAGACTCCTCTTCCTCTTCAAAAGTAAACTGTATGTTAAGGCCAACAGTGTTTAAGAGGTTGGCGATCTGTGAAGGATC
>QLNU02014802.1:171296979-171317099 GCA_006491805.2 Dysdera silvatica | reverse complement strand
CAAACCCCGGACTACAGTGAGCAGTGCGATCTTTTTATGAGATCTCTGAGTAAGCGTTCTTTTTGCACTGCTGGGAGTCGAACCCGGATTAGCCGCGCAATAGGAGAACGCGTTACCACACTGCGCCACCGCAGGGCCAAACTTTTTATCACACTAATTCATTCTCTTGTTCTCAGCTATGTGAATGCGTTTCTAAAGTTATAGGTCATAATTTATTCTGTTCTGAGAGAATGTTTTTTTATTTGTATAAAATGACATGTGGTAGTCCATTGACGATGTTGATGTAATGTGATTTTTAAAATGAATGTTAATTGTAAGATATATATGTACATTGTTATCACTTATTATTTGCTGTTTGTTAACTGGCGAACTTCAGTAACCAATAGTATTCCGGTGATACATACATACAGTATAAATTACTTGTATGTAATTAAAAATTAATTGAATGATTATATAAATATTTAATTACGTGATATCTGTGAAGGGTTCTTAATTATGCAGTTTTGTGTTTGTTTGGATGTTTTTGTTACTCATGTGGCCTTTGATTTTCACCCTTGCTGAGGTCAGCTATTGGAAACTTGAGAAAACATTTTATTAGATATGTTTATATTTTTCATAATTAACTATGGGTCGATGGTGCCTACAAATAAAACATCACTTATCTGATAAGAACTCACTTACATTTTTCCTTTCATGAATGCCGTATTAATATTAATTAGAAATATCAATTTGCATATTTAATATTTTTAGTGCTTATCAAATAAAGTTCAATGTTTTGCACTTTAATTTTCCGAAATACTGCATGTATATCATCTTGGATAAAACTACGGAACTTAAAAAAAATTATTGCAACAATAAATTTTAAATTAGTGCACTCAAAACATTGTCAGAAGTACAAAATTTATGAAAAAATCTCGATCTAAACTCTTAAAAGTTTGAATAAACGGAGGTGTATTACTACCTACATCAGTGCATTAATTTTGGAGTGTATTAGTACATCGATTTTTGTTAAATTGTATACTAATTTTTAACTTCTATTATAATACTAATTTTTAATTTTATAAATGAATTTGTATGGCATTTGTTGCCCAGTTTAACACTGAATAGTTCATAAATAGGTAAAATATTCTTCATGATGTTTTGTTCCACTTTAACCAGACCTAATTACCTTCTACTGGTTCCAAGTTTGATTCTGGATAAGACGTGAATGTTTACTGTAATTTAACTGTTGCATTAAACGGTTACACATGTTTTCCTCTTCAGATCTCCTTATCTGTGGAGATAATCTCTAAAATAATCAGCGCACCATTACCAACTTCAATCACCATTACCAACTCTGTTTGAAATGCAGTTAACAGACAACTAATTATGATAAATGGCTGTGATGAAATCACCATGCTAAACTAGCGGATCTGCAAAATCCTAGTTCTGAGAGAACCATATTCAAACGTTATTTATTGCCAGCATGCTTTAACATAAAATCGCGTGTGATATTTACTCGTAAGCTTAATTGTACAACTTCATGCTTTAGTTAGGGTCTAGTTGACCAATAAATAACCTTGTGTACTCAGGTAAAAGTTGTCAAATTTGCAGATTCGTTTTTTTAGCATGGTGCCGACAATGTAGTGACTTGATTGTACGGCTTACTACGCCTAAACAATCGTATAAAATAAAACACATAATCACAGTTTAAATTAATAAAGGGGTTTATAGCTATTTCAGAGGTGCTTTGGCCTTCCTTCCTCAGATTCCTAGTTACACTAACGTGGTCCACGTACCAAGTCGGTCGATGCCGATCTTTGACTTCTGGGCATGTAGACCATGTTAGTGTAACTAGGGTTCTGAAGAAGGAAGCCTGAGGCGAAACAGCTATCAACCATTTATCAATTTAAACTGTAATTATGTGTTTTATTTTATATAATTGTTTATGTGCAACGAGTCATCATCTTTATTACTGATTATAATAGTTAATAAGTGTCTTAGATGGCCTATTTGGTTGTAAACAGTGTATCATAAATGTTGGTGGCAATTATCAGAGTAATTAAGTGTTTACATGTAAATTCCATTAGAGCATTTTTGAAATATTTACATGTTTCAATGTTACTAACGAAACTATGCACATTTTTCCCTAAATGCTTCTGAATAACTATGCAGAGTTTTCCCCAAATGCTTCTGAAAAACTATGCACATTTATCCCCAGATACTTCCGAATATGCACAAAAGAACAGAGGAAATACTTTCATTAATCATGGTATGTTATAACATTTATCGTAGTTATATGTTAAATTTTGGCCAGTTAATATAAGTGTATGAATGTGCGGTAAATACGTTTGGGTTTGATCTCATAATGTGAACTCTGTTTGTTAGTGATTTATCAAATTGGTGGCTTGATATATCTATTCATGCTATCGTTGTTGAAGATGAACTCCATGGGTCGACGTACACCACCAAAATAGTCCTTATTGAATCATGGGTTCAGTATCAACATTATCTCTATTGAATATTAAACCCATGGGTTTATGGGTACTATACCCACATAACAGTCCACCTGAAAGTATGGGTTTAATATCTAAACTCTATCAGTGTTAATTATTAAACCCATGGCTTGTTAGGAGCTTCTGTTGAGGTGACATATATGTTCACATTACTTTGCCTCATTTCGGATAAACGTGAACTGTCTTGGGTCAAAGGTCATGCACAAAGAGGAAGGGTTAACCCCACCCCCACCTGAACAATTTTAGATAAAAGTGTAGTTATACGCTTGGTGACTACGTGAATGCCTCTGGGGGGGGGACTATGCTCGTAGAAGGCATTTTCTTTGAAATTGAAAGGAGATATGGAACCCTAATGCCAACATTGGGGTGGACAAGTCCCCCCCCCACTGCTAATGGTGCCTGTGTCTGTAGCCCTAACGTTATCCTCCCAAGCTGCAGTTAAATTAGAAACGTTGTTTGGAAAGCTCAACATAACGGTAGCTGAAAAGAAAGCAAATTTAATTAATTTGAAAAAAAAAAAAAATACAGGCTGTAAACAGAAGTATTTTTCAAAATTTTTTGGTCGAAGAACGCATTTATACTGGCATTTGAATCTTGGTAAAGTACCCCTTTAATGAGTAGCTACCTCTTGAGCTAGCAAACGTAAATCATTCCAAGAAAACAACCCAATTGCTGTGTTTCCCGAAAAGCACTGAAAGTAGCAGAAAAAACGACCATTGGATGTAGTACATTTCAGTCTAATTTTATTGACTGTAAAATTAAATTTCTTATGCGAGAAATAATATTTTCTCTCAGATTTCCCCTGTATTTCATCAAAATTCCATTTTTCCTCTGCACAGGCCCTATTTAAGTCATGCGATCTTCATAACACCTCAGACATATAGCACTTTCAAGCCACTAACCAAGCATGTGTGATAGTCGTGAAGATGCGTGTTAATGGGGTAGCAGTTCAGGATAACAGAAGTGGGTGAATAAGGATGGTCACAATTTAGAAACCCAAGCATGGGACATGCAAATGGACTTCGAAATAATCATTCTGCCTTGAGCTTAGAAACTACCTTATTTCGGTCTCATTAAGTAAGGTTGCACCTTGAATGCTAGTTATTGTTGTCATTTGAAATCTATGCAGGGTTTTTCCTCTCAGCTTAGCAATAACAAATGTATGTTTCTCCTTAAAATGGTGTTAAGTTACATATCAACTAATCGTTGCACCATTGTATAATTTTTTTTTTTTTTTAAATAGATTTCGATCTTAACGAACCTATCATGTTCTGAAGTGTTAAGATGTAGTTTGTAGGCCAGTAATGGTGTTTAGATTGTTCCTCATATCCAATACTTATTGCAAAGCGTTCTGTATGAACCTTCACTTGTTTTATGTGTTTTGATTTAGCGTAACGGCACTTGAAGTTGTTCATGTAACACCTCTTTCTATGCATAGACTTATGCAACTGAATTGTGTTTGAATCCTGTCCTAGTGTAGGTTTCAGCCCTTTGGGAATTTCCTGACTTCCCTGAACGAAACACAAATTTCCTGTTTTTTCTCCATGTTACATTTTTAAAGTTTGAAGTGGGGAAAGAATTCGTTGGGATGTGATTTGTGTAGAATGACTTGACACCCGAAAACTTGGTCAGATATATATTATGAATTATTTATAATACAATAATAAATAATTCATAAATAAATATTATGAATTATTTATTATTGTATTGTCTGAAAACAACATAATTGCAGCCAATCCTTCTGATTTTTAGTTCTATTACTTAGTGTGTGTGAGGAAAACCAAGTAATTGTAACAAATCGTTATCAATTGCTGTTTGTTGCACCAAAAGCACTTCATCAAAAATCAGTAGTGTAGCAATTCAAAAATCAAGGGTGGAGGTGGGGGACTCAAATGGCTTTAAAGAAGGTTATGTGATATCTTTAGAGAAAATGTTTTGGTTTCGGGGGGGGGGGGCTTGGGCCCCACTTTTCCTCAAAAACAGATTTGATATTCCCTTTTCTTAAGTAAGCGATCAATTACACCAGTGGTTCCCAAACCTTTTTCAAGCCGCGACCCATTTTTATAGTAACCAAGTAATCCGCGACCCCCTTTTATAGTAACCAAAAGATCCGCTGCTGCCACATTTGCATAAAAATTTTTTTTTAACAGAGTAAAGAAAACACATTAAATACAAAATTATATTAATTATATATATTACATTAATTATGTATATTATATACAGGCATCACTCGTTTTATGCAATATCACTTTACTCATTTTCTCAATAACGTGATTTAAAAAAAATTAAGAAATACTAAAATTTTCATTTCGTTGGTCATTTATGCATTTTTCCTTGGAACCTAATCCCTGTCTTATCCATGTTAAAATGAACTCACTTTACACGTATTCACGTTATTCGATTATTTCTTGATACTAATTAATCGTGTAAATCAAGGGATACTTGTATATATCTATAATATATATGTGTATATATTATAGATATAAAGTTAACAACGATTAGTAGAATATTGCAATGTGTGTAGCCATGTTGAAATATAAAAGCGTTGGAAACATTTGGTATGAAATTCTTTATAAAAATAATTGCGGCAAACCCCCAGAAATCTGTTCGCGACCCCCAGGTTGGGAACCACTGAATTAAACAGAGTATAGGATGTGTGGTGACACATTGGCAATTTGTTCACCTGGCGCTTCATGTTCGATTCCCAAAATTTAAAAAAAAAAAAAAAATAATAATCAGTATGATTACCGATTAATTACTCACTATGGGTGTGAGGCTGGGATTCCTCTGAAAATGTAGATCTACTGTCCTAATTTGGCGTAGTTCAGTGTTTCTCAAAAGTGGTTCTGCAGGTTCCTGCATGGCACTGCAACAACCCAACCTTTAAACAATTCTCAAACACCAACAATTATAAGAAAATTTTAAATTTCTGTTTTCCCCATGACCACATCACTTAGAATTAACTAATAAATAACAGTTAATAAGTCAATAAATAACAGTTAGTGGATAAATAACAGGTAATAAATAAATTAGCAAATGAATAGCAGTCAATGAACAACAATTAATAAATAAGTTAGCTAATGAATAATAATTAATAAATAACAGCTAATGAATGACAATTAATAAATAAGTTAGCCAATAAATAACAGTTAATAAACAACAGTGAACCAGTAATAATAGTGAAATTACTTCCCTTTTATACTGATATATTTATTGCTTATTTTTATGTTTTGTGTCCAAGCAGTGGTAAATAATAGCTTTTTGGGTTTTCCTTAAAGGTTTATCTAGAGGTTTTGTGGCTAGGCATGTAAGAAAAGGGTGCGGTGGGATAAGTTCGCGAACCACTGGTATAGTGGTAATGCATTTTTCTATCATGCCATTAACTCGGATTCAATCTTGGAATGCATACCATTTTTTGTTCACTATAGTCTGGGATTTGGTTTTTTTGGCAGCAGAGCTTTGGACTCTTTAGGAAAACAAAGGTCCTGATGCTGATCTTGTGCCTTAAAGCATTGCATAGTGTGTGGCGGGGTTGAATCCTGCCAGAGATTGTAATAGAAATATTTGGTCTCTCCATGACAAATAATATCTCAATATATACAAACCGCAACGAAATTTAAATCGTTACCCTCTTTTCTGTGGCAGTCGTTACTTTATCAGTTGTTTGATACAAAATGACCTTTGCTATCCTTGTGCCATAAAAATTCAACTAACTAACCTTTATCAGTTTTTTGTAATTATACTGTTATACTCTGACAAAATAATATCTGAATTCATAATGCCATTATTAGTTTGCAAATATTTCATGAATTGTGGGTGACGTCATTTGCAGTCTTACCATGAGATACAAGAAAAATTCTATCCCCACTTCAGAACCTCACTCGTTGTGTGTTAATTAATGTATGAATGTTATGAAACTGCCATATTGATCTTACTTATGCCAGCAGGGTATGGATTTGTTTTGAAGTCTTCGAGATCTAGGATTATGTTTTAACAAAGGGAATTAATTTTGTGATGTAATAAATGGATTATTTTGTGATCTAATGAAGGGAATCGAGTTGTAATCGAAAAAAGAGAATCAGTTGTGGTCTAATAAAAGGAATGTAGTAGCGGCATGTTGTTAATCTAGAAAGGAGAACCAAGTAAGGATTGTGATCTTACAAGGAGAATAAACTATATAACAATGTAAAAAGAGCAGTCGATTGCAATCAAGCTCTGAGCAAGCTCGACGGTGCAATCAAATTGCTGCGATTACTGTATTTTAAATAACTAATTGTTTGTAGCCGTGCAACTGTTTTAGGTGCCTATTACATAATCAGCTTTTATAGATAAAATCTTTTTTTAATAACAAAATAAGTTATATGAATACGTCAAACATTCTGAGCTGCAATTTTTGCAAACTATGAATAATTTATTGTTGTTATGAATATTGTTGAAAAGGAATGTTGCTATTTCCTCTGCCCTTACTGTTAGTCTGCCAAACTCTGTTTTCTCACCTGCCTTTCCAAACGAGGCAAACGTTTTGTTCGGTAAATTTATTTAAAAATGTGTGTTAATTCTTGCTTTGCCAGATTCGGAAAGTATTCTCAATGTTTCCCCCTGTTTTCGTCGATTCGTTGTTTATTCATCATCTGTTGTTATTATGTTCATTGTAATAAAATCTGGAAAATGAGTATGTTGTTTTGTCGTTTACATATAGAATCTCTTTTTCAAGGTCCATGCATTTCTTCTTGGCTTGGAGAACACCTTAATCATACATAGCGTAAGCTCCTTCCTTTTCTCCTAAGGCCCTGTGGTGCAATAATAATGTGTTCACTTAGCATGGCATTGACATGGGTTTGGCAATGATATCAAAAGAAGAACACTTTCCCATTATAGTGTGGGGTGGTTCCTTAGGTCTTAAGATAGTGTTTCTCAAAGTGTGGTCCATGGTGGCTTATTAAGTGGTCCGCTAGATCACCACCAAATTTCAGAAAAAAATAAACTAAAAATTGCCAGTGTAGCTAGAATTTAGGTTCGTGCGAGATTTAAGGAATTTCTCATAAATATTACCTGTTATAAACCTTACCTTTCGGCGATTCGTGAAAGATTTGAATCCTCTAAATACACCCATGCTGTCTACATTGCTTATTATTATTTAATTAAATTAATGATGTCATTTTCATTGTAAATTTGACAAAATAAGATCGTAGCTGACACTCTCTTTATCAAATAGCATTAGTCTAAAAATTATTTTGTTTCAGGTGGGTTTGGCAACCAACCCATATTTTAAGAACATGGTCGGATATTTTCTGCCAAAAGTTCATGCTTTTTTAAAGTAAAAATAAATATTACCACAAGAGGAGTTAAAATTAACTACAAACTATATATTTCTAGGGATGAAAAAAACTATCCTGTCGGAGCTGTTATATACGTATATAAGCCTGCCAATAAGTCACATAAATCAAGGGTTACTTTGGTTGTCCTTTTTTGCGAGAGGTGGAGGGGGGGATAGTAAAAATGGTGGCTAAGTAGGGCTTAATACCATTAACCATAATTGGCAACATTAACTTCAGGCAATATATTTTTTAATGGGGGAGAAATTCCCCCCCGGTGGTCCGTGATAAATAAAGCAATGCTTAAAGTGGTCCGTGAGTGACCGAAGTTTGAAAAACACTGCCTTAACAGAGTAAGATTTTTCGGTAAACTGTAGGTATCGGCATAGCATGACCTTTGCACCATAAAACATTGAAGTTTTTTTCCCCCTCCACACCACTTGCCATAAGAAAGATGCGTAAGCACCATTCTCGATTATTTTAGCCTTGAGGCCACACGCCTCTAGAGGCTTACCTGAATAAGATCATAAAATTTATGGCAAAATTTAAATTCCAGATTCGAGTAAAATGTATATTTGGAAATGTAAGCATTGAATAACAATGTATCAGTACTAAATTTCCCATTATGCTGAAGTTTAGGACTTCCTCATTTGTACATTTCGATACTGTCAGGGACTTTTCATACACATGCTGACATAATGCACTGTAGTCTTTAAACAGTCCTTCATTATAATGTTCTTTCACTTCATTTCAGAATAATGCAGTCTTAAGCCAATAAAACTCGACGTTACCATTCATTTTGCCAGGGCCATGCCAAGGACTTTTTGTACCTGAAGTCATAGACGTACACAGAAAGTTCATAAGGGGGATTATAGGCTCATTGGGGGTGGGGTTACAGAGCTATAGCTCATATATTATCATTCTCAATATACAAAATTTCACTGCAGTGGGGGGTTATAACCCCCATGAACACTCCCCTGCATGCACCAGTGCCAGAGGTGAAGACATAAAATGTCACCTTCTCTATAAAAATATTATTTTATGGCATTTGCTATTTTAAATTATTAACTGCATTTCTTTAATTCTATTTTCTTTCATCCTGCTCTAAAGAACATCCCATAGCTTTCAGCTCAAAACAATTTATAAACCACTTGGATTCTTCTCAGAAGCGACTGAAGATGTAGCCTGTTAATTTCCTACTAAGCGTATCCCCTCGCCCCCTTTTTTTTAATGGTATTTTCTGCTGACCTTATCTTCTTACCGCCCCAGAGCATCACAATTCTACGTATTTCCATGCATTGGTCCATAATTTAAAGCCGACAATTTTTTCAGATTTCCCATTCAGCTGAAATTGTCAGGGAATTCGAAAGTCGGGGGGCAGAAATAATATTTTTTGGACAAACCTGGTAAAATCTAGAACAAATTTCCTAATTTTTGTTTGGAATAGCCGAATCTTCCATGATATGACACTATTTACCCTGTATTGAGTCTTTGCAATCATTCAGTGAAGACCTGGAAAAGTTTTGCAACTGGGTCTTTTCAATTGTTCAGTGAAGACCTTGAAAAGTTGGGGAATATTTTTCTCCGATGTGAGTGGGAACTCTGTTTCTGATTGACTCACAAACATGAATTCTTTTTATCACCTTGTTCTGCAATGGTAATTTGCCCACCTTGTGTACTTGTTATTCCGGGTTCCACTCTCAGTGTGAAAAAACCCAAACAACCACACAGTCTATTTATTGTAGTTGTGGGGTTCCCGGATCTTAAAAGGTTTGGGTTCCTTGTTGGGAAAAACATAGTCCATTGCCTTACGGTGACAGGGTAACTTTAACCCTGCCAGGTTTGACCTACAATGTTATCGTTTTTTTTTTCCCACTGTAATCCTAGGTTTCATTCTCTTCGCAGCAGAGGTTTGTATTCTTCAGAAAACTATAGGTTCCTGGTGCCGTAAAACACAACTAATATTTATGTTTCACGGACTGACTTTTTGGACTCTGTCGCCGAACATCATTCACTTTGAATTCAAAACAAAATGCACATACGTAATTACTACTTATAAACTGCAATTCTCCCTGACTTTATCATGAAATCCTACTTTGAATATTTTTAAATACCTTTAAACTTCTTGAGCGTGTCGCCCCAACCCCCTTTAATTTAAAAAAACAAATTCTCCCACCTGAGTGTATTTACAAAACGATTTTTCATAAATCTCAAAACAATGCTTAAAATTTGCATAGAGATACAATGAAAAAAACGTTGGTGCTTTTAACTCCTGTATTGTCCCTTCTATTTTTTTTTTAAATATAAATTTTCACTTCTACCTTTAAAATTTTTTTAGGTTATAACTTCCTAACGTTCTAGGACGTAAAAATTACAGAACGTTGGCCTTAAAAAATGTTACTTTGCAAATATAATATTTAAGCAAGATTTTATGTCAATTCAATATCACTACGCCAATAAACGTTGATTGACATTGTTGTTTGATTTAATCTGCGTAGTGTTCGATTTATATAAATACACACATATGCTGCAACGTGCATTTCGATCAATTTAATACCAGTCTCTTTGCAATTTGGTTTAAATAGTAGTCTATGTACTACACCATTCTGCGAAATAACTGGCAACAATATATATACGTTCGTAAAGAGATTATATATTGTCCTTCGTAGCTCAGTGGGTAGAGCCTCCGCCCGGCAAGTGGAAGGTCGTGGGTTCAGGTCCCACCGAAGGCAGAAATATTTATTTTCTTTCGAACGTTTCACCATCTAATCACGCCATACCATCGGCGTTGGTATCACTACGCCAATAAACGTTGATTGATTGACATTGTTGTTTGATTTAATCTGCGTAGTGTTCGATTTATATAAATAAAAGATTTCATGTGTTAGAGAAAGCCTAATTTGAATTATTGTATACTTATTTGAATTATTGTATACTTATTTGGAATTGTTTATTACATAATGAGGGTAGCGTAAATGCAAGTGTAGGCTTCTCCCTTAACGAAGAGAATGCAATAATGGACAGAGCTTACCGTAAATAGTAAAATTTTGTCTCTGGTCCAATGTATAAGAAATGACACCACAACGTGTCTAGAACTACTGTTCCGCTTGATAAAAGGAACAGTAGTTCTTCAAACATTTCGAGAACCACATTTCCGCTTGATAAAAGGAACAGTAGTTCTTAAAACGTTTCGAGAACTACTGTTCCTCTTGATAAAAGGAACAGTTGTTCTTAAAACCTTTCGAGAACTACTGTTCCTCTTGATAAAAGAAACAGTAGTTCTTCAAACTTTTCTAGAACCACATTTCCGCTTGATAAAATTAACGGTAGCTCTTAAAACGTTTCGAGAACTACGGTTCTGCTTGATAAAGGGAACAGTAGTTCTTAAAACGTTTCGAGAACTACTGTTCCACTTGATAAAAGGAACAGTAGTCAGGGCCGGTTCTACCGGGTGTGTAGTGTGTGCTTGCACGCTGGCAGCCAATTTCTGGGGCAGCTGCATTTGATTATGTACTTCTATAGTAAAAAACTTACTTTTGACGATTTCAAAAAATGCTATAAAAAAACATACATATGAACAGCCACTTTCTGTTATGATACTGTAAATAGCAGATTGCGCTTCAGTATAGCCCCAGCAAAATCAGTGCCATATTTCCCAATAGGCTATAGACTAGGGCGGCAAAATTTTGTGTATTGAGTCTGATATAACAAAATCAATACCATACGACAGGGGCCTTCAACCTTTCTCAGTCCAAGGGCCAATTTTGCTCATTCTTGTTGGGCCGCACATCTGCACCAGCAATAATCGTATAAGACTTGAACAAAGGCATATCCAGTATAAAGCAAAATCAAACCTTTGAGTAAGATTTTTGGCACTGCTTATTTTTAACAATCCTGTCAATATCGCGTCTGTTTTTGATTTTACCAATTACAGATACAGGGGTCATGATCCCCCCCAAAAATATATTTTTTCACTGTAAAAAATTCCAACTTCCATGATAAATGAAGGGTGTTATTCCAAGACTATGGCAAATTCTGTCCTTAATCCCCCCCCCCACACCACACAAGGGGTGAAATTACTAGCATTTGATTAGTATTAATGAAGAGCTTTTATGGAGCAAAGCATGTAGGAATCTCGTTATCAATTTCTATGTTTTATAGCCAATATTCTGTTTTCCCAAAAATCGTTATAATTAACAGATATGCAATATACAGGGTGTTTTAGAATAGATGTTACCGCACTGATCTTTTTGACCGTCAGTCGTAGCAAAACCTTCCCCTCCATCAAAAAATCTCAGAGAAAATGTTGCCATGTATCTAATTAATCAAGTAAAAAAGGTTTCATGTTTTTCCACATAATGCTTGCTGAAATATTCTATATTTAAAATCATGGATTTGTTCGCCAAATAAATAGGGACCCTCGGGCCGGTGTGCCCTCATGGGCGCTAGGGCTCGCGTCCTCCGATAATCCAAAGTATGCGCTCTTTGGAAGGACCCAGTCCGCCTCCTGGGGACCATCCACAAATTTAAAAAAATAAGGCAACGCTTTGATTAAATTCTGAGTTTGTATGCCGTTCAAAACAAGTTCGTGCGAGAGTTTCCTGTTTTTATTTAAAAATGCAGTAGACTCCGTATATAACGACGAGATCGGGACTGACGAAAACGCTCACTATATCCAGCGCTGGTTAGATTCGTTTTGAAATTCAAAACTTTAAAATAAAGTTTAAAGGTCATGTGAACATTCCAAGTAAGGCATGTTGGTTTTCTCTTAACGGAAGAGCTTAAACCAAAAGACAGTTTTAGTCTATACAAATGTGTTCTGTTCTGTAACACTATGACTCCTCCTTAGAACAGTTAACACACATTACTCAAATACCAGGTGTAAAATCTTAGCCCAATCCTGGCCCAATATGCAATCACATGACATTTGTACTCCAATAGCAAATGGAGGGATGAACCCCGAAATCCATTCCAAAATTGTCTTCAACTAGAGAACATCCTCTTAGCTCTTCACCCCCTGGAGATGAAGCGGGTACTTTTTTCCTTTCGCTTACATCTACGCATCCAATAATGTGCACATCATCTCCCGGCAACTAGCCGATGTTATTTACCAATATCTACGTTTGTTTCCTGTAATGTGTTTCTTCATGTGTCTTAATAAATGCCTTCTTCGTTGTATGTACATACTACTGTTCATCACTGGCAACCTTCTTATGGAATCATCCGCATTCAGCTTTATCTCCCTCACCTGCAACAAAAAACCATAGACTGCCTGATTGCGGTATAGTCTACAACCCAATAAGCCTCGGCTCCAATAGCAGCCTAGAAAAAGGATGGAGGCTATGGGGGCCCCTTGACACGGCCCTGGCATGCGACATTTCAACTGCCCTCACACATACACACCCTGAATACGAAGTATTGTAGTCGTAGCTCCAATAACAACCTAGGAAAAGGATGGGGCCTCCCGGCCCCCTCGATACGGCCCTAACACGCGACATTTCAATTTCTCTCATGTACGCTCTGAATACGGAATTATCGTAGTCTTGCGTTTTGAATTGCTACTCTACTGATGTTAGTAGTATACAATGGATAAACTCATTAAAATGCATGCCAGTCAAAATAAGTCAAATATTTATGTTAACATTATGTGTATCAAGGCTGTGCACAAGGGGGAAGTTGATCTAAGGGTGGACACAGGGGTCATGACACCCTCAAATATATTTTTCACTGTAAAAAAATTCGCTTTCGCTTTCTTTTTGGTTTTACGGCTCAAAGACTACAGTGGTCATGCTGCGCCGGGACCTACTGTTTTCCGAGGAATCCGAACCTCTTAAGGCCTAGGGAACCAAACCCCGGACTACAGTGAGCAGTGCGATCTTTATGAGATCTCTGAGTAAGCGTTCTTTTTGCACTGCTGGGAGTCGAACCCGGATTAGCGGCGCACTAGGAGAACGCGTTACCACACTGCGCCACCGCAGCAAGGACTGTGTGTGTGTGTGTGTGTGTATATATATAACCAACAATATATATATATATATATATATATATATATATATGTATATATATATATATATATATATATATATATATATATATATATATATATATATATATATATATATATAAAATACAAATAAAAAATAATCAACTTGCATGATAAATGAAAGGTGTTATTCCAAGACCATGGCAAATTCTGTCCTTGACCCCCCAAAATGAAAGTCTGCGTCATTCCATTGAGTTAACCCCCCGTTTAAACAGTTTTATTGGTTCTAAAATCAGATTCCTTATAGCAGAAAAGAAATTTCCTATCACACCCCCATTTCTTAAAATCTTATGTACCGTACTCGTGTATTATAATCTCAATTTCTATGGGGATAAATCATATGTTCAGTACATCTTGATACTGGCATATATTTTTTAAAATAGAGCAAAGCACCTCAGTGGCAGACACACCTCTGACAGAAAAATGTGTCCATAAAAGAGGGATGTTATTGCGAAGGAACTTCTTGTCTAGGAATTTTTATCTAATCGTAGAAAAGGAGTGACCGTGTTTGAGAGGTGTTCGTCGAGAAGGGGTTCAGTGCACATTGTGGGCTTTTGATTTCAGATCATCGTTTGAAAATCACTTGTGATCGCTTCATTGCCTTATTGCCAGAATTCAAATTACACAAAGCAACATTAAAGACAAAAAATTTCTTTATTGTCTCCTATTTGCAAAATACATTGAGCTCACATCTTCCATGCTTGCGTTCCTTATACATTAAACCCGTCACCTACCCATAAGCAAAAGTTGACAACTGTACAAAAGGGAAGGAGTAGAAGACCAGATCGTTCAACGAAGATGACTGTTTATAAATTACCAGACTGCGACGTAGCCAGATGGACCATAGGCATGGTGTCCGGTGTAGTGTCCAGCATAGTGTCCACCATAGTGTCCAAGCCAGTGATGGGGTGCAACAGCATGATGAACGGGAGCAACAGGGTGTGCTGCTGGTGGAGCCTTGGGGGCAAGAGCGGCGATGGCAGCAGCATCAGCAGCTGTCTTCTTGTCAACTCCGGTGTCACCAGTTGCCTTGAATCCGTCGGGTCCGGCAGTGTAGCTGACCTGTCTGAGGTTGCCGTTGGGGTCAACATAGCTGTAGCTGCCGGCTACAGTTCCACCATGTCCGCTCTCGGATCTGCTGTGGCCACCAGCATCCCCAGCTGCGTAGTGGAAGTTGTAGCCGTCTGGTGCATGTTGATTCATGTGAATGCTTGCCGCGCTGGCAGCAGCCACCATAGCGAAGATTAAAGCAAGCTATAAAAGGAAAGAATGTACAAATCAATTAATGGAACAAGCACAATGTGTAGTAATGTTCTTTTCCGGTGTCTAATGTCTAGGGATTTTTTTTTGTTAATATATACATCATTCTTAAATTTATAAGCGCTACTTTTATCTTTCATGAACGTTATTATTTAAAATTAGTTAGACCTAATGTTGATACACTATGAAAACAAGAAAAAATAAGCAAGTTTTAATATCCTTGAATATTACTTAGCATAGTAATTAACATTTTAAAATTTATTTCGTGCAATATATATTAATTAAATTTAATATTTTGTACCGGACTTACGTTTTCTTATTAGTTCTTAATTTTAGTTAATAATTGTTTATATATATATAATATATATTTTTTTAAAACATTTTACAAACGTTTCATTAGTGAAATTTGTGTCATTAAAACAATATATAAGATTTTTTTTAAGTTTCTTAATTTTTATTAACACACAAAGGTTCTGGTTTGCCATTATTATATTTAAATAGATATATGCATAATTTATTAATATTTTTTGTGCACGGTCGGAGGAATAAGTGAGAGAATGGGACAATATTCTGAAGATTATAATAAAAGATAAGCTAATTGTAAAATTTCAATAAATCCAAAATAAGCTACTATACTAACCTACAGACTTCGTTGATAGAATAATATACATTTAGAACATTTTTTCTATTACCTTTCCGTGCATTTAACTTTCAACTAACAATTGGTTCTCATTTTAGTTTACACATTATTAATATTTGCCATCATATTGTGAAGTCTGTGCTTCCGATTGATAGATTTCTGTATAATTGAAACTTCGTAATCATTTTGATTAGCGTTTCCTTTCCGTACAGGGGTTTTCTGTACAAGAATATTACGAACAATTATGTGTGTGTATACACAGCACAAATGCCTCTACTTTTGTGGACATGAGCAGAGAGCTTATATTCAAATTCAGTGACATGCAAACGTCAGCGTCAATTTAGTTTATGACGTTTAACCCAATGACTTCCTTCAGCAATATTTCTCAATGCGTGGAGGTCTATCAAGTGCCCCTCAAGCTCTTCGGGCAATTTCAGAAGTGAAAGTGATGAAACAATGATGTTTACGGCTTGAAAAAGTGCTCGTTCGAGCAAAAATTAGGTGTTGCCAATAAGATTTCTAAAAGTGGCATCCTTGCGTGTATCTAAGGGCTCATAAATAATTGAAGAAATCCACATTGGGATTTAAAAATATAATGCCAGATCAGGTCTGCAGCTAGGATGAAGGGGCAAGGCAATAGGCGTGTGGGCACAGGGCACCCTGGGAGTATTCTATATATATATATAAATAGCTCGATGGGATCCAATTGCCAATTCATGTTCAAAAATTAAGTAAAGCCGTTTATTTATCCCTAGGTGAGAAAGATGCAATAACAAAATTTCTAAAATGTTCTTCCAAATTCTGTCCCATGATTCGTTTTGGTCGAAAATAAATAAATACTGCATTTGTCTCATCTGGCTTTCTGTAACTATTTTCCATGGCACTCTTTTAGCTGCCATATCCAAACAAAAAACAGGTTTTAAATTTGAAAAAATGCTTTAACTAAATTTATTGTGCTGTATTTTTACATCAAACCACTTAGATAAAATATTCCTCGTATTTCTTAAGAATAGCATCATTTAAATATAGTCACTATAGATAGCGAGAGATGATATAGCAGTCCCAAGATTTAAACATTGTACGAGAATGTAACTTAAATATTTTTTAAAATTCGCTTACCCTTTCTATATTCTATCAAACATAACCAGCATTAACTATAAACTATAAAAGTAGTTATCAGTCCTAAGATAGAAATTGTCATTTACTTATTAGTCCTTTCATTTCTTATTTATGTGGACTGATTGCTCACCATGGTCCGTGGGTTGGTGCCCTAGACTCTAAGAGGTTCGGATTCCATGGTAAACCGTAGGTCCCGGCGCAGCATGACCATTGCTGTTCTTACGCCGTGAAATTCACATAAACTTTATTGTTGGAAATGAAATCGAAACCTAAATGTCTTCTAATAATTATTTACAGAGCTTAAAAATTAATGTAAATATTTAATAATATTTAACTTTTCCAATTTAAAGTAAAGTGAAAACTCTGAATAAATAGTCAGCACACACACACACACCCAGATGAGAAAAAAACAATTAAAAATAAAATAATTATTTATTAGAAGCTCTGTGAAGCATTATCTCATACTTCGTATTAACATCACAAATAATTCTAGAGACATCGTCAAAAATAGACCCGTGTCCCCATAAATCAAAATTCAATCTAACGTACTACTCAAAATGCGAATTAATAAATTAATGTATATATTAAAATACATTAATTTTTCTTGGTAATTAATGCCTATTATGTAGTTACAACATTCCAACAACTGATCCATTTTTTTTACACGAAAACCACAGTCTATCGTGCACAATAATAAACACCACAAACCTTCCTCTTCCCAGAGAATAAAAATGCACAAAATTACAACTGCACTTGCAATTCTAAAACGGAAATGGATAAACTGTCATCAGTTTCCCTCTTTCCTCGATTTAATCAATGGGGGCTCTTGGAGATGTAGGATATATTCTCATGCCATTACACAAATACCACAAGAAGATAATAAACAATAAGTTTTAAAAATGACCGAAGGAGAGACTATCCAGGACTCTTTTCCATTTGGAAATTTCTTTTCCAAAGCAGCCCCTTCTACGAATCGAAGCAGGTTTGCTAAAGTTGTTTTCGAAACTTCCTAACCACTCTCAAAGTTTACACGAATGCAGAACATAGAATTTTCTGTTAAAAAAGGTGAGTACTTACATATTTCATGATAAAGCAGGAAACCCAAGCACAGAAGGGAAATCTGATGTCTCTGTCCAGAGCATCTTTCCCTTATATAGGAGTCTCATCTCCCTGCTCTTCCTCATCACCTAACGGGAAAAGAAAAGAAAGAACCGAATTACCTTGACGACTTATTTGAATTTGCATCATCATTGCCATCTTTGCAAGGTGTGGCCACTGATCTTACGATATCGATTAGCGGCCACCCATTTCTGTTATGTGGCCCAAGGGCAGATACTCAACGGCTCTTTTCCTTTTTGATTTTAGGATAGGAATGTTAAGAACAAAAATAGAAGAATTTAAAGAAGGAGGGGGCAGAAACTTCTTTGCTCTTGAAAATGAAACTTCCTGACAGATTATTTGTGCTTAATTATGATGAAGATAAGAAAAAAAAAATCAAATTTCGAAGGTCAGCTGTTTTCAATCAGCACTTACCAATCATATTGTAGTACGTCCTTTGTTTAAGGTTGATTGCGTGCTAGGAGGTATTATTTAACTATTTGTGAAGTCAAAGAACAATCACAAATCAACTATTAAAAGTCAATCACCCCAACCTTTATTACTTGAGGCGTGATATATTTTTAAAAATTTAGAAAAATAGTATATATATTAATGCTTTAGAGATTCTAATCTTGTATATGTACAGTGAAACCTCCAAGGGACCGTGCAAATTCGGTCGTTATAACCGATATCTTTTTAAAATCATCGTATAATAATATAATTTAATGTTCTGTAAATTGTTTGGATAGTTAAAAGTATATAGCTTTTTGGTTTCAAAATAAAATATATGCTTAATTATAACGAATTTAATTACCGCATTTATTTAATTATATAATATGGAAAACAAATGTAATGAATAATATTTATTATATTATACTAATAACTTCCGAACAGTGCCGGTTTAAGAGTTTTGTGGGTCCTACTCTTAAAAAATAGAATGGACTCCTAAAGAATATGACCCTCGTGATATTCAATTAATAAATCACTTTTTAAGTTCACTATCTTTAATATTTAGGTTTAGCAGTGATAAAAATTTCTCGGACATTTGTAAATAAACAAGATTAGAATAACACTTAAATTTAATAACATAATGTTCCTTAGGGTTCCAAAATGACGGGGGACTTAAATCAGGATCTACTTGGCCTGTATTCAGCAACGTAGCGTTTTCTAAATTATTTTTTTGGAGGGAGGGGGCAAGCACGTAAAATGCATTGCCATTACAATATATGTGTAAAATTCAATTTATTTCAGTACTGGTTTGGGAATGAGTGGGGGCTCGTTCCTCACAATCCTATATAACTCAATGCCTATACGTAAGTCAAACACTGCTTCCAAAAAATATCGGCACTTTTCGTTTTAACATTTCATAATGAAATTTTACTATAAGGTTAAAAATGCTTCTCAGTTGTTAGTTAGTGGTTTCAAGTTAAACACGTATATACACGGAGCTTTCCCACCCTCCTACTTATCCAGTAGGGCTCGTTGCCTTCCTTAATTTAAGAAATTTTAATTAATTTTAATTAATAATTTTAGAAATGTCATTACCACATACGAAGGCATGCTTCCGATATTTCGAACTGCTGAGCAAATCTACTATCATTTCACTATTTCCAGTAACTTATTTAATTTTTTTTGTGGCTGCCACACTCTAGGACAATATTGTACCTAATTAATTTAGAATGGTGTATCATTTCCCATCATATACTGTGCTTTTCCATTCATTTATATACAGACAACCACATCTGCTATCCGCGAAACACAATAGTACCTACTTACTATACACAAAGAATTCACATACATTCAAACATTTCTATGTATTTAGCATTGAAGGTTTGACAAAACACGAAATTCAGTTCACTTGACCGAACTATACGTCCAACTTCTATTTGAACCGAACATTGTGATTCCAGCGTTGTCTCGAACCCACGTTTTCCCTTTTTTTTGACTGTCAAGTCACGTCGTTATATCCGATACGAATTTCCCTGCTTAGAATCTTCGTACACTACAAAATCGTCGTCGTTATAGCAGGTTTCGTTGTTATATACGATGTCGTTATAACCGATATATTTAATATGGAGTAGAATAGCAAATCAAACTTCTTGTAAAAATTCCGTCATTATATGCGGTTGGCCGTTATAAACGATTTCCAC
>QLNU02014802.1:171286017-171296879 GCA_006491805.2 Dysdera silvatica | reverse complement strand
AGCACGCTTGGCGAATTTCTGGAGTTATGTCGCAAAATATACGTTGCAATTAACAAAGGGTATCGCACGAAATGTGCCCAAGATCCTTGGGTATCGCGTGTACGAAGTGGAGAGTTTCTGGCGTATAAATCGTGCATTTTATGTTGTTAGCTCAGATGTTAAAATTGCGGGAAGACGCAATTGTTGAAACAACGGAAAATTACATTAAAGACGTATTGATTTGACGTAATGGCGTTTTGGTTGATTTCTTGCAGTTTTGTATGGCAAGCGCGTATCCGGAGGTGTGTTTAGGGTGCTGCAGCACCCCCTCTGAGATCAAAAGTTTTCAAAAAATTCGAAGAACCCGCATGTATAAGAAGAAAATTCGCAAATTGAAAATTTCACAAAATGAAAAAATTAGCAAAATTTGAAGAACCCGCTAGCATGCAATTTTTTTTTAATTTAAATAATTATTTTCTTTACGTTTACCGGTCTCTTAATAATATGGTAAGATAAATTGCGGAAACTGGCTGATGCAAATCATGCACCGTCTGGCCCAGGTACTTGCGGATCTTACCCTGGGGATATACTTTCGATCATTTCCGAAAACAATAAACCAATTTTCGAAGAAGGATTGGCAGATGGTGAATTTTAGCAATTAATTTTGAAAGTCTTTTCTGGATATTAATACACAAATTAATGAAGAATCTGTGTTAAATTATTGCATTTATGATAAAAGATCAGATTATGATTTTGAAATTATTAAAATACCACACTTCATATCTAATATGAACATTCAAATATCTAAAAATATTGTTTTTAAGGATGTGTAAAATATACGAGATGATTCGAAGGAATTTTACATCAATTGCTTGGGCCTCTACAATGAAGCAAAAAATATCGCAAACGAATTAAATGTCATCGAAGTACCCCGATTAAATGGATTAGAGAGAAATAGACCTAACGTGTCTTTTAATACTACTGAAGAGTATTATCGAAAGGCATTTTTTTATCCATAGGTGCATGGACGACGAGTGGACATACGAGCGTGGACGATGGCACATACGAGTACATTTCTAGATGGGCTCAGAAAATGGCAAAGAGTATTCTGGGGGATTATTACTGTCGAGAATTTTAGTGAATGTACAAGATAGCAAAACGCTACAAAAATAATTGATATTGCTTGACAATTAGTAATGAGCTAAAAAGTACCTTATTTTAAAATGTGACTGTAAAACTTTTGAAAGTAAATGCGTAGCAGGTTCGGGCGAATCAAATTTTTAAACGGCTAGGTGGGGGGGGACTCGAGCCCCTACTTTTCCCCCCATAGGGCGCCCTTGCATACATGGATATGTCATTTCTTCCTTAAATGAAATATTTTTAACACAAGATAAAACAATCATTTCTTTAGAACATCTTCTCGCTAAGTATGCAGTAAATGTAACTTTTTTAAGTATTGAATATGCAGTTCAAATGTATGAAGATGATTTACTTGGATATCCTGATATTGTACAAGCATAATATCTTCTATGGAAAGCTAAGTGGAAGAAGAACGACAAGAGGACCTTGCCAACAACTCTCGCAATGGATTCTCTAGCTGCATGTGATATAAATATATTTCCTATCATATAGGTCTTGATTAAGATATTAGCAGTACTTCCTGCGTCTACAGCCAGCGTTGAGCGAAGTTTCTTATTCTTACGAAGACAAAGCATATTTGCGGAATTCTATATCCGAATCGCGTTTTATAGGACTGGCCCCATTATCTATACATAGGGACATTACCGTAACTGACGAAGAAATTATTGAAAAATATGCCAAAGTGGAAAACATAGGCGAATTAAGATAATTTTATAAGAGCATTATTTTAGGTGCTATAATTTAGCTCTATTTTGAATTCTCGTCATTTTATGATATTTGATGAGAATACGTTTTGCTTGAAATAAAAATAAAAACTTTACCTTTATGGAAATCATTATTTTTCCTGATCAAATTCATTATGTTTATCCCAAATTTTAAAATTTCAGAAATCACTTTTCCTTCTAATTAGCGTAAAATTTGGAGACGACAAAATCTTAAAGTAATTTTAACCATGTTAATAATAGTAACGAACCTTCGCCCTCTATCCCAATATAATCCCACCGAAATTAGCTGTATATTAATACGAAATATTAATGGCTCCACCTGGTGGGAATTGTATATATGCTTTTGTGATTTCGAAGAACCCCACTTTGCAAAATTCTGGATACGCCGCTGTTGTATGGCATTGTTTTAAACCTGTTGAAATAGACAACAAGGGCATGCTATGAAAAATTAGCAATATCCGATTGATTTTGGTTTGTTTGGCACGCGTAAAGCGTGAATTGATGTGTTTATGGTACATTACAAATAATACAAATAACTTAATTTTTCTTTGTTCACGTATTCTCAAAATATATACAATAGTATAGACAATATTTATTTTTTATGCTGTGACATTGTTTGTCTTACCGATATTGGCAAATTTTTAAAATATATTTCTAGTTTTCTATAAATCACTTTTAACTTTTTTTATCTATGTATTTTTACTTGGAAAGTGTCGATTACGTGTTTATGACCGACTACGATGAGTGACTATTGCACTGAATATATCTTTTTCTGTCTAAGCTTTTCGAATTATATAATTATAGTCGAAAGAAGTAAATATATACGTATATACAGTTAAAACTCTGAATAGCGGGCACCTCCGGACATGAGAATCTGCCCGTTATTTGGGAGTATTAGTATAGTGATCATTAAGACGAGGAATTGAAAAATGTCCACTAAATAGAGGTGCCCGCTATTTAGAAGTATTAGTTATAGAGATTTTACTGTATACAGATTCAAATTAACACAAAAATATTAAAAATAATTAATATAATTATAATTAATTAAAGGAAATATCAGCTATTATTTATGTTTTCTGTTCACTCTATCATTGGATATTTTTGACGAAATTTAATTGTCTTGCCTTGAGATAATGGTTGTTAATGCTTTCCCTGTCCCGTCGCTTCCTATGTAATTATTTATTTAATAACTGTAATTAAAGTTCAAGCATCTTTACTTCGTTTAATGCCCGGGTTCACTTGTTGCATTCAAGATTTGAGAGGGAATTCGAATAATGCTGATCATAATAATCTTGATCATTAAAATTTATTAAGAAATTAATAATTAGTTTACAAATTATTAATTAATAAGAAGTAAACATTTTTGACAAAAATTACAGAGTGGCTTAAAAAGTTTTAGTATCAATTACTTCAAATATATATTTGAATTCATGCTGATCGTTTTTCTTCTGGATGAAAATTGTCAAAGTATATTTGTAAAATCATTCATCAAGGGAGATTCTATTTTTTTTTTTTCGATAAATACTCAATTTTCTTTTAATTACTTGATTCTACAATAGCATAGTTGCCGTCTCATTAATACCCTTATTAACATTAATTTCTTACGTTTACTCTTCAGAAAAAACTATTTGATTCTGCAATTTTATTTATTTATTTTTATTATTTTTTTGAACTAGTTTTTTCACAAGAAACATTTTTTTCAAGATGTTTTACAATGGAAAAGATAATTTAAACTTTTTCACTGTTCAAGGAAATTTAGTAAACACGGAGTCTTTAAGGGGTGTCTAGAATGGTGCTTCTAAACCTTTATGAGACCGTGGCCCTGTAATTTGTTTTTTATTTGATGAGGGCCCCTTAAATTCTCTTTCTATAAGACGAGTCAAATGTCTCGATAAATTTGCTTTTAAACACCTTCTATTTTTTTGAAGATTTTTCATTGTAAATAAAAGCAAGCAACATTCAGAATGAATATTTGTTTAATGACCTTAAGGATTGATTACGAAAACCGCTTCTCAAAATCTTATTTTCTTGAAGACAAATCATCTTCTTAGTACCTTTTGGTCAAATAAATAGAACTCCATTATAAAAAATACGTATATAACGAATGCATAGCTATCATGATCAAATTATTTCGATTAGTTACATTTTTTGTATGATAAGGTGTGTCCCACCGAAATAAAGCCACCGTGATTGTGTGCCATGACTGGCAACGAAACAAACCAATAAGAACGTAGCAAATATATTAAGAAAGTCTATATACAAATACATATTTACAAGGAGTAACTCACTCCCTGCCCCACCTGGGCAGGAAAAAAAATGAACGTGTAAAAAAAGAGGGGAAAAAGTGTCCCGCCGAAATAAAGCCACTACTGTTAATAGCCAATATATCCGCCATGATTATATATGACTTGGAAAACACGATGTGGCATACCATTTACCAATCCCTGGAGGACAATGGCATCAATATTATCCCAGACTTCAATGATGGCAGCCTTCAATTCTGCCACAGACTGAAACTGTCTGCCATTGGCATATACAGCCCTACTGAGGTTACCCCCACACATTTTCTTGGGAAATAAGATCAAGGGAAAGGGCGAGTCATTCCATGACATGTACCCCATTATGCAAAAAACATTCACAAGAGGGTTTTGCAACGTGAATGGGGGCGTTGTCCTGCTGGAAAATCCAACTTGGGCCACCAATTCTCTCTGCAAATGGCAGTAACTGGATTTCTAGCATTTCTTGGTAATCGGTAGCCTTTATGCGGCCTAAGGGGAAAGCCAGGTTAAGTTTACCACCATAGCCGAAGCCTCCCCACACCATTAATGAGCCTCCACCTTATTATCTTTTGGAGAAGATTTCCTCTTCTTCCCTCATGTCACGCCAACAGAGTGCAAGGCCGTCTGGGCCATACAAATTAAGTTTTTTCTCATCTGAGAATATAACACGATGCCACTGGTCTTTCCAGGTTTGATGATATTTGGCCCAATCTACTATCCTTTGCTTGTGGATAGCTTTCAACATGGGCTGCTGTTTCCTTTTTTATATTGGAAGTTTTTTGTATATTTTACAATCCGTGACAGAGTTGATTTTGTCACAGGGATGTTATCCTCTTTGGCCAATTGTCTGAGAGAAATACCACCTTGTGAAAGACGATGCACAATATCTCTTTCCTGCCTGGAAGTCATTTTTCTGCCTGTACACCTCCTTTTTTATACCTGTACGCATTGCCCTGATTCACAAAATTGTCTATTACGGTTTTAGATCGTTTGATTTGCTTAGATATTTGTCTATATGAAAGACTTTGTTCCTTAAAAGCTGTTAGCTGGCCTTTCTCGAACTCTGATAGCTGGGTTCGTTTTCCCATTGCAATACTGCAGGAGAAATAGAAAATACAACCTTCTGAAGTCAACATTCGACTGGGATAGAACAGGTAAGTTATTTGACAACTTCCTGACGTCATAAACCTGTTTACCTGTAGCAGCTCGAATATTGAGAGTTACCTAAAACACTAATAGGGATGGTGGCTTTATTTCGGCGGGACACTTTTTCTGCTCTCTTTTTTACACATTCATTTTTTTTTCCTGCCCAGGTGGGGCAGGGAGTGAGTTACTCCTTGCAAATATGTATTTGTATATAGACTTTCTTAATATATTTGTTTCGTTCTTATTGGTTTGTTTCGTGTCCAGTTACGGCATATAATCACGGTGGCTTTATTTCGGTGGGACACACCTTATATATATGAAATACCACGTGGCTATTATAAACAAATATTTTCCTTTCCATTTTTTTTAAAATTTTGGGACTTTCGTTTGTTTAAAAATAGGACTTTACTTTTTAAATTGATTAAATACTTACAAAGTAGACTTTTGGTTTCAGAAACATTCGGATTGTTCTCGTATTGAAAATGCAGTTTTCTACTACTATTTGGCAATCGTGTGGATTAAACTATCTCTTATTTATTAACTATTAATCTCTTCTATAACCTTAAAATTAATTGTGGTTGATGAAGTAGATTGATTTATCAATCATGAAAGTTAACTATTAACGGTTATTTAAAAGTTCAAATTTTGATAGATGGTTACATCGAATAACGACTATTGCGAAGAAAATGCTGCGGTTCCTTTGTGTTCGTTATTTCAGATTTTGACTTCATATATAAAATGATTCAGGAACAATTTAAGAATATTTTTTTGGGGGGATTTACTTTAAGTCAATCAATCATTCAACCAATTAATTTTATTTATGTATATCATACAGATTATGACATACAAGGGATACAAGACAAAATAAACGTACTTAAAATTCTTGCAACCGAGGCGATTAAACTCCGTGATGCTCCATAAAGTATTCTTTTAATTCGGTCTTAAATTTACTTTTTGGTTTCATTTCTTTTATCGTTGTTAAGATGTTGTTTCATAATTCAATTCAATTGTGATTAATATTATTTTTACCTATATTCGTTCTGATTTTAATTTTGTTAAGTTCTTTTCTATCTATTGTGTTGTAATTATGAACATTTTCATTAATTGAGATTGAGTTTAAGTGCTTATTTTCGTTTAATCGTTCGTATATGTATGTTGCTACTTATGTATATTAGTTACGTTGAGTATTTTGTTGTCATATATTATGTCTTCTTTTTGTTTTCCTGTCTTGTAGCATAATTTCTAAATTGTTTTATTAAGTAAATTATTAATTTTTTTTAAGTTTGTTACTGATAATTTCACCCACACTATATTTCCGTAGTTTAGGTAAATGTAAGTTAATGCAAAGTAAAGCTTAATTTTTATGTTTAAAGGTAAGATTGTAAAAAGCTTTGTCAAAATTCTCTTAGATCTTCTATTTTGTTTTTTTTTCAATTTCGTTTATTTGACAATCACAGCCCAAATTATCTTGAATTATTATTCCCAGAAATTCAATTGAGTTAACTCTTTCGATGACAGTGTTATTAAATTTTATTTTGTTAGGTTGATTAGTAAATTTTTTATTTTTAGTATGGAAGATTATATATTTTGTTTTATCTGTGTTAATTATTCAGTTATTATCCCCAAACCATTGCTCAAATGAAGATAATTTGACACTTATGTTATCGATAATCTGATTAATTTTATTTCCCTCTGTCAACCAAACTATGTTGTCTGCACAATATAATAATATTCCTTCATCTAAATTTATTATGTCATTTAGTGCAATTAAAAAGAACAATGGTCCGAAGATTGTTCCTTGAGGAACGCCTGTTTTATTCATTAATGATTTTGACTGTGTATTATCTATTTTTACTATTTGTAATCTATTCGATAAGTAGCTATCAATTAATTTGAACATCGGTCCTCTTATGCCGCAATTTAGTAATTTTTCTTTTAGGATGTTTCTATTTATTAAATCGAACGCTTTATTCATATCGAAAAAAAAATCCATAAACTAATTTCTTATCTTCGAGACCTTTTTGAATATTATTAACAGCTCTCAATAAAATGTCTTCCGTTGATTTAATTTTTTGGGAACCACATTGATTATTGTGAATTATTCTGTGTTTACTGAAAAAGTCTATCAGTCTGTTATACATTAATTTTTCAATTATTTTTGAAAATACCGACATAATAACAATTGGTCTATAGTTTTCTTTGTTATATCTATTACCCTTTTTAAAAATTTGTTTAATTATTGCTGTTTTTAATCCATTTGGAAAAATTCCTGTTAGAAACATATTGTTTATTATGATTGATAAAAGTTCAATTCATTTATATTTAATTTAATTATTTGAGGAGATAGACCATCAATACCTAGACTTTTTTTTGTGTTTATATTGTTTAGTTCTCTTTCAATTTCATTAGTTTTGATTAAATAGAAGATTTCTGTTGTGGTATTATTTAAATATATTTCATAATTGTCGTTAATTGACTGATCTATATTCGATTCTTTGTCAATATTTATGTAATAATTATTAAATTCATTTGTGATTGTGTTTAAGTTGTATATTTTAATATTATTTATTGAAATTTTTATTTTATTATCATTGCTGTATTTAGATTTGCCTAATAATTTGTTTATTAAATTCCATTTATATGAAGAATTTTTAGTTGATAATTGATCAAAGTAATAATGATTTTTTCTTTTCTTTTATTTCTCTATTTAATTCATTTCTATATTTTGTCGTTCCATCGCTTATTTATTCTTTTGTTTATAAATTTTTTGTATACGTTATTTTTTTCTCTATCCTTTTTTTAGATTATCATTAAACCATTCAGAGTAATTTTTTCTATTTAGTAATTTAGTTTTTTTCAGGAAAACAATCATTATAAAGTTATTTTAATTTCATTGCAAATTTTTCGTATTTGGATAGCTGGATAATATTAGCTGTTTCAAGAAAATTTTGCCAATCTATATCTTGTAGAGCCTCTTGAAATTTATGAATGTTTTCATCTCATTGCAATTTCTAATCTTTATTATCTTTTTTTGGTGATTGAGCAATAGTCTTCAAATTTATTAGTTATATTCGATAATCACTCACTATATCTTCCAATATTGAAGTGTAACTATTTTTCACATTTATAAAAACCAGGCCAATTATATTAATACTTGTCAGTGTTATTCTAGTAGGTTCATTAACTTTGTTTATTAATCCGTTTGATTCCATTATGTTTAATAATTTGGATGAATCATTACATTTATTTTTAATATCTATGTTAAAGTCACCAATTATGAAAATTTATTTTTCTTGGTTATTTTTTTCAATTAGGTTTTCTATTTTATCAAAGAAATTTTTTATATTGGAATTTGGTGGTCTATATAATGTTAATATTTTTATTTCGTCTATGTTAATTGTTAATATTTCAATATCCTCAGTTATTTCAGTTTCTTTTATTAAATTCACGTCTAATCCCTGTTTTACGTATACTGAAATTCCGCCTCCTTTTCTGTTATCTCTGTAAATAGAAAATTCATTATAGTTGATGAAGTTTACCAATGTTTCACTTGATTTCCATGTTTCAAAAATTGTGATGGGTTCGGGTTCATCGTGATTTTGAATTATTTCTTCTATTTGGTCAATTTTATTATTCATACTGTTAGCGTTCATGTATAATATAGATATAGAATTGCGAGTTGTATATAGGATGTATTATAGGATGCGAGTTGTTTTCTGCTTTTCAAAATATTTGTATTAAATCATGGTATGCAGAATTATAATTGCGGAGAATGGTACATTTCAATACTAAGTATGAGTGAACATTCTCATGAAATACAAGTGCATTACGAATGAGTAAATGCTCCAAAAGAACGTATTCTCAAAAATGAATGGAATGGGATGACTCGTCTGTTTAAAAAAGTAATAATTTCCATTTCTACTTCCATTCTACGATTAAGCGAATATACGATTCCAAATGACCACCCAAAAATGAAAGTGAGACAACTCCAAAGAAAATAGTCTTTTTAAAGAATGAGTTTCCAGGAAGAAGAAAAACAGATTTTTGTCTCTACGATGAGATTTAGGGATTTTAACTTTCATTGTGACAAAATGTTCCGCTTTTCACAAACGTTGTGAAATCGTGAAAAAAAAATGTGAAAGGTTCCTGAGGGGCGTTGCCATTCGTGAAATCGAAATGACACGCAAATTGAGGACATTTTTTGTTACAATTTTAAATATACGTCTCACCAGAAGGACGCAACGTGATGGTATTTAAGTTTGGTAGACATTTGATCATACTTCCGCCGTGTGATGATTTGTTTTCTAATTCATTTTTTTTTATCAAAGAACATGGAGACTTGATAAAAAATGTCTAAATAATTGGGAACGCATGCAAAGCGAATGAGAACTTCTGATGGTCTTCTGAAGGACGTGTTCCGTTTCATCTCGGTCAAGGTTACATCATTCAGCCAGTATAAAGGTGGGGTGGGTAGGAAAGGTGGTTGCCGGAGGCGGCGTTGTAATCCCAGATTACATCATTTTTTGAGTTGATTCATTTGACTGCACCCAATTATGATAAGGCTACCAACTTGCAGCGAGAGTAGAGGTTTATAGTGAACGAAAGAATGGCCTTTCTTTCTTTCGTTCAGTGAAGGAACGAAGATAAGTCATAAGACTATATTCTTTTGAAGAAATTCTACGGTTACTTTTCCTCTAGCCAAGAACAGATCCAGCGAGAGGCGAAGAGTGCGACCTCCCCACAGTCAGGCTTAAATAGAAAAAAATAAAGTTGATGAAGAATATTTTATGTATTGTTTGTTACTACTGTAATAAACAAAAGTCTTACACTGGTGTCCAAAGTCTCTAAGTCTTGGAGAAATGCGATCAAGACGTTTTTCCACGAATCTACAAGTTTCTCGCCCTTCAAACTACGTTTTCAGTAGGTGTTGCTTCAGCAGAATGCAGTTTTTTATCGTTGAAGCGCCTTCAAACCTGGCTTCGAACGCGGATGACAGAAGAGAGACTTTTAATACACACCAACAGGGACATTCATATTGATGTAAATAAAGTGATTGACAAATTTTCAAAGAAACCAAGATGGCTTGACTTTGCACTATAAACTTCATTTTTTTTAGTTTATCCTTGTCATACTTAACTATAATCTACCCTGAACCATATAGTTTAATTAAAGGAAAGCCCAACTTCAATTCATTGTCGTAAATTCAATATTTTGGTGAGCATAAAGGAAGGCTAGTAATATAACAACATTTACCTAAACTATTTAACACAGTCCAAAACTAAAAATTTTCCAGGTGGGGGCCCCCGAAACCGCCCCTTCCCCCCGTAACAACATCCTGCATCCTCCCTTGTCTTAACCACCATTCTTCCATTTACAATTTGTGGAAAGTTGTGTTGGTGTCTTTTTCCTGCTTATAATCAAGAAATTCTTATTTTTATTTGAAGTGGATTTATTCCTTGTGAACTACTGCTAATATTTTTGTCCGAAATTTTCTACTTCATCTTTATTTCAGCTGGAAGATTAGAAGCAAAATATTTTATTCACCTCACCATAAAAAATCCTGATTTATGTATAAAGAATGCGTTTTTATTCA
>QLNU02014802.1:171274412-171285917 GCA_006491805.2 Dysdera silvatica | reverse complement strand
ACATTTTCAAGTTCCCTTACTCAGAATACCCCATACGCAGTTTCAATATGGTAAATAACTATATATGAATGAATAGTATAAATCTTTTAGAATTTTTTTTAGGAACACCACAAGACAATTTTTTTATTAATCCAATTCCTTGACTTTTCTTGCTGACTTTATTTATGTGTTTACTCCAATTCAGATCTTCCGTCAGAGTAACACCTAAAAACACAATATGTAATAATTTCAATTTCTTGACCATTTAGCTATATTTTTCTGTTTGATCCATTTTATCTATTTTAGTCTTCAAATTTAATGTTTTGATTTAGATTGCATTTACCTTCAATTGATTGCATTTAAAACAGTTTCCATTTTTTACCTCTTCACGTCTGTTATTCATAACTTCTATAATATTCTTGCCCCAGAGAAAAACACTTGTGTCATACGCATACAGTGTTATTTTACCTTCTTTTGACATATTTACTACATTATTTATATAAAATAAAAATAACAGGGGACCAAGTACTGATCCTTGTGGGACTCCGTTATTATTTTCAAGAGAGTAAGATTTTACATCATTTACATTTTCACGTCCCTTATTTATAATCATACAATATATAATAGACCAGTCTATCGTTATAGGGGTATCATTACGGAGAATTTTACTGCATATGTTAATTGATAATTTAAAATAACATGTGCCAAAACTCAATTTAAAAGAGAAGTGTTTTTCAAGGGATTGTAATAAACTGCAAATGAAATAAGCAAGAGAAGAAAATATTTATAAGCCTATGATTATACAAATGCCGATTCTCCTGAGAGCCATTATAGCATTGGATTGCTCAGGGCGATCCAAGTTTTCGTAGCAAGTGTGGCCATAAAATTACTTCGACGTAGAACCCACAGGCCGCACATCGAATTAAATTTCCATATCGTAAATTAAAATGTCAGTAATACATTCAATATTCCCAATTAGTATATTTAAATAAATATATGATTAAATACGCAATTAGCAGTTATAATGTATATAATTATTGACGAATTTAATATACACGTGTTTTACGGCCGTCACGTGTTTCAACAGCTGTTGCTTTTGATAGAGGTACTCAAGGTATTTAAAGATTATCATACCTAATTTCATACCTAATATCATACCTAAGCTTTTTCTAAGTTGATTTCTGTAATTTTGCCGCAAGCAAGTACCTACGTATGTGAGCAGAATAAAAAGCAGTACTTTTGGTAAATTTTAGTTAAATATTTAAACACGTGGTAACAATGAACAGGTTTAAATTTTTAAGGCTTTAGGATATCTTTACTTGAATGCTTCCGTAAGAAAAAAAAAAAAATAGGTGGGAGGGGAGTTAACCACTTTGTCACAGCTCATCATACTTAGAATATGTACTGAGTATTTTGTAATTGAATACTCGAATACTCAGCTAGAAGTTCTGATGATTGCTTTTCTGAGTACTGTGATGACTGTTTCTCAACAATCGTATTAGAGCATTTTAATTACTTTATATATATATATGTGATACTTTATGCGATACATAAGCGATACTTTATGTGATATATATATAGATGTGTTGGCCATCGTAGATTTCTAGATTCCTAGTCAATTTGTAATTAATTATTTTGTTCTTCATTTTATCGGAAATCAAACCTTATATAAACAATAATATTAAAATTAGTTCTTATATCCATATAATGTTATAAAATCGTTTATTCACAAGTAATACGTAAATTTATTGCTTGCTGTCACCTTAATTGATATTTCGGGGTCTAATTGTTGGAACCGTATTAGATTAGTCATCTATCTCGAATACACGTTAATAGCCTATTACAGCCTCGACGTCATGTTTCCATAGTTTCATTTATAGTTTTTTCCTTTTAATTTGCAGTTCGTGATCGTCATTAGGGATTTAATTTGCATAGTCTGCCTTTCTAATGCGTTCTTTCAATTCTACTCTATATTTTTTAATTTTCCACAGTTGATTTTGTTGTTTTTCATTTCATTGTTTATTTTATTAAAAAAATATAGTTTAAGGTTTTTCATCTTGCAGAGGCTCGATGTCTGACGCTTGTAATATCTGATTTTTATCTTGTAGCCCTTCAAGTTTAATTTTCATATAGCATTCCAAGATTAATTTCCGTAAATACCAGAGTAATTAAATCGCTACAGATTAAATTTATAAAAATAATTGAAAAAACTAAAAGTTTAAATCAAATTATATTGTTTAGCAAATATGGTATTCTACCAATAGATAAGATATATGATTATAGTATATTAAAAATAATGTTCAAAAGAATAAAAGAAAATAAATATATAGAGAATATTGAATTAATAGATTATGGAAACAATCGAGCTTCCAGAGAAAAGGTCAATATAGACTACCAAAAATCAGAACGGAATTTTATAACAAGGACATTGAATATTCGGGCTTAAGGAGTTGGAATAAAATACCAAACACTCTTAACGACATAAATAATATTAATCTATTTAGAAAAAAAAATATTAGATTATTTGCTAAGAGGTGATTTTGCGCCATTACATTGTTAGGGTCCTCAGCCTGTTAAATCGTATGATTTTTAATAGGGACCCGTCACGATGGACTGTGGTTATTTGTATTTTTATTTATTTATTTATTTTTTGAATTGCAGTGTTATTGTATACATATGTATTTTCTAAGTGAAATGGAAAGTTGCTACAACCATTGTGACAAATAAATAAAAATTGTTTGTTGTTGTTGTTGTTGTTGTTGTGTTGAAATAGACAGATCCTTGCCTTTTCTTTTCCTTTTTATGCAATACTCGTTGTGTATTGCCTGTTACTTATAGTTATCGTCATTGATATACAGTCAGGCTTGTAGGCAGGATGAAGGAGCTGAGGCAAAACAAAAGGCATATGAAGCACAGGGCAACCGGGATCGTTCTATATATGTAAATAGCACGATAGGGCAACCGGGGCACGCCCCTTATGGCCCCGGCTTGGCTACAGGGCTGTTTACAGTAGAATCCCGATTATCCGAACTTCGCTTAACTGAAATACGGGTTAACCGGAATGGCCTACCGCATAGGCGTAATCTGGCGGGGAAAAGGGGGGGGGGCACCCCATTTTCTTTTTTTTTAGAAAAGAGGCAAAATCGTACTTTCCCCATTACAATTTTTGTCCTCCCTAGTTACGCTGTGAGTAACCCTCAAGTTACGCCTATGACTACTGTGTTCTATGTTTAGTAAAAAGGACAGATTCAATGTTTTTCATCAAATTGTTTATATTTGTTTTCTATTTCTAGTGTGTATCGGCCCCAAGAGAAACTAATACAAATGGTAAATAATGGATTATGTTATATATTTGCTCTATTATATTTTGTATATATATTATATTTTTGTATATATATTATATTTTGTATATATGTTATATTTGTATATATATTATATTTTGTATATATATTATATTTTGTATATATGTTATATTTTGTATATATATTATATTTTGTATATATCAATATATTTTGTATATATATTATATTTTGTATATATCAGATATGCGTGAAGATATCAGATTATTTTCAAGGCAGTTAATATCTTAAGTATATATAGTAAAACTGCTATATATATCAAAGCCGACAATTCCATGAAAAACCTCGATATATATAAAAGACACGGTCTTTTTTATACGCATGTCTTATAGTATATCATATTTAGAGATATATTTCCTAATCTCAATGCACTTTTCTTTATAAGTAAGTTAATGTGAATAGGTTATGTATACATGTTACGTTCATATAAATAATTCAAAACAAGTACTAATCAGAGAAAAAGGTCTTAAACATACTTTGAAAACCATTGTCTTTTTTTCCAGTACTTATATGCAATTATATTTGTGTAACTTTTTAACGTCTTGTTGCACAGCGAATTTCAATGATGACACGTCATACAAAAATTTATATTTTTCAATTTCGTGAAATATATCATTATAACATTTTCAGCGATTTGAAAACTTAAACGTTTTAGAACATTTTACGAACAAACACTCCCTTATTAATTAATTAGTTTCTTACTTCATTGGTTGTGGTGTCAATTAATAATTACTTAATAATTACGTAATTGGTTAGTAATTATTTGGTTAATAATTGATAAATCGATTAACCAGTAAAAAACAGAATAATCAATAAAGAGTAAAAAGCAAATTAATCAGTAATAATCAATTAATCAGTAACATGAGTAATCAATTAATCAATAAAGCGAAAAAATCCATTATTGATTTTTCACTTTATTAGTTGATGGAAATTATTCATTACTGATAATTGAGTATTACTGATGATAATTAATCAACCACTTTATTGATTAATTGAGATATTACTTTATTGATTAATTTGCTTTTTACTTTATTGGTTAATTGATTTATTATTTTATTGATTAATTTATTTATTAATTTATTCATTATTTTATTGATTAATTTATTTATTACTTCATTGATTAACTGATTCATTACTTTATCGATTAATGGATTTATTAGTTTATTGATTAACTGGTTGGTTGAGAGTGACCAATTGGTTAGTTAATTTACTGCTTGTGTATGTGTGTGTGCAGATGCGTGGAACGTTAAGGACAAAATATTCAACGAAAAATTTTTATTTATTTTTTTCTTGCATTGAAGACATAAAGCTCACATTTTGTTGCATGTGGACACAAAATGCCCTTGACCAATCCAGACAGTACCAACGAAGAGTGCTCTTAAATCCAAAATATTTTTAAAATCTTAAGGAGTGATGGTAGACTACCAGACAGCAGAATAACCAGAGTGAGCACCAAGACCGTAGTATCCAACAGGGTGGATAGGTGCATACGCGGCAGGAGCCACAGGAGCATATGCAGGTGGAGCTTTGGGAGCAAGAGCAGCAATGGCTGCGGCATCAGCCGCTGTTTTCCTGTCTACTCCAGTGTCGCCACTTGCCTTGAAACCGTCTGGACCTGCAGTGTAGCTGACCTGCCTCAAGTTTCCGTTGGGGTCGACGTAACTGTAGCTGCCCGCTACATTTCCGCCATGTCCACTTTCAGACCTACTGTGTCCTCCTGCATCACCAGCAGCGTAGTGGAAGTTATATGCTCCAGGAACTTGCTGGTTCATACTGATGGTGGCTGCACTGGCCGCAGCCACAAGGACGAGGATCAACGCCAACTTAAGAGAGAAAAAGAAACAATAAGAATACATTCAGTAATGCAAAAGCGTTACAGAAACATATAGTCAAGTGGTGAATTCACTTTTCCCCTTTGCTATTCCTTCTTTAATCGTTCCTTATTTGACCCTAATTGCCACTCATCCTCTTTAACATGGAGATAATCTGCAATATGACTTGCAAGATTTTTAAACTTATATCTGTCCATATTGAAATCCCATTGAATTTCATTAAAAATCAATATAATTTACTTCAAACGGGATGCTTTCTTTTTATAAAGCAAATAAAACTCTTAAATTTATTTAGTTTTTAAAAGTATTTTTCACTATTACTTCAAATCAATATTGCCTGTCTTCTCCTAAATCAAAGTGCGTTTTAATTCTTTTGATAGGCTTTTAAATTGTTGCTGAATTCCCTGAAAACCACTTGTAGGTTTCTTTGGATATTAAGTAGTAATAGGTCTAAAATGATTCCCTATTATGCACCATGATATACCATGTGCATCTCATTTTAGCAAAAACACGTGCAAAATTTATGAGAAGAATGAATGAATACGTCAAATTAGACTCAATAATTATCAATACCTTTGCTATTATGAAAGGTCCATTGATGGTGAATTAAAAAAATAGAAAAAGGACACAACACAGCTAAGTTACAACAAGCAATATCAACCTGCTAAGTTATAATCAAGAATTTGTTAATTAACTCTCGAAAATGTCTAATTAAACGAGTTTTTTAATATTCAATTCAGCCTTCATTTCTGACATCATAACGGACATAGCACATAGGAAACAACTTAGTAGTAAAGGTTAAATACTCATTTCATTAGTACAAATGTGAATTATTACAAACTCTATCGCAATAGAGAATTTGAGAATATCGCTCCTAACTTTTTACTTGATCAAATGGGTTGCAATTGGTTGGTTGGTTGTATTTTAGCGTAAGGACAATAACGGCCATTCTGCACCAAGCAAGGTAAAATGAGGTACGGTGACAACTGATTTTGATGCCCAGGAATACAGTGTACACGAACATATTTATCATAAAAACAAAATAAGTATGAAAGTCCTTGTTAAATTAATGTAATTCTTAGGGAGTTATACATGTATGTGTATGTGTGAATGTAAGTTATTTTGCGTTTTATATAGACGTGCAATGACAACAAGGTATTAAGAAATACTGATCAGAGAAATCAAGCAAAATTATGGACGTTTTGATATATGAATAGCTATAAAAGCTTTATTAATTATAAATAATATGCGCATATACCTATAAACTACGCTTTGATATATGCGCATTAAAATTATTATTGCATTAAAGTATCAGTATTAAGTACGATCGAACAGCTAAATCTGAAATGCAACTAACGAAATATTGGAAGTAAAACGACTCACTGTGCTGAATATATCACAATCGTAAAATAACACAATGGGCACAGTTTTGCTGTGCCCATTGTGTTATTTTACGATTGTGATAACGAAATATTCCTTAAGCTATGCTGAATGAAATTCGATTGGACTGCTTCAAGATAGAACCTATCGTTGGTCCAATGCTATGAATGTGCAAATTTGCAGTTTTAGGAAAGAGGGTTTAAATAGTCGCATGGAAATGTGAAAATCAACACTTAGTTTAGGAAGCTAATTACTAGCGAAATATTTACTGACAATAATACTAAATTATATTTGTATCGATATATAAAACATTGTTTTTTTTTTAAAAAAAGCGCACATTTATTGGCTTTGCGAAATATTTTAAAAATTTTCTAAAATTAATTGAAATATAGTTGAAAAAAGAGAGGCCAAACGCATTCGCGTTTTCGGTAATATTGAAAACTTTGAAGGCCAATGCTACTGTCGGAGCACACATGTGAAAATGACAACTTGCACGTCCGTGGTTTTAGCATCGTACTGATGATATTACATATTTTATTTTTGAAATTTAAAAATACGAATGGTTTCGAAGTTCTTTTCCAAGCATCAACAAAATCGAAAACAAATGTTAATCGTGATTAGGTAAAGGTTAAGCTTTCATACGGTAATTCAAACCACGCGTGTAGCTATATAATACTTTACTATCACGAGTTATAGTAATATAACATAATGTAATACATAATATATTGTAGTATAATATACAGTATTACTGTGTGTGCATTTGGTCAGATAGAAGTAAAGCAAGGCTTTACTACTGTGTGTGCATTTGGTCAGATAGAAGTAAAGCAAGGCTTTACGAGGGAGCACTAATAACAAATTAACTCGAAAATCGTAAACTACTTTCGTGTATTACATAACTTCAATGACTTTTGCACTTAAGTTAAGGTTATCAAATTGAAATTTAATGTCATTTTCAGGAATGATCTATGGCATTTCAAGGGAAATGCATGTTTTGTTTACTGGTATATGCCATTTTTATTTAACTCTGATAATAAATATTTATTATTTCTATTTTTTGAGTGATGAGTTATACCAAAAGAAGGAATTTAGGGAAACAAAAAGAATTTTGGTTTAACAAATTTAAACGTGGCATTTGTTGACAATTTATTTATTATTTATAATGGTAATTAAAAAATTACAGTTTCATAAATTTTTAATTACACATGTTCAATAAATATTTGTCAACTCATGGCACAATATTAAAACGTAAGCTTTAACCAGAATGATTCTATAATCCTAGATGATATTATATGCCCACACATAATACAACCTATGATTAGAGACCTTCAAAATTCGTTACTCGCGAAATGCGCGAAATATTAAAAAATTCAGATAACGATCGTAAACATGTTTTTAAGTCAAATAAAACATATTTACGTGGGTTTCACTCTTGCGAATTTTTGCAAATTTGTCCGCATAATCGAATTTTTACTTCTACTCGAGAAATTTAAGAGTATCTGCCGAAGAAAATCGTAAATTTACACCATTTAATGCGTTTCTTGATTTTTTTTACTAAAAAAAGAATTAAAATACAGTGAAAACTGTCTTAGGCGGAACCTACATAAAGCGGAAACTTGCTCAAAACGGAATTTTTTTGCGGTCCCTTCAAAAGTCAATGGTAGTTAACATTAGCTACGGAAACTGTCTAACGCGGAAGCGGAAAGCACTATTTAATCCCGTTAAAGAGAAAAACCTGCATAAAGCGGAAAATCGTTAGTAGGAAAAAAATTTTCTCAGCAGAAAAAGGAAAGAGGGTTGTTTGTTTGGATTTTTATGGCGCAAGAGCATCTGGGCTATACTGCGCCAAACATGGTAAAAAAACAGAAAGAAGTTTGTAATACAATGCAAATAGCAAAGTTGGGTGGGGGGAATGATGGGCAAAATATATTTTACAGATATAGAATGCCCTTGTCCGTATAGGCGTAGCCAGGGGGCGGTTTTGTGGGTTGTAACCCCCATCGCAATGAAATTTTGTATATTTAACATAGGAATATATGAGTTGTAGCTCTGTAACCCCTCCCATTAAGCCTATAACCCCCCTTATGAACTTTCTGCCTACGCCTATGCTTGTCCGACCACCATTTTGTATACCACCTTTATACCGGTTATATATAGGAATACCCAGAAAGTTCATAAGGGGAGGGTTACAGGCTTACAATGGGGGGTTACAGAGCTACAACTCCATTGTATTTACATGCACATTATACACAATTTTATGGCAATAGGGTTGCGACCATAATCGACACCCCTTGCGTATGCCACTGCCACCCACTTCTTAAATAAAAACGTTCATTATTAACCAGAACGAAAAGTCACTCATATGGACTTGATCAATTCATGGATAAACCCACCGCAGAGGAATGTATTTTTATACAAGGGAATCATTATCTTTACAAGGGAGGTACTTTATCGTTAGAACTTAAGCTTACGTAAAAAAAACCTTTGTATGAAATAGGCATGTATAGTTTGCATGAAATTTTGCACCATATTGATCGTAATTACTAAACCCACAAAATAGTGCAAAAATTAAAATTAATAAAAATAAAATGCAGTGATAAAATAAATATTTTTATCAAAAGGAAAATAAATATAGTCTTAAAGTTCGCAAGATAAGACAAAGAAAAAAATAGCACATGCAGTCATCTCTTACCACTGAATTTAACTATGTATGTATTTATTTTCTCATGTAACCCATAATGTTTTAAAAGGGGTTCTTTTGGTTAGCAAAGGAGTGGGATAAAAAAACATTCCAGAACCCACAAAAGAAATATCTGCCAATTAAATTTTGTGGGAGTTTGAAAATTGCCAAAACGTCAAGTGCACACAACCGCTCCAAACCTCGTTCTCGTTACTCAATTGTGTCATTTCAAACCATCCATAAAATCAAACATAAAAGCAATGGAATCCATTTTTAACCAGGAAATATATTCTAAACAGAATTCTAATGTGTAGCAAAGAATGAATAAATATTACATTTATTTTTAATATGGATCTATTTACATACATCACACACACACACACGTGACTAAAATCAATGGATCATATGCTTTAAATTGCATTTTTCATGATATACACATGTTTTGAAATGCATTTTTTGTCAAATAGCGTTTACTATACGATATGTATTGTAAATTCAGAAGATTGTGAAAGATGTCAAAAATAATGAAAAATATATTAATAAACTACTGCATAATTTATTGGTCATTAATTGGTAATGGACCTTTGGTAATCAAAACATTAAATGAACAAATGTTCCAATAAGCACCCATTTAATTCTTAAAAATGAAAAACCCTTGCTATATCTACGTCACATATCCCTTTTTCTCACTTATAAATGTCCTTAAACATACAACTCACGTATTTCAGAACAAGTTTACATTTTTTTTATATATGTCTCCGACTTTATAATTTCCTATTTGGTTTTCCATCACTTGGTTTTTGTGTTTATAGATTCTCGAAAAAATACTTTTTTTCTTCATTAATTTGTTTCAGTTTGGTGACATTGAAGACTTGAGAGACCAGTGGACTGGAAAGCAGCTTTCTCGTTGGGTTGGAGTAGTTGTTGTCTTCCATGATTACACGAATGCAGTTGCAGCCGCTGACAAATTGTCGAAGGTGATCATCGACGGTCAATGGCCCATCAAAGCTGTTAACATTGGAGAGTGGCTAAACAAAATATACGCTATTGAGCTGCGATTAAATGAGACAGATTTAAAATATCATGTGACCTTAGTTTGTGTGCAAAATGTGAACGATGCGAAAGCGGCAAACGAATTGAGACCTTCTTGTGAGGTCTTCGGCCCAGTCGTAGACGTCAGTCCTATCATCGTGGACGAACATAAGATACCATATTTCATAATCAAGTACGTGTACTCAGCAGATGCTTATGCTGCCAAGTGGTACATGGACGGTAAAGGAAATGGTGATCGTAAAATAGAAGTGTCCATCATCAGAACACCGAAGATTGCGGCCATTGAAAGAGAAATACGAAGGAACGACATGGTGATCTGGAATAAGTTATGAATATTGTAAATTCTTTTAAATTATTTTTTAAAGGGAGTAAATGAATTTAGTAAAATTATATACATTTTCAATTTCTTTAAAATTCCATGTGTATCGTGTTTGTGTATGCGTGTATATAAGCGAAGAATAACCAGAAGCAGGGAGAGGAAAAGAGAGAGAGTTACGATTACAAGGAGTTGAACAGTGTATACAGACAGTATGAGATAGATCAAGGGTCGACAAACTACGGCATTCGGACCAGTTTTTAATGGCACATGGACTGGATTAAACCTAAAAATAAAATTCTGAATATGAGCGTTAAAATTAAAAATATGCTTGATTCATATTAACCCCAGACTGCACAGGTGGGAAAATAAAACTTGCCAGGATAGGTGAGGTACAAAGAAGCTTTAATCTTTGACGAATGGAACAACACACAAATTTAACATTATTTATGCAAATATTCATTAAACATGTGATAATGTGTCTTCCATTTCAGTGTTATACTTTTTTCTTTTGTCATTGGCCACTCGCAGTCCACGTTTTAGTTACTGTGATGACATTAGAAGCACAGTATTGCTCGGTGGTCCGGGCATATTGACTTGAAGTAACTCACACACTGTAAGGCAGTTTTATCTTTTGCTATCGAACAGAATGAGCGCATCTCCTTTTGCTTCCTTCAGGTTGAGGTGGCTGTTGCTTGGACCAGATATTGGGCGAAGCATGCACTAGATTAATTCAGTTCAATACTAGTATAGGTGGGGTACACGGAACCCCAAACACATCCAATCACGTAGTATACGAAAGCTAGCTGTCTGCACAACCTACTTCGGCAAGATCTCGGTGAAAAACGAATTTACGTGGAGGCGCTAGTGCCTGTCATCAACAATGTGCATGCGCCAATAGTTTATTTA
>QLNU02014802.1:171204911-171274312 GCA_006491805.2 Dysdera silvatica | reverse complement strand
TTAACATCAGAGAAGTGTCGTCTTCTTCCAACGCATCTGATGAAAATATCAATTGCAGGGGAAAAAAATCCCAGATGTAAGAAACGGAACGCAAGAGGAAATTAGAGTTTTTCAAATGCATTGATGCAGCCAATGTACAATGGCTTCAGAAGAGGAGACAAAATATTTAAAATAAATATGTTGAATTTCATGATCAGTAAATGTTTTTTTTTGTTTTTTTTAGTTCAGATTAAACTGTTCCATTTGTAGATAGAACAAAGCAGAGGTGCTATTTCAAAAATCTCTTTAGGGAGGCGCTAATTGGTTCGTAATGGTTATATATCAACATAAGCGTACACAGAAAGTTCGTAAGGTGGGGGTTATAGGCTCAATGGGGGGTTACAGAGCTACAACTCACATATTCCTATGTTAAATATACAAAATTTCATTGCAATGGGGGGTTACATCAACGCCTCCTGCGTACGCTAATGCACACTAATTATCTCCCCCCCCCCCACTACTCTCAATAGATTTTCCAAGGAAACATTTCCGCAATCAGAAGATTCAGATTGATCGGATTCCTCCATATAATTTTGGTTTTGCAATCAATTGCTCGTCGCTACGCTATTATTACTGTTATTCAATGCTATTTAATCGCCATATCACACAGTTGCATGTCAGTGTACTTTCACAAGTGTCTATGGATATTGCTCATGCAATCAAACAGTTTAATTGCACGTCGGTACCTAGCCTTATGCATGTGCATTTTGTTTTAACCTCAATTCAGAATGGTCATAACTCGAATTGCTACCGCACGTTGCAGGTTCTAGGTAGCATAATGTAAAAACGATATAAAAGGTAGAAATAATCGCACTCCTATAGATTATTCTTGTGATTGTTTCTGTGTATCGAATTGAATGGCGATAATTTAGCATAAGTAATCGATTCAACCTATCGTTTCGCTGAATTAATCAATATATCGGCAAATGGACTAATAGATATATGGCCGATGAATTAATCGATATATCGGCAAATCAACTAATAGATATATGGACGATGAATTAATCGATATATCGGCAAATCAACTAATAGACATATGGCCGATGAATTAATCGATATATCGGCAAATCAACTAATGGATATATGGCCGATGAATTAATCGATACACCGAGTAAGTAATCGATTATCTCTAATCCACACCCTCTAAAAATTTTGTACATCCCCCAGTTTATGAATCTTGAATAAACCGCTGAGTATGATTCCGCCAATGCGATATAATTCACCCTCTATAACATTAATAGAATTAATAAAAGACACGTTTCTTACGTAAAACATTAAAATAATGCTCAAATACATAAAACATAGGCATGTTTGTGTAATTAAAATCTGGTATTTATTAAATTTAGGAAAAAGACTCATTATAGCAAGCGCTGACGTCATTCAAATAATTGACTTCGATTGCTTTACAGAGGACTTGGCAACAGCGTTTTTCTGCATTCCAAATTAGGCGATAAATAGCCTAATAATGTTGAGGGTTATCTCATTTTTCGCCAATTTGGGAATGAATATTTATTGCACACACGTGAATAGGTCACCGTAGCCTTAACAGTGCACCAGGTTAGCTTTGCCGCGAGTATAGTTGGGTTTTTCCCATTGTTATCCCGTAGCTAGACGTATGGAGTGAGACTGAAAATGGCTCAAAAGAATGCGTTCTTTAAAGTGTCTGATTGGGTCCAATCAATTTAACTCCCATTCTCAATTAGCGAATGAGTGAACGACCGGAAGTGACCGAGTTTGCCTGATGGGAATGTGTTCCCTGAAGACCGGAACGTATTTAATGAGTGACAATAGGCTTAAAGAATGTATTCAATTCAAAATTTAGGACGGACGAATTTCATTGCCATAAAAATAATGATGTTGTCCACCTTCAAAATAAACGTGCGAATATTATAGCCATATACCATCGAAAGAGCACTATTGCTATATGGCATACTATAAAGGAAAACACTTTCCATCATGAACATTCGTTTAAAAAGTAGAGCATAAAGCTTCATCTCTCTTATGGGTCTTTTTGAGCTTCATGTCCTAGGAGGGATACTAACTGATTCATTTGAAAGTAGATCAGTATTTTAAGGGCCTTTAAACTCATCTCCGGTAGTCACTTGAGTCTGACTGCACATCTGCAAAAAGTGAAAAGTGAAATGTTTTAAATGTTTACACCAGAGGCGTTAACTCTAAGGAGATACATGTCCCTTCGCCCCCCCCTAAAATTTTATGGGGGGGGCGGCACGGGAGGTGGCTCTCTCTAAATTTGGTGGACAAGAAAGAAATTCAGAATAGAGTTGAGTGGGAAAAACGTAACATATAAAACATATTAATTGTTATTGGTTATGATTTACCTATCCGTGGTTCTATCTAGCGTCGCAATTCAAAACTCATGGGAGCGCGGCTCAAGTGTCTTTAAAGAAGATTATGAGATGCGGTCTTAGAGGAAATAATGTCTTTTTAATATTCGATGTTATTACTGTATTTTGTTATTGTTGTATTTTGTTATTATGGTATTTTGTTATTGTCGTATTTTGTTATTATGGTATTTTATTATTGTTTCGTTATTGTGTTCTGTTATTATTTTTTATTGTTGTATTGTATTATTATTTTGTTATCCTTTTGTTGCATTTTGTTATAATTTCGTTATTGTTTTGTTATTGTCGTATTTCTTATTGTTGTGTTATTATTTTGGTTGTTCTATCTTGTTATTATTTTTATTGTTCTATTTTGTTATTATTTTGTTGCCATTTTGTTATTGTTGTATTTTTTATTACTTTGTTACTGTTGTATTTTGTTGTTATTGTATTTTTATTGTTAATTTGCGCTATTATTATATTTTGTGATACAAAACTAAAACCAATTAAAAACAGTTAATTAACTTTATTCTTTTCTCTTTGTTCATATGTTAATTAGCAATAAAAGCTTTTATCCGCCTTCAAGGATTTCTTTTAGCAAATATGCGGAAGCGATATCCTCTTTCTCTGTAAAAAGAGCAAAAAGCAAAAGCTTTTTTCAAAAAGCAAAAAGTACTAATAATGCCAATAAATGATAAAACACTTTTTTTTTTTCGGAAAATGAGTGGTGTTCAAAAAAAAAAAAAGAAAAAAAAAGGGAGAAATCTATATTTAATTTCATGAAGAATTTAAGGAGGAAATGATGGAAGCCGTCAGCCTTGAACAATGTCAAGCCTTTTCCTTAATTACTGTTGACTGAATGCAATATTACGTGCGGTTAAGCCGGCAATCTAATGGACCGTTATATGGCAATGGTTATACAGTCAAACCTCGTTAAGACGAACACGCTTAAGACGAATTATTTTTGATACAAATCATTTTCTGAAGTCCCGTCAGATTGTATAGCATACTATGCTTTCTGGAAAAGGCGAATTACTCTTAATGAAAACATATTTTCTGTTCCCCTTGGTGTTCGTCTTAACGAGGTTCGACTGTATTATAGTAAGGAAACGAAGTTTTGACACTCATGGTTCTGGTTCAAATTAAGCTCTTCGACCTATATATTGACCTTCCTAGGGGCAGCACAATTGCCATTTGATCACGAATGGTATAAATCTTCATGGGCGGGGAATAGCAAAGGTGAGAGAAAAAAAAAAAAAAATTAGGCTGAGTCCGTTCTAGCGACCTCTTGGTTCTATGTCCCGTCCCCCCTTGAAGGATGAATTTGGTCTGAGCAGTGGCGACCAATCCGTGGCATGCCGGCCACTTAGTAGTACGCGGCTGTGCGTTGTGCAACACGCTAAAACTTTTTTTTTAAGAAAACACATTTATATATGTTGCTTTGTTAGTTAGGCTAAAGGGTAGCTTTAGTGGCACGATCATTTTATAAAAACTTAAAAGTGGCACGTTCAAAAAAAAAAAAAAAGTAGTTGACCATCATTAATCTGTAGTACAGTAGTAATCGAAAAAATGGCTGCCGAAACAAATCTGAGATGTAAGCAAGGGAGGCAACTCCATGGGACTCAGGCCCCTTCGGCTCCTAAGAAAGGGTGTCGTCCCATTTGCGTACATCCCAGATGCTTATATGTTAAAATTTGTTCCAGATGCTTATATGTTAAAATTTGTTCCAGATGCATACAAGATGAGAGAATGAGCTCATAGTTACAATTGCTACCATTTAGTGGCAATTTAGCGGCACACAAATATAATCCCTTATTTCTATAAATGTATTTTTGTAAATGTATTTTTGTGTAAATGTATTTTTGTGTAAATGTATTTTTGTATAAATGTATTTTTGTGTAAATGTATTTTTGTGTAAATGTATTTTTGTATAAATGTATTTTTATGTATTTTTGTGTAAATGTATTTTTGTGTAAATGTATTTTTGTAAATGTAAAATGTATTTTTATGTAAATGTATTTTGATGTAAATGTATTTTTGTATAAATGTATTTTTGTATAAATGTATTTTTGTGTAAATGTACTTTTGTGTAAATGTATTTTTGTATAAATGTATTTTTGTATAAATGTATTTTTGTGTAAATGTATTTTTGTATAAATTTCACAAATACTTCCCTTCACGCTGTATAACATTCATAAACTAAAGGTTCATAAATATCTATATCATTATTATCGAGTGCAAATGTAAGCACACTGAAAGGTTAAAAAAATGTCTGATTTTTCTCAGAATTTCCCGAATCTAGTGCTGCATTTTAGTTTTATTTGCATTCAAATAATTACATAGTTAATATTAAATTATACTTTAATTAATTTTAAAATTTACACATAGACAGTATATAGAATATTATATATTTATAAGGAACAATTCCAAAGTAAATTAAAGAACTAATTTTGTTAAAATTGTCAAAAATAACATCGAATATGTTAGAACTTACTGGAAGTTATACACACATTAAGCAAAAAGTTGGGAAATATTTTCTGTATTTTTTTAAATTGTAACGTTTAAAAAAATATCCAAAACTATTATTAATCATAATTATGTTATGCGGCAGATTCTTTTGTTTTAGGTTTTGTCGGATAGGTATTCAAATGAATAATTGATATAGAGATACATTTCGCCAAGTAAAACAGCCGCCAAATCGCCAAGCTCTGATTATCTTAAAACAGATTTACTTCATCCCTATTGTGCTTTTCTCCCCGCCCCTCCCCTTTGTACGTAAGTGAGACTATTTTTGACTTGTACGCAAATGGGCTATAACCCTAAAAAAAAGTAATTATGGGGGCCGCCCCCCTCCCCCCCCTCCAAAATTTATGATGAATAGATTAAAAAAATATATAGGATATAGTTGAGGACCAAAGACATAACGTGTAAAATATATCGATTGTTATTGTTAATGTTTTCCTGATGCTGTAAAGCAGTAACTGATTTTCATTTATGAGGAAACAGGCAGTTGGTGTATACCAGTGGTTCCCAACCTTTCTCAAGCCGCGACTCACTTTTATAGTAGCCAATTAATCCCCGTTTGGTTTCCGAGAAGAAGGGAAAGATCTTTTCCAGGAAAGTTTTTAATCATACGTCGTCTGTATATTTTTAATCGGTTGTACATCCACACGCAAGAAAGTGCACTATTTTTTCCGTCTAATTAACAAAAGATTTCAAAAGTAATCGAGAAACTAAAATATTAAATAAAACAGGAATATGATACAATTGAATTCTGTTATAACGAGAATCCGATTATAATGAGAGAAAACACAACATTTGTTGGGGTTTACATTGAAACATATATATATAAATAAATAAGACGAAAATTCTTTATTACGAGAGCAAACAACGAGCAACGATTCAGTAGATATCCCCTTTAATTGGCCTAAATAAAGTTTTCAAAACGGAACTTCTCCCTCTGGTTTTTCACAAATATTTTCTCTTATCGGGTTTAAGACGATAAGAGAATTTTTCTCAAATAATTATGCGAAAATGTCTAAAATTTTGATATTTACCTATATATGTAATGCACGTAAATGATATTCATTTTCTTTATTCTGTCAGTTTGTTCTTCTTCTAAAGTTTATTTTAATAGTAAGCCGGTTATTGAACGAACTCGGGTGTAACGAGCCAAAGTGCTTGTCCTCTCATATTCCTTATAAACGGCTTCGACCGTATTTTCTTTGTTCATATTGTTCGAATGCTGTAAACAGATTTCTGACATGGAAGAATTGGCGACACCAGCTGCCATGTTGGAAAGCACTTAAGACTCCCTCTATTAGTATTCTGTGCTCATTGAGCATAACAGAGATATTCTATTTAGTTCCATTTTACTTTTTAAGTCTTTCGGCACATGTGGGTTTGTTTCCATGATCTTAATCTCCATGGAATAATTTGTTAAATCGAACTTCAGGGTAACGAAAATCTCGGACGGCATTTTACAGCGAGACTTCCATTACTGCCCCCTTATCTTTTAATCATTTTATGCCAACTAAAATCACATACAGTTATGTCATTTTTCTTTCCATTTGCTTAACGTCTTTTAAGTAATTACGGGTTACGAAAAATTGGGATGCAAGGATATTTGATTCCGAAGAGAAACAAAAATGAGAGATGAATTTTCAAACGGGAGTGTACATTAATCAAGGTTTTTCAAAATTGGGTCAAAGTCAGAAGAAGACCGAAAGGTGTTTGTTCCTTCATATGTTTATCGGTGGCCACGCCTTGACTGAAATTATCGCAGGGACATGACATTCCAACTGCACAAGGTCACATGATCCAAACAAATCCCGCGCTTTCCATGAAATTTCGATGATTATATCGATACACATTAACAGTTTTAATAATTGCCGCGTCTTCCGGCAGGTTAAAACTCGCAATTAACTTCGATCGGAAAATAAGAATTCTTTATATGCCGTTTATTAAAATGCAAAAATAACTAACTACCCAAAGAATTGCCGGTTAAACATCGAAAAAACATCAATAAAACATCTAATATCTCAGTTAGACAATAAATAACAAACATGTGGGATAGTTGATTTATTATGCAACCTTCAGGCGTCGATCTTGGCTACTAACTTACGGCAAATTAGCCAAGAACAAATGGTTATCCCAACTGTCTTAGATAAGAAATTGGTGATAATTATATTCTTAGTCCGAGATTAACGGCGACGTGCATCGGGAGCTCATATGTCATTCATTATTTCTTCTTTTCCGCAGATTACCTTTATGTAGCATTGAGGATTTTATGAATAAGTGGTGCGTAAATTGTTCCAGCTTTGCGTATATATATACGCATGCGCGTATAGATCTGATTGGTATAAATACTGATACTACAATTGCTTAGATGCGGAAGGCCTTTCTCTACTGCGTCGTAACACCGGGTTCGATTCCAGGATGAAATTAGTTGATGGAGATTTGTATTCCTCGTAAAACTCTGTGTCCCATCTTTTGGGTAGCCTTTGAGTGGATCCATAAAGTCTGGAAGATAAAGAAGCCAGCTATTGTTCAGGGCAAGCAAAAATAAATAAATAAATAAATAAATAATAATAATAAAAAATAAATAAAAAATAAAAGAAGGGAATGAAAATAAATACATGAAATCAGCAGAGTCAAAACGAAAATTAATAATCTAAAATAAATATAACAAAGTGATGGGAAATTAACCAACTGGAGACAATTACGTTTAGAATCTTCAAATCAACTAATATAATTACTAATAGTAACTACTAATACATAATTACTAATATTGTGAGAAAGATACTATTGCCAATGCTGATTAATAACATATTACACATTACATAAAAATTCCCTACTGTATAAAAATTTTTATTAGTGCTGGTGATTGTACAGACGCCCATAAGCGTAAAGTCATGTGTGCCCAACGTCCCAAATAATTTGAAATAAAGTGCAAATTTACATACATATATTGCAATGTATAACTATGTGCTATATAAATGTATGTATGTAATGTATATATGCTTGAGCCCTTTAATAGTTTTGAAAGCTACGTTGATGCAAATAGCTCTGCTATTTCTATTGCTAAAGGGTTTTTTCGACAATATACTGCAAAAGGCAGGTGAAAAGGAAAAAGAAAATGCAAAGTTCCTGCGTTATGTAAAGACGCTGCATTTTGCAAGCTAAAAATAAGTTAACAGTAGTATTAAAGGTGAAGATATAGAATTATCGATATAGAAAAGTTCCAGCTACTAATGTAAAATTTTATATAACTTACTTAGTCCAGCTTGTATTTGCGTTAAGATGAAATCTGATAGCGTTTCAATCTATATAACCCTTTTTAATTATTCCCACACTTTTGAAATGTCCTCGTGAAGGAGTAAACGTTCTGCACGTCACATCTTCTAACCCTTATATATAAAATATACACATACTTATCCCCGTATAAAAATTGCGTCTAAAAACAGCTCTATTGCAATTATTTAAAAAAAAAACACAAAAAAAACCCACCCCCATTCACAGGTTGATAAACGTTCAGACTTTTTACCTTTCACAAAAAAATAACCAAAATATTTGGATGGGCCGAAGCCCACCCGACCCACCCGTTAAAACCGCCACTGCTTGATGACGTCTAATGAAAAAGAGCTATGTAAATATTTTAACAATTTCCCACTTTTTGTACATGTGCTAATGGCATTTGGAGGATTAAGTGAAGAAACAGAAACGCAAGTACCAGATGAGCCCTTCGGCTCTTGATATATGAGCAAAAATTGATAACAGTGTGCATAGGCGCAGACAGAAAGTTCGCAAGGGGGAGGGGGTTTACGCTCAACAAGAAGGGGTCACAGAGCTGCAAATCGTATATTCCTGTGTTAAATATACAAAATTTCATTGCAATGGGGGTTACCCCCCGGCTGCGCCTATGACAGTGTGTCCCATCCATAGAAATTACTGGTTGTATTGTGAAAGAATGCGAAACTGCATTTGCCGATTGAATGATTCCCATGAACGTGTTTGTCTGTTTTGAAAGAAAGGGTTCGCATTGATGTCATTTCTGTGCTGAAACTGCTTGGATCCGTATTTAAAATGTGAATCGGTAAATAGATTTTCATTAAGTGAATCATCCGATTCATGGAGGACAAAACAGCTTGGTTTCTCAAATATTCTGAATTTTATACTTTGTTTTTTGTAACGAATTTTGTTATTTTTCTACCAGAAATGACATATTGTTCCTTAAAACGTGCTACAAAATTGGAAGATGCTTTGAAATTTTCGTATTTAATTTCTCTACTATATTTGTGTGCCCAAGTTTGAAAATCAACATCATGCACAGGAAAACCATTTTATCTCGCAATTTTGAAATTTTCAAAACTATGCTTCTTTATTGAATACAATTTTTCAATCTTATTTCCGATATTAGTGACGTATTTTTTCATCTTATAAATTTGTCTATATTTAAGACTGGGGTTACGAAAACAATGTTGAAGTGTATGCTTCCGTTTTCGTTTACCTGATGCTGTCCATGAAAAATCAACGACTGGTTTCATCTAGGAAAACTTGGCGCAGTATAGCCCAGATGCTCTTGCGCCATAAAAAAGCCAAACAAACAAACAAATCGTAGGCAAGCGAGTAGGATTATAAATCATGCGTCATACTACTATCAGGGAAAATTCATTTAACTCGTCTTCACTAATGTTTTCAGTAATTTCTACATTTCTCAAAATCCAATATTTCGCCAAATTTCAATGGCTTCTGCCTTTGGGGGCATAGGCGTAGACAGAAAGTTCGCAAGGGGGAGGGGGTTTACGCGCAATGAAGGGGTTACAGAGCTGCAACTCGTATATTTCTATGTTAAATATACAAAATTTCATTGCAATGGAGGGGGGATGTTACAACCCCCATCAAAACCCCCCTGTGTACGCCAGTGACATAGGGGTCGATTGGGGCAGATTTTATTTTTTTATATGTTTTACCATCGTACTAACTATCTACTGACCAAATTTCAAACCGATCCCGGGGAGACGCCTGGAGTAGTTTTCTTGTTAGACGACCTCATATGGCTGACGTTGAATCGTCGTCAGGTCCCACTCCAGGGTTTTCGGCGCCCTAGACAAACCAGTACATCTGGCGCCTCCCTCTGCAGCATATGACGACCTATTATAAATTAACTCTAACCATTTTTCGCAAGACGGGGCGAAGGGGAAATAGGAGTGGGCATGATATTTCTATATTCCAGCAACATTTTGAGAAATTGCGTAAATAAAAACAAAAGGTAAAATGAGGTACAGTTTTATTTATTTTTAATTCATGGAATCGAAAAAAGTGAAAGAACAATAGAAAAAAGCTATACAAGATGCAAACAATGACAGCCCTCGTCTCATCCTATAAATGAATTCTTTGAATGAATAAATGAAATATAAATGAAATTGCCTTTCGCAAGGCAAAGGCGCCGATGATGTCATCGTATTTTAATTTTTGGGCAACGTCGTCTTCGATTGACAAAAATGCCAGGGATTTTAACTTTTCCTGGCCTAGGCATAATCTCAAGTAAGTTTTTATCGATTTAAATTTCAAAAAAGATTTTTCCGCTGTGGCCACTGATACAGGAATTGTCAAATGAATTCGAAGAGTCACCCACACGTTAGGATATGTGTCTTGTAAAAAGTAACAGCGAATGTAGGAAGCAACTTCTTTGGGTGTTTTTGCCACTCCGGAATTGAAACCCTGTGAACTGCATAATTCTACTATCATCCCTTCAGAATTGACATCAGATTGACAACTACTTTTCATATCCTCAGTTGCCGTCTGCGTTAAAGCACTTCGCAATTTTTTGCAGTTCTCCGCTAATGAGTCCCTATCCAATTTCTCAAGATCATAAAGGAAAGACAAATTTACGTTCACTTTATCAAGCTGCTCAAATCATTCCTTCACTGAAGAAAGCGCGTGATCTGTAAATGGATTGAAAAAATTTATTCGAAACGCCATTTCTGGATCTGCATCTATTGAAACTTCGTCAGAATAATCATAATGAAACATTTGTTTCTTTCTTCGAATTCTAATTGTTTTGAACACAGGTTCACTACCTAACTCGCGAGCGTTAACCATGGGGCCTTTAAGTCCGCTATCCCTATATTGAGTCAAGAACTTTTCCACTTCTTTTAAAAGTCTGACTGACTCGAAGATGTCTCACGTAGTTGATTGCATTAATTTGCTTACGTGATTGACACAGAAAAGAAGATAGTACTAAATCACCAGTGAAGTAAGGAATTCGTAATCTGCTATGTGATGTGCTATACTACGTGCCTCACTCCGTGCATCGTTATCTTGAGACTTATGTTCTGAAAGATCAATCAGCGCCTCTTGGATATCACTTATCTTGTACCTAAGCACTTTCACAGAATCAACTCTGGCTTCCCATCGTGTAACGGAAAGCGGTTTAGCAGTTAGACCTTTAACTCGGGAACGGAATATCTCCCACCTGTTTACTGATCCCGAAAAAAGAACGTAGATGCGTAGGAAGATTCCGAATAGAGACACTGTGTCGACGGATGATTTAGTAGCATAACTGAGTGCTAAATTTAGGGAGTTACACCCACACGGAACGTACACTGCTGCACTATTCATATCCATCTGCCGCTGAACGCCAACATGCTTCCCTTTCATGTTAGATGCATTATCGTGTTCCTGACCTCTACAGTTATTAAGCTGCAGATTATTCTGGTGTAAAAAAATATGACAACAATGCTGTCAATTCTTGGCCAGTGGAGTCTTTGGCTTTCAGAAACCCCTTTAAACGTTCCACAGGATTGACAGAATCTTTGTCAGGATTGACAGAATCAGAAAGCGGTTTCCACATATCTTAATATCACAGACATTTGTTCAATATGACTCGCATCCGGTGTGCAGTCAAGGATGAGCGAATAGTATTTGGCCATGACTACTCTACACTTGATTTCATCTTTAACTTTTGCTCCCATCAAGTTAAGGATTTCATCTTCAATATTCTTTCCCAAATAGTGAGCCTGTTTCATTTGTCCTGCTGTGATCCTACGGATGTGTTTCTGTAACACATGGTCGAACTGCCCCAGTAGCTGGACAAGTTGAAGAAAATTTCCATTGCGTTCTTTAAATAACTTGCTGGAGGTTCCATTTAGAGCAGAATTGGTTTTGGCAAGATATTGAAGAATTGCCACCAGTTTCTTTAGATCATCTCTCCAATGTCTTCTTTCAGCGTCAATATGTTTCTGAATGGCGTCATCAATGCCCTTGTTCTTTTCTAACCTTTTCCTGTTGCGATCCATTGGTTGTATGCTCTGATATGCCAAACTGCTGCTTCATGTTGTTTAAGCCTTGGTGTATGTTTTTCCAGTCGCAATTTCCGACTTTTATAAGGCTACCGCAATTGTCTCTTCCAAATAATTTGTAAGAGAAGCAGAAAACAGCATTAACAGTCCCTCGAATACACTAACCACTGGCGTAATACTTGTTAACCGTTTTGTAGAACTCTAGTAAACAAATTTTCAGAGAAACAGCGATTGTTTGCATCATGTCGGTAGTTATCTGATTTGTTGCTTTGTTCCTAAAATCACTAAATAACCATGAGTACCAGCATCCATTTGCAACGGCCAAGCTGATGGATCTGATAGATCCTTTTTATGGTTTTCAATTTCTGCACTGGAGGGGTCAGACTCGGTCTCGTCACTTATTTCGGCTGTTTGTTTCTGGCAAACTTGAAGATTAGTTTCGGCAAGAAGCACCGATGCTTGGGTTTCACTAGATCGTGGGTCGGATGCTTGCTCAGTCTGTTCCAACAGTGATACGTTATCAGTATGTATATTGCCTACTTCCTCTACGTGAGATGAGCTTCCCGACATCGGACTTCTAGAAGTCCCTGCTTCCGCAAGAGTTTCACGTTTAAAAAATTTATCAAGAGAACCGGACAGTTTCTTGGTTTTTTCTTCCGCCTTAACCTTTCTTTTTCTATACTCATATCCTGATGGCTTTGTTTTTCTCATTTTTCTTAAAGCGAAACACAAATTTCGCGTTAAAATCCTAATTGCAGGTGCACGATGTTTCACAAAATTCAAGATGGCGATTTATTTACAAACGCAATGTATTTAAGATGTTAAAAATTGATTATTTCCTTCGCCTTCTATAAGGAAAAGGAATTAGATATAAGTGGAGCTGCTGTAGCCGAGTGATTAAGTACCGAACCTGGAAATAAAAAAGCTTAATTTTGGAAATATTAATCTTTTTGCAACTTCGAAATATGAAAAATTATGCCCGTCTCAGATAGCACTATAAAAAAAAAAAAAAAGATTTTAAATAAAATAAGTTTAACCTTGCAATATTGAATTTTTTTTAGCAAAATATAGATATGATGATTTGATCCTGTCTGAAATGGCCTTCATGGTGCCCTCCCAAAATCGGCGCGCTAGGCAGCTGCCTATGTCGCCTATGCTTGGGGAGGGCCCTGATTGTCGTCAATTTCCATGTAGCTTCTAATTGGTTAAAATTCAGTGGATTATCGGGGGATCGAGTTGTTCGTCCTGTCTAGGATTACAGCGCCTCCTTCGACGGCCACACTTCCCCCCGGCTCACATACATCGAGTTGCTCGTGCCGTTAAATGTTTAGTTCTCTTATGTTAGTGCTCCACAGGTATTTCACCAGTAATACGAGTTCAACTTTCCTTTTATGCCCTATGGCCATAGGCACAATTCGGCGGGGCAATGGGATGGCATTTGCACCCCCCAGTTTTTTTGAAAAAAATCACAATCGTACTTATTTCCATACAATTTCTTTCTCTCTCTCTCTCCCCAGTTTGCGTTATATTTAACACCCAACTTACGGCTAGGCCTATGGCCCAGGTTCCCTTCAATATAGCACAGTGGTTCTACACTCTTCTGTTGTGTCGTTAACCTGGGTCTGCTTGCCATGGTATCGTTGAACGCGTATCTTTTTCTGCACACCGTAGTCCTATATTTGTTTCTATAGGCAGAATATGTTCAGATTCCTCTGAAAACTGTTGTTTTGGCACAGTTTGAACTAAGTTGTCCTTGCGCAGGCGAACATAATCAAACTTTCCTTCTTCTTTTGTATGCAGAATGTTGGTTTGGAAAAGTCCGCAGTGGCGGCACTGTATTTCCATAAAAGGTATGGCGAAGCTAGAGCCCCTAGAATTATAGGCCGGCGCATCAGCCGCCATTTTCCTGCACACTTCCGGTTTCATTTACCTTGGCGATAAAGGTTTTCAGTTTTGGAGCAATGATCGCTATTTTGGCATAGAAATAATCAACACTCCGCCATTATCCGACTATTGTAAACATTGGCGCAACTTTTAAGATGTCGCCAATAAATACAATTTGCAACCCTAGCTTAGTTTTTGATTAATGCAAAACTATAATGTAAATAATCAAAACAAACTTTACGCTGCAAACATTCTATGTTTATTCCTCGAATGATTAGAACAATTCCCAGTGGAACACTCGTCCATTTCACCCTATTTTATTAAAAATAACACACTTGGAAATCACTCAACTTTAACGCAGCAGTGAAGAGGATCACGTGATACGATGGCAGGAAAATGGCGGCTATGCGCCAGCTCTCTTTTCGTGAAGTCTTTAGCGAAGCCATAGTGATGAATTGAGACCGGAAGTTTAGGCACTAAAAATGGCAAAAAAAAAGCACCTGAAAGTTTAAAATAAACATTAAAAAAATGCATTTAAAATTATGGAATAAGACATTTAAATCAATAAAAAAATATGGAAAAAGATATTTAAATCAATGAAAAAAAGGCAATTAAATAAATTCAGGGTATAAAGACCGGCTATAGAAATTTAATGCACATATTTCCTCTACTGTCTTAATAAAAGAATTAGGCGTTTTTGGAAAAAAAAATAATATAGCACATTGTTTAATATTTGAAACGGAAAATTTTTACTCACAAGACAATTTTAGATGGTTTATACGGATGACCTACTTCCTCTTATTGCACATGACGACGATATGTTTTTTTAAATTCTCAAAAAGTGAAATGTTGACGTCTATCAGTTAGTAGCATTTTATATAGTGAAAAAGATCTCTCCACTTCAACTGATGTTATAGGCACATATTTAAAGCAGCATGCCATGGTAGGAGACATGGACAATTTTATTGTAGCATCACCACTTAGAACTTTTCCTATATTCCTAACGGATTCAAAGTCTTGATTCGCAGAAATCAGGTTTTCGCATTTCTTCTTGATGAATTCACCAGTTTTAACAGGGACAGACATAACGTTTTGTAAAATATTGCGTACAACTTCCAATGACCCTCACAAAGGGATCCTTCTTTTTCTTGACATTTAATAAATTCTGGAAATTTTCCAAAATGTGTCAAAATGAATGTCAATTTATTTTTCACTTTGGAGCTGAAAAATAAAAATTTGCTTCTTTTTATAGCAATTTTGTTGAAATGTAAGCAATAGTTCGAGACTGCTGATATCCAAGTTCCCCATCTCGTGGGAATCGGTTGCTGAGGTAACGGAACGTTCGGTGCCATTTCTTTGAAAGTCTGAATTCTGGAAGGGGCTTTAACGAATGTTTTTTTTTTAACGTTGGAAACGAGAATATTTTCAGTTTCAGGATTGGAACCTCTCACTTGTTCTGCAATCCTATGAAATGCATGAGCAAGGAATGTTAGATGAAACATATAAGGAAACAAAATTTTCAGCTCATTTCAGTTTTTTTCATATAGGGAGTTGCATCCCTTAGAAATAAAGAACTCTTTCATGTTGAATACCATCCGGCCAAAGCAAAGTTAATGTATTAGTGAACAGTTGGGCAATTGTAGTACTGTTTTACTTTCGTGATTGTTCAGATGTCAGCAAAACAGTTTTTTCCATTCATTTTCAGCTCCTCTTTCGCCATTCTGAAATAACGAGCTTTTATCTCACTGTGTCTCACGTGATCCCCCCCACAACTTTACACAGCTGGTGACGTTACAGACACATCACGCCAACCAACCACGCTCTCAAGTTTAGTCCATCACGACATAACTATGGATTCCAAAGGTTCAACGATCATTGTTGAGCGGCTGAAGGAAGTGTCTGCGCCCCTCAACTCAATAAACAAGGTAGGTAGTTGAGTAGAGGGTGACTGTTAATCGAGGGTTCAAAACATATGCTTGTGAATAAATTTTTTCTTTTGGAAGTGGGGGTTCATATAACCAATTAAATAACCGTAAAAATAGATTAACTGTATCTGAGGGTGTCCGTTAAGAGGGATTTTACTGTACATGTGTATAAGAATTCTATAAAGTATATGAAAATACAAGACAAACGAACTTAAAACACAAATACATATCGAAATAGGCATTTCGGCAAAAAAGTTCAAAAGGCATTTTACTAAAAATATTTAAGAATAGGCAAAATAAGGCATTTTTCCTGAACTTACGGGCTCTAGTGATGAGACACCACTCCTGCCCTCCAATGCAATAAAGTATGAAGGATGATTTGACGCTTGGCGGGGTTCCAAGCATCCAGAAAAGGTAGGGCAAACATGATGAAGTTTGATGAAGAAGGATAGGAAATGGTGAACGATGAAAAAGCAAATAGCCGTAGATCAATTAGGCCGAACGCGCAGGACAGCAGCCAGCAAGAACGTGGGGACGCGGAACAGGAGCAAGGGGGCGGAAAAGCACCGCATGGCAGGCGAAGGACATCAACAGCCGAAACAACAGAAGCACCATTGGCGACAAGGACAGACACGAAACAGAAAAGATGAGCAGAGGCAGCCGCGGACTCCGGAATGAAAAACACTGTCAAAACCCATATGCATTCTTTGGAAACAGACACACGGCCATTGCAAGTAAAAAGCGTTGGGGGAGAAAGTGGCGGAGAGGGGTGACAGAAAAAAAAGCAATTAAACCGATTAAATCTGATCTATCGATGCGAGGTAAAACCAGAGGCGGTGACCAGAGCAATAACCGTGGTAACAAGACAAAAAAGGGGGCAAAAAAAGTGAGAAGGAAAGGGAAGAGCAACGTGCCGAACGTTTGCTCTCTCCGAGAACCAGGGCATTGGCGGATCCAGCAAGGGGCGGAAGGGGAGATCGCCCCCATCCTGTCAGGGTTAAATAAGAAAAAATTACGGCTGTAATAAATAAAAGTCTTACACTAAAGTCTCCAAATCTTGGAGAAATGCGATCCAGACGTTTTTTTCACGAATCTACAAGCTACTCGTCTTTCAAACTACGTTTACAGTAAGTCTTGCTTCAGCAGAACGTAGTTTTTTATCCTTGAAGCGCCGTTAAACTTGGCTTCGAACGCGGATGACAGAAGAGACTTTTAATACACATCCACAGAGACATTCATATTGATGTAAAAAAAGGTATTGACAAATTTTCAAAGAAACCAAGATGGCTCGACTTCGCACTATAAACTTCAAATTTTTTAAAAAGTTGTTTGTTACAAAAAAAAAAGTAAAATAATTACAATGTTTTTATAGTTTAAATTTAAACTTGTTCTATTAATTACATTGTAAATTATCGTTTTGGTTATTGTATATGTCTCCTTTACTATGTTACCCTTCTGTCATACTTGACTATAATCTGCCCTAAACCATATAGTTTAATTAAAGAAAAGCCCAGCTTTAATTCATGGTCGCAAATTAAATATTTTGGTGAGTATAAAGCAGGGTTGTCCAACCTTTTTCGGTAGCGGGCCACTTAAAGAATTTTCACGGATCTTGCGAGCCAGCGGTTTTTTTTTAAAAAAAAAAGTAAAAAAAAAACTTACACTTAGCAGACTCCTTTTAGAGCAGGGGTGTCCAAACTTTTAGCTTTCCTGGGCCGCATTGAAAGAAAAGAATTCTTTTGGGCCACATGCATAAAACACACTAACACTAAAGATAGCTGATGGGCAAAATAACGTAAAATATATGATTAACATTTTTAGATTATTTGAACTTCATTAATTCAGGAATTTTTTATTATAAAAGATAAGCCAGTAATATGAAATTAGTGAAATGTTTGCCATTGTTTTTTAGACATTAATGCTTCGATATTTAGTTCAATGTACCTAGTTGCAATTCTCAATGAGTTCTCAAGGTGCTCATCAGATATTGTAGTTCTAGTTTTATTCTTCGTGTGCTTCAGCTTTGAAAATAGCTGCTCACAAATATAGGTGTTTCCAAATAGCGATGACATGAATAAGGTACGATTGTGAAGCTTGGGATATTTTTCACTGGGAAGATATAGAAATCCAGCAAAGAGACATGATTAAATTTTTCTTTAAGGTGAATGTCAGATTGTAGCTCTACGCATTCCGTTTAAAAATTGGCAGGTAATACGTATATGTCGATTGGAAAGAGAATCTCAAATATACCAAAAGATTGATGATTTTTACGGAAATCAATAAACCTTTTCTCAAATTCCTGTATTAATCAAAAAGCAAGGCACCGTATTTTTGGTTGTTCACTGGACCGCGTTTTAGCCAGCGTGTGAAAATGCATAAAATTATTTACCTTAATTTGAAATTGCCGTAGTTTCAGTTTCATTTCAAACGCTGTTATAGTTTGAAACATGATGCTGATCACCTTGGTTTTCACTTTGAAAAAATAAGTTTAACATTGAAATGAGCGGTAAATTTACTAAAAATGCCAAATCTGTGAGCCAGTTTTTATTATAAAGTTCTGACACACATTTTGTTTTTGATTCCATAAAGGACTTGATTTCATTTTGCAAATCATTTTACAATTTTGGGATTTACATGAATTATTTGATTGCCGTCTACAAATCTTGCCCTCGAGAATTATGCAATCAAGTTACAAAAAAATCCCGAAACTCACAATGCCTTATGTAAGTTTAGAATTTTGTGTTGGGCCGTATTCATGGCTACCCTGAGTCGCATGCGACCCGTAGGCGTTGGGTTGGGCAAACTTGCTTTAGAGTTTCTTCCAGTTATTTGTTTGTACATTTGCGATATAGAAAGACACGTATGCTGTCCCTACGATTTTTCCTTATTTCTGAAAAAAATCTAAAATTTTAGTTTCGGATTTTTTTTTTTAAACAATTGTAGGCGGGCCGGATTAATATTGTTCGCGGGTCGAATTGTGGCCTGCCGTCCGTATGTTGGACAATCTTGATATAAACGAAAGCTAGTAATATAACAACGTTTACCTAAACTATTCAACAGTCCAAAACTAAAATTTTTCCCGGTGAGGCCCCTGAAACCGCTCCCCCCCTGTAATAACATCCTGGATCCGCCATTCAACCAGAGCCGGAATCAACATAAACAAACATAATATTTTCTCTTACAGAAATCTATGTTGTCTAGCCATCTTTCTCACTCTTTCCTTGCACAATGATGATGTTTTGTTGCTTGCTTCTGCTTGCTTTTTGGTTTTACGGCTCAAAGACTACAGTGATCATACTATGCCGGGACCTACAGTTTTCCGAGGAATCCGAACCTCTTAAAGCGATGTTTTGTTGTATTGTTTGTTGGTGATAAACGTTGTGCTTAATTTGTTAAACTACAATTAATAAATCACGAATAATTTAATTGATTTAGCAAAGTTGGGATCTCATAATTGCGCACACAACAAATATAATTGGTTTCCGAAATTTAAAGGTTTATTTGGGGCCATTATGTTTTGTTGTTCTAAGCTGGCTGCTCTGGTGGTAGATTGGGCATGAGAGGAAACCGGGGTAGCCAGAGTGGCCGCCTTTCTCAAATTCTCACCGTGCACAATGATGATGATGTTGTTTTGATGCTGTGATTTTTGGTGATAAGAGCTGTATGGATGTCATTTACTAAGTGATAATTAATGAATCACTAATAATTTGTTTTATACTGTGGAGTAAGAATCAAAAAAATATTTTTTGATAAATCAGGTAAACACACATACTTTTGGTATTGTTTATGATGAGATCTGGATTCTAGTGAATGTTTTCACTTAGCACAAGTTGCAACTGTAGATGTAGCGTATGAATGTGCGTTATTGACATTCAATGATTTTCTGACGTGTAAAGTGTGTATGTTTAAGTTTCATGATCTTTCATTAATAACGGTAAATGTAAAATATATTTGTTCATGAAAATTATATTTAAGTAATCATGAAATTAGATATGAGCAATATAATTTCTGGGCGTGTCCTCGTTGTTTACATGTACACGTACCTATAAACCGGTACTTACCAAATGGGTTTATCCACGTCATTAGCGTATGGCATGGAATTACAGTAAAATTTCCTTATCCAACACTTCCGAACAGTGGACACCTCTATTTAACGGATGCCTTTTCCATTCCTAGTCTCCTTGCTTGTTTATTCCCGACCATCCTAATAGCGGACCCATACTGAAGTCTTGAGGTGTCCGCTATTTAGAGATTTTATTTTGTGTACTTTTTTATAATATATTAACTGAAGATCTTTTTCTTTACTAAGTTTTGTAGGTTAGATATCTTGTATTTTTTGTTTTTAAATTGACTTGAGATTTCTGATCTTACAACCAAGTCGCTCTAAAAACCGAAGCCAGTAAAATCAAATCAGCTTCAGTTTATTAAAGTGTAAAAAATAAGCATGAATATATTCTTGTATATGATTGCAGCTTTTCTTTACTTGACGTTTTATTATAGTACATAGTAATAGCAGTTTTGACCTGAAGTTCTTCTATTTGATTCCTGAAAAGACTATATGGGGGTAGGGGGGTATGTTAAATAATTGATTTCATTTCAGATGTGCACAATTTATGACTAAAATTAAGTTTTGATGCCCTGCGGTGGCGCAGTGTGGTAACACGTTCGCCTAGTACGCCGTTAATCCGGGTTCGACTCCCAACAGTGCAAAGAATGCTTACTCAGAGATCTCATAAAGATTGCACTGCTCACTGTAGTCTGGGTTTGGTTCCCTAAGCCTTGATGATGTTTGGACTCTTCATAAATCAGTAGGTCTCGACGCAGCATGACCATTGTGTTCTTTGAGTCTTAAAACCACAAACAAGCAGAATTAAGTTTTTATATGTTGCTTTCTTTTATTTCCATTGATTTTTAAATTTAAATAATGGTTATTACATTAATATTTAATGGTGTAGCTAAATTGAGGTAGTGTTCTGTGCTATTCTTAATTTGGTATTTTATAAAAATATCATTTATTTTAATTATAATTTATAATTTAATATTCTATATTTAATTATAATTTATATATATTTATTATATTTTATTATTTATATAATTTATTATATTATATTTTATTATTTATATAATTTATTATATTATATTTTATTATTTATATAATTTATTATATTATATTTTATTATTTATATAATTTATTATATTATATTTTATTATTTATATAATTTATTATATTATATTTTATTATTTATATAATTTATTATATTATATTTAATTATAATTTATAATTTGTTTTAATTATAATTAATATTTTTAATTTGTTATTTTATTAAATAATATGAATGAAAAATAAAACCAAGCCTTAGTTCAGAAATTGTGTTAAGCTATTAGGCAAATTCTCTGGCACACCTACCCCTTCCCCACTATATGTTAAGCTAATCAACTAGTTCTTGCATTCACATTAAAACAGTGTTAGCTAGTAGACCACTTCCAGGTACAAATTTAGTATATATTGTGCTGTATAGTATATATAATGCTGTATAGTATATATAGTACTGTATACTATATATGATGTTGTTTGAAGTCAAATTGGACCAACGTTAAAGCCATTACGAAAACAGCCGTAGTGACACCATCACGGTGAGACAAAGGAGATTGGGGAGTGTGTGGGGGGAGGGGGAGACCATGAGTGAGTTAAAGAAAATTGATTTTTTTTAAAAGTTAAATGAGAAAACGAAAGAAAAATAATAGAAATTGCGACTTTCCTCTAAATGGCTTATACAGTGTAATTTAATCCTCACAGAATATTTTATATCACAGGAATTATCACAGTTAATCATTAAGTTATTCTCGTTTAAATATGTTTATTTCAAAATGTTAACTGTCACATTTTCATTTTATTAAAAAATCGTCTAATTTTTTAAGTTTTCCTTTTTTTGTTTAAAATTTATTTTGAAATTTTTTTTTTTTGGTTATTAGTAGCTCATGACTCCTTTCGTTTGCTGGAGGAAGAGGGTAATTAATGTATTTTTGTTATATTGATATATATAAGATTAATAACCATTAAATTCCAAACATACACATAAATAATTGCAGTCCTAGTAATGAATATCAAATTAGTTGGAAATTTACCTTTATTAACAAGCGTCTTTATTTTAATCTATTATTTTATATCTATATCACCATCAACGATTTTCAATCCACTGCAGGATGGAGGTCTCTCTGTTATCACATATATACATAGGATGGTGAAAGAGAGAAATCGTCCTTAAGCACACCATGTTGGCCAGACGTGTTGGCAAACTGGATCTGCAGGTGGTGAAATTACATATTAATCCCGTTCGCTAAACTCCTGACGACGTCGCCAAAACTCATTCTATACTCTTAAAATTGGTTCGACAATTCTAAACACCCTGCGTGAATTTATCACAGGGTACCTAAAGCTTGGCTTGTCTCTTGGAACATTGCCAGAATGAACGCTAGTTGTCCACCATGATTGTTTCGGATGCAGTGGAAATTTTTGTGAACCAGTATTTTTCCTGTATCAGTATATGCCTTGTGTGTTTGTGTGGGGAGGGGAGGGGTGCCCACCCTTACCACCAAAACGACATCAGTACACCATAGAGCTACATTCTCCTGAAATACAAAAACTTGCAGTAGTAAAAAAGACACTACCACCCACCTCTGTTGTACATGCAGCGGTTGTCAACATCGACGGAACAAAAGCAGGACATATTTATTTAACGGAACATACCTCCAACGGTCGTATTCCGACTTTAGCAAATCTCATTCCACAACATTGGTGAGTTCTTTTCAATACATTTAGAAAAATTCGGGCCTTTGCGAAGCGTCATTCCATGAGGATGGGATTAGTCTGTATTTTCGCCCGACAGTTTAATGAAGCTTCTAAAAATCGGTCACCACAGCTGAAGTTCTATCCTAAGGTGGGACTTGTTGTATTACCCCCACCCCCCCCTTATCGAGTGACAGTTGCCGGTTCTGCTTCGAAACAGTGCGCTCCTTCTCTTGAGCTGGTATTCTTGGCGGTGGATGGCTGTGGAACATGTATACGCACAGTAGAATCTGGTAAAGCAGGTAAAGTGACCACTTTTTATAAGAAAGGCCTGGTCGGGACTTATTTTATGTTTATACCAAAATCTGTCATGTATAGTGACCACCTCTCTGTGGTGACCATTGCAGTCCAGTTCCAAAGGTGGTCACTTTAGGCAGGTTCTACTGTATGTATATAGTGTGTGGTATAATCATAATCGAACTGATTATTTCTGCATACAAATAATCGTAATTGTAATCTGTAGTTGTAATTGTAATCATGCTTTTATGTATATTCATAATCGTAGTCGTAATCGAAAAATGAAAATTGACTGTAATCAAAATCATAATTTAAATTTTGACACTTACATAATTGTAAGCATAACCCTACTGTGGTAATTGTAATCATATAAACCGATTGTAATTATTCCCAACTGAAATCTGATCAAAAAAAATAAAAAAAAAAAAAAAAGCTTCAGGAGTTTATTTTAGTCCATGAGAGGTTTGGGCTACTCAGAGAATTGTAAGTGACAGTGTAGCATGACCCTTGCTGTCCATAGACCATAAAACAAACAATTAGGTAATTGGTTTAGAGATTGTCGGAATACAAAATAAACTTCTGTTGCACAGATATCAAATGTGAACTGCTGTGGTGAAAATTCCAGGTCTGAAAAATGTCGAGGTTTGTTGCTACGAATGGGCCCTCAGCCTTAGAAAACGTCAGTTTGGATCAAGAAAGCCAAGACGCTCTTCGTGATTCACCTACTATGAACGAAAGTCAGAGTGTCGTACAGAGTGGGTCGCCTTCTTGTTCCGGTGTGTTTCGATCATCTAGTGGTGCGCCAATTCAGCGAACCGTGGCACCACCTAACTCTTTACCTACTACTGCGTCATGGCAACCCAATGCGCCTGGTAAAGTATGACTTTCTGTCCCCCCCACTTTTTTTTTTCTGATGTATTTGTGAAACTCTATAAGCACTCCTGTGGTGCGCTAATTATAATTTAGTTGCCATGTGAATAATTTGGATTTGGTTCTAGAAAATACCCAGAGCTTATGCCATTTTTTTTCTATGGTGCCATACTTGAGTCAAAGTTAACCTGATACACTGTTAAGGGAGGATGTTCTATTCATACCTGTGCAACAAGTATTCGTTCGAAAATTGGCGAAAAATGAGGTAACCCTCAACATTATTAGGTTATTTATCGCCTAATTTGGAATGCAGAAAAACGCAGTCGCCAAAATTCCAGGCGCCAAACTTCCTGCCAAGCAAACGAAGTCCTCTGAGTGGTCAGTTACTTAAATGACGTCATCGCTCGCTATAATGAGTCTTTTTCCTAAATTTAATAAATATCAGATTTTAATTGCACAAATATGACTATGTTTTATGTATTTGAGCATTATTTTAATGTTTTATGTACGAAATGTATCTTTTGTTAACGGAAGGGCGAACTATACCGCACTAGCGGAATTATACTGCTCTGCGCCTTGTCAGTGTACCAGGTTAGCTTTGCCGTGGATATAGTGTCAAGGGTTTTACTCCTGTTGGTAATTCAGATTTGTTAAAAAAACATAGTTCCTTGTTCAGCATAATCTTAGCAGCCTTCATATTGTAAAATACAAGTAAACCCTCTATGTACTTATTCATCATTGATCTGTTCATTTTTTGTTTTTATCAAAATTTATATTAAGCCTCTTTCCGGTCATTCCATTTTTCCTAATCTTGATCGCTGAAATCTTCTCTTTTTGTGTAATTTTTTCGTTAATATGATAGGAAGAAGCTGCAATATCATACTACTTACAGGTCGTACGACAGCAGAAAGATGATAAACATGTGTGTCATTTGTGCTGTTAAAACCCTGGGTTTAAATCTTACTAATGTCATGTCAGTTCATATTTCATGGGTTGATTCACTAGACACCAAAGGGTTGCATTGAATTGTAATTTTCGTATGATTTTGTAACGATTTCGTTACTGGTTTAGCGATTTTATTTTCGGCTTTTTTTTTTATCATAACGTGGCAATTTTTCGTGGTTTTCAGCAAGACCCTAAAGAAGTCTGTAAATGGGATACTTTTTGGGACCAATGCAAGGAATTCATAAAAATGTGTAATTCTTAAATTGGAGGTTTTTAAAAATGCAAGTACATTATGTAAAGTTACAGTTTGAGTCATAACGTATGCCATTCTATTCAAAAATGACCTAACTTGTAAAATAAACTGTTCTGATAATAAAATTCATGAACTTTCTCAAATTAAACTTAGATATCTGGGTCATGACCCATAAATCTGGTGTACTTATGATGTAATAACTTTTAATGTGAAAATATCCAGTTATATTGTAAAAACATTCACACGATGAAGATTTTAACCAATGGTGTAGTGAGTATCACAAGAAAAGCATTGTTTGAACATTGAAGAGCAAGTTAAATTTCCATGGAGCAGCATGCATTGCTAAATTTTGCATAATAGGAAATACAGGCGGCCCTGTAATTGTGAGATATGCCTAACATGCCATTAATCCGGGTTTCATTTCCAATGGTGGGGGAGGGGAGGAGAAACAAATAAAAAATGGGCATATCGATTAATTGCTTGCTGTAGTCTAGGGTTTGGTTCTGAAGGCTTTAGGGTCAGATCGTCAGAAAACTGTAGGTCCCAGTGCAGCATAACCTTTTCTGTCCTTGTGTGGTAAAATAGAAGTAATGTCTATAATATTATTATAGTTGTAATGAAGATATGTGAAAAATATGAAAACAGAAATTTATCGATTAATATCTAAATTCTGTAGTATACAAGTAGTCTGTTAACTTTTAGCTTATGGATGGGACAGCATATATCCCAGCGGATTTGCCTCCCAAAAGAATGGGGCTGGGATAAGCAGTGCCCCAGAGATTCTCGCTCCCCCCCCCCTTCATGTTCTTCCCAGGTCAATGCTCAGTTTAGTAATACAAATGGCTTGATCGTGGGTGGTAATGAAAGGCGGGACGAAATAAAGGCCTATTGTACAAACAGGATCTTTTTCCCCTCCCTTCCTCTCCTTCACGTCTTTGAATGAAAGTTAACAATTTAGTAATAGATTATGACTGGGTCCGAAATTCACGGGTGCACTGTGCACATGAAATTTTACATATGCATGTAAATTTTTAATTTGGGTGCATGCAGTGCACCTAACTATTCCAAACTATGGCTACTTACTTTTTTTTTTCAAGAATAGTGAACTACGGAATAATTTTATATAATTTTCTCAATGTATCTGCATTTGCTTTGAATTTTTTTTTATTACATACGAATGTTCAATTATTTTGAAAAGTTGCATTTTGTTGTAGTTTACATGCTTAAATATAGTTGCTACACTTACATTTTACCCGTTTTTAAGGTTGAGGTTTACTTTCTATTCCGTTCGTTACTTGTACACTTAACTAGTATTTAATGCACCTAAGTCACAAGACTTGGGTGCACTTGTGCACCTGATTTAAAAAGTTAATTTTGACCCCTGGATTATGAGTAGGTTTCTTACCTTTCTCTAACGTACAATACATGCCCACTAAAGTTATTTGGCATTGTTTATTTGTACTTAAGCCCTACACCTCCTTCCTGACCCCATGTTGCGACAATTTCAGGTGTCACAGGTCGATTTGTATTGGGGGGGGGGGAGAGGGAAGAAACAATATTTCCCCGTATGAAACAACAAATTTCTGTTTTTCAGCCCTTTAAGCTAAAAGTTAGAGACAAAAGGGGCTGTATAACAAGCAAAACAACATAACACCCTAAATTATTATGTTAACAGATTGTCATAGTATTAAAAAATGAGTGTAATGTTAACAACTGTTATATGTATGCTTTCACTGTTAACAGCAACTACTTCAGTGCCATTAACGAGTCCAAGTCCCACTTTAAACGGTGAGGATGGCAAGGCCCGTGTTGCAAAACCTTCACAATCCAAAATCGACTCGATTAAACAGTGGAGTATTTCAACGTACAAATGTACCCGTCAGATACTGTCGGAAAAACTTGGAAAGGTACCAACTTAATTTTATACCTCATGTGAATATATATCGTTGATATATGCCTTTTCTAGATTTAGAAAAAGTTATTTTATCATAATTCCTGTCCAATTTTCTTGGTCCAAAAAAAGGGTACCCGAACTGTCGATGCAGAAATGGAAGCCCAGATCGAGCTCCTACGAGAGACACAAACCAAATACTGCAACATCCTGCGCCTTGCCCGATCTCTGACTGGTCACTTTTACCACGTCGTGCAGACGCAGCAGTCATTGGGAGAAGCCTTCTCAGAACTCTCACACAAATCGCCAGAGTTGCAAGAGGAATTCCTTTACAACGCCGACACGCAGAGGAAGTTAAGCAAAAATGGTGAAACTTTGCTCGGGGCGCTAAATTTTTTTGTGTCTAGTTTGAACACCTTGTGCAACAAGACAATGGAGGACACACTGCTTACGGTTAAGCAGTATGAGACTGCTAGGTGATGAAAGTAGAATTTTGGTTCGTTTTTCGGTTACCTCTTGTGGTGTAAGCAAGGTGTTTGATGGAATTCTTAACTAATTTTTTGTACTCTTCATGTAGAGTTGAATACGATGCCTACAGAACAGATCTTGAAGAGATGCTACAAGGGAATCAGGGCAATGTGATGTCCTCCAAAGTGGAAGAAGCTCGGCGGAACTTTAACCTTCACAAAGAAAAGTATGAGAGGCTTAGAGCCGATGTGGCCATAAAGATGAAGTTTTTGGATGAAAACAAGGTCTGTACAATTAAGTTATTACTAAGCTGTTTGCTCGTTACACCATGTCCATTCATCTTTACCACCCATCTTCCCTTTTAGATGTTAGAAATATGTGCTGTATGGGCTCACATTGAAACAAAAACAATACTGTATACATACATACGTATGTACACACACACACACACACACACACACGTATGTGCATGTAGCATTATTACATATATATGGCTATGTCCCATGACTATTCTCTGTTGAGTTCTCATTTGATTGCTGAATATGCTGAGAGGACGATACAGTTAGTCCTACTGTAGCATTGGGCTTTTTTGACTATGGCAAAAAAAACCCAAAAAAACTCATTAAACTGTGTGTCCAATTTGCCAACACCTACTTGGCCATTATGATGAGTTTAAGGTCAAATTCTTTTTATTTCTCTTTCATCATACTGTGTGTATGTGCAATGATAGAGATGCCTCCATACTGCGATAAATTGATAATGGTTGGTGATGAACCAAGTTTTACAAATGTTTGTGAATCATACTATACCCACCTGCTTCAAAAAGAAACCCCAGGAACTTAGTAGGAAAATAAATTGCCCAGTCACCAATTTAAAAAATCTATTCACCAATGGTGACTAAGCAATCAGATTTGTCAAGTCCTGATGGTGATTGTATACACTCAGGGCCAAGCTTAGATAGTGGGGAATCGAGCTTGGCAGTCATCCATGGGCCACTAAAAAAGAGCAGTGCAAGTACCAAGAAATCAGTTTTCAACGGCCTTTGTATATATTCTTTCGACAGTGTATTTGGTCAGTCGACCACTTGCGTGTGATGTTGTAATTCCCATAATGCTCAAGTTCTCCTTTTCAGGAAATGTAATGCATACTCTATGGGTGCTGATCAATAGTAAAATAAAATCAAAATTTTTGGGATTGGCATTTTTGAAAAAAAAAATATTTTTAATTTTTCAAAGAAAAAAAATTCAGAAGGCTACATTCAGAGAACTTAGACACATATCTCCAAATGGAGGATTTCATTTTAATCAGAAAAATATTATCTTAAAAAAAAAAAAAAAAACAAAAAAACCTGCAACAAAATATCTCGAATCGTTCCAGAGATAGAGCAGTTTAAAATTTTGCCGAAAGTCGCAAGTGAGAAATGACGCCTGAAGCGCCATGTTTGACAACCTGTATCTCAGGCCAGGAATTTTTTGAACAAAACATTAAAATATAGGTTTCTGACTTTTCCTGAATTTTAATGTACGTGAAATTAAAAAATACGAGACTATGAAGTTACACCCCCCCCTCCCTGCCTGAATTGATGTGGAATATGTTTACAGTTATTATTTTATATTTCATTTTTGATCAAACATTAACGTAATGTGTACTGTAGTTCAAAACATGAGTATAATGAAAACGTTGGAAAATGTATCATAAAATTGCATTACATGATCATTATTCTCTAATCAGCATGCTCTACAGAAATCACAGCATCATATTGCTTTTATTAAGTTCAAATTAATAGAAGTAATAAAATTATAACAGGGTGTGTACGGATCTGGAAAACGTGAAAAAGTCAGAGAAGTCTGGGAAATTTGAAATTCATTGTTAAAATTACGCTTTAGCTCTTATTTCACTTTAAAACGATTTGTCGTTTTCTTGAGACTTTTCACATTTGATAGATATTTTTATTGCACAAAAAGCTAGAAGAATCTCTTTGTAAGGAAATGATAAAAGTGACTATATTCAATTGAATTAGCCTTTCATTAATTCTTTTAATTATAATAAATTGTAATAATTCGTATTTAATTATCTCCTATTTTTAATTTAACTTCATTATCCTCTGTTTAGCATTTGTACCAGTGAAGAACTTTATTTTGTAATGCTAAACCCTGGTCAGTTTTTTTTATCGTTGTTATGTTAATGTATTTTCGAGTGCCGCTAACACTGTGAGCGTGGCCTTGTATATACTGCCGCCTTCTATTAACGACTTTCAAGGGATGTAGAAAAATTGTTATTAAACCAAAAAAGACGTTAATCGAAAGATATGTAATTCCATGAAGCATTTGCTGGGACTGCAAAGTACACTCGTCGTTATTAGAAGTAATCGTTAATTAAAACGACGTTATTGAGGGAAAGAGATGATTGGTTGTTATCACCACCACCAGAGGTCTATACAGTAATCTCTTTCAACGTCTTTTTAATTAATAACTGTTTAGCGACGGTATTTTGCTGTTGTGGCAAATTCTTCACAGAACTACACACAATCTAACGTCTTTTATTTATACAAATCGAAAACTACGCAGATTAAATTAGAAACAATTTTCAACCTTTTTTTTTTAGGTGTAGTAATATTAACTCCAATGTTATGGCATGGTTAGATGGTGAAACGTTCGTAAAGAAAAGAAATGTTTTTGCTTTTGGTGAGGCACGAGCATATGACCTTCCACAATCTGGGCAGGTGCCGTAGCTCAGTTGGTAAGAGCACCTGTCCCGATTGTGGAGGGTCGTGCCCCACCACACACAAAAACATTTTTCTTTACTAACGTTTCATCATCAAACAATGTCATAACATGGGCATTAATATTACCACACCCAAAAACGTTGAAAATCGTTTCTAATCTAATGTCTCTTTCTGTTCAACGCCGTTTTTTCCCATGTCCCTTGAAAGTGATTAAAAGCAGAAATTATTGTGTGCGTGTAAATATGTGTGATTTACGTTAAGGTGATGCCTGTATTATCTCATTCTAGGTGAAAGTGATGCACAAACAGCTTCTTTTATTCCACAATGCCGTATCCGCCTATTTTTCGGGGAATCAGAGCATGCTAGAAGAGACTTTAAAGCAATTCAATATCAAGTTGAAGAGTCCTAATGCCAATTCGCCTTCGTGGCTGGAGCAGTAGGATATTACGGACACAGTTTGTATTTTTGTGGATACTGAAACTAACATGTGTAGGGAATATAAAGGAAGGAGTTGGATACCTTCCTAATGCTAAAACCTTTCACGTTGCTCTGCTGCGACAAGGGGTCTCTGGTTCTAGGTAGAAATCACGTTTTTCTGAGGATAGTGCCTGTCAATCATGGTTAAATGATATTCTGTATGTATTCTGCAAGCTTTTAAAGATTGTATATTTTGAACAATTTCAAGTGACTAAAAAAAAACAAACAAAAAAAACACATTTTATATTCTGAATGACTTTGAGTTCCCGTCGGTTTTCATTGTCTGTTCCTTTGCAACAATATTCATGCATATCAATTTCTACTGCAGTGTCTGCGAGTTTCTAGAAGCCCCTTCAAAAATAAAAATTCAAGAAACCGGCAACTTCATCTGTTGTTAGCGAAGCCATCTCAATACACATGCCCTTATCATCATGATGTGGACATTCAGCGATATTTACAAGCATGTCGATGTGAAATTACTTGAAACATTCTTTCGTAGCATATAGTAAAAGCTCTCTTCTCATTGCATAATGCAGTTGGACAAAGCAAAAACAATACCAATTAGACACATTAAGGAGAAAATTTTTAAATATCGATACTGCCATTTTCAATTACTGTGGTCAGATTTCATTGTGTAAAAATGCAAGAAGTCCTGTGACGGATGTAGCACAAATGATAGTAATTATCATTCTGATCTATCATTATAAAAAAAACAAATCCTTCAATAAGTTATACACACAAGATGGCTGCCTTCTCAGTCTAAAGGAATGACTTGTATTAACTAGCTTATTAAATAAAAGGTCAATTTTCCAGTTTTAGTGTTCTAAATATACTATATGCGTCGAGTGTTTAAAGGTATAATTGTGGCAGACTGTCAAAAATGTGTCAGTTACAAATTTCAGAATTTGTTTGATTAATATTAATTTTTGATCTTTTTAAATTCCAAGGCTTCTCTGTTCATGTTAATAGTTCTGTGGTTTGCCTTTTACTGCTGTTTTTGGCCAATAAATTTTAAACTTCTTTAAAACTGAACCATCTCTAAACTAATAAAAATATTGGGTTTATTAATGGTTGTGTGGTTAATACAATTATTAGTTGTGAAATGGTCAGGGAATTTGAAATCGTTGTAAAAATGAGGGAAAAATATAATTTTTTTGTCAAATGTGGAAAAGTCGAGGAAAACTTTCCAAACCTGTTCTGAATGGCTAAATCTCATGTGAACATAAGGCTGCTTTTCCCCCGAAACCAAAGTTTGCGATCACTTGAGGGGGGCGGGAACCTGGAAAAGTCAGGGAACTTTTCTCTCCATGATGAGCGAAAACCCTGAATGTTGTAAGCTTGCTTTTGGGCTGTGTTACAATATGTAAATCACGATACTGATGTTTATAGTGATTAGTTGTTCATATTGGGTGTTTCATATAAGGAGTGAATTTGGACTCCGATTGTAAAAAATGAGCTGTTAGCATATTTTTGAAGGATTGATTAAAAAAAACGAAAAAAAACACTGTCTTGTTGATTAGCTTACCAAAGTTTATAACTCTTCATGATTGTAATCACTCCGTGGCAGTGATTTTCATTTGGTTTTCTTTGTGAGTCACTTTGGATTTCTTTTTCCTTTTCGGTCGGCATGCCAGAAGTTATAAAAACAAAGTTATCTTATCCCTATACAGACATTGGCGTAACTAGAGGGAGGAGCTTATCCCCCTCCCCCTAGGAATTTTCTAATTCAATGAAAAAAGCATTAAGATTAAGAGCTTTAGCCCCTTTCAGAGACAAATTAGCCCCTCTAGAAAAAAAACTTTTCTTATCTTTTGTAGCCAGGCCAGTTTTTATTGTCTGTGGTGCGGATTTGGCCTGCAGGCCATCTATCGAGAATCACTGCTCCATGGTGATATAGTGTTATGCATTCGTTCGTCAAGCTGTTAATCAGGGTTTGATTCCTATGGTAATATACGATGCTTGCCTTTTCTTTTGTCTGCCGTAGACCGGGGGTTGATTTCATAGGTAACAGCGGTTCAGTTTTCGCAGAAAATTGTAGGTCTCAACCCAACGTGACCTCAATTGTCCTTCACCACAAATTACATATTCATTTGATGCTTTTAGTATGTTTAGAATCCTAAATAGGATAAATTGGCCATTTATTTGTTAACCTATTTATACGCATCTGTATGTCATTTTTACAAATTCTTCGGCTGTGATCTTCGTCACTCCGTTTCTTATATTCCAGTGGAGTCTGACGGCACTTGAAGGGAATCAATAACATTGGTTTATTTACTCCATCTTGAACTCTACCTAATATATATATTGTTTTTTCCCACTCTATTGCAAGTTCACAGACTGCTTTGTGAGTATTTATTTAGAATTCGTCAATAGATGAGTCATTCATTAATAATAATGCCATTTTTTATTAGCTGTATGACAGGCACTTAAGGTATTACGGGAAACGGTTCATGAGCCTTTAAACTCTTTTTACTTCAAATCAAAAACAATTGAAATAATTTGAATAAAGAATGCAAACCATGTCATCTCCAGATCATTGAAATAATGATAAATATTGATATGTGTATCAAATAAGAATCATTAAATTCTTATTTGTATACGTTGTGTTTCATAATAGTCATTTCCTTGATATACCAGCTGTTTATGAATTTATTTTCTATTGACTAGGCATTTCGTATACTCATTTTGGCATATATTTTTGGTGTATATTACCTTATCCTATTTTTTATTTTGCCTTTCACTAGTATCCTATTTTTTTTTTATTTTTGCCTCGTTGCCTTACTCGTGTATGAGAATTTAGTTTTGTGCCGTTAACTTCATGCTTGTATTCAAAAGCCAAACATTCCAAAGTTATTTGTAGCCCAATGTGAATGTGCTCTGAATGGCAATGTTATTGTGATGTATGAAAAATGTTTTTCTAAAGAAGGAACATCTTGCTATAGGAGAAATGTGCCTCCATAAGAAGAGAATACATTTTTCTGTAAAATGTGTCTCCATATGAGGGGAGTATTTATTTCTAAAAGGAACATGTCATATTTCTGTTTGTAGGGTACCTTTGTAGGAGGAACGTGTCTCAATCGGAGGGGCCTGCCTTTCTCCAAGAAACTTATCTTAATAGGAAGAACGAACATGTCTCTATGGCAGGAGTATGTACTTGAAGCAAGAACTCGTTTTTCCATAGTGAAATTACTTTTTTAAAGCAGGAATGTGTGCCATCTAAAGTGAACATGTCTTCATAAACATTTTTTTCAAATCTGTTCTGTACTACAAGTGAAATTATTAGTATTTCATTTCCTATAATTAGTAAATATTGAGTGTTTCATGCCAGGAAGGGGCATCAACTAAAATAATTTGGTTTATATTACGATGAGCGTTGTGATGCTAGAAGGACATACGGATAAAACTTAGCATTCATATGGCCGTAATATAACGATCACAAAGCTTGTCAAATTTCGTAAGACTTAACAGTTACACAAGATGTGACCATTCTCATTTTCAGTGATCTCCAGTTCGATGTCAGAAGCATAAAATTAGTTTAAAGTTGTTGCATTTTGCTGTCTGTTCCAATTCGCAAATGGCAAGAAAAGCAAGAGTCGCTTACCAGTCAGATTTAATAATCTTTCTTCAAAATAATAATTTTTCAATCAAATTACTTTCAATTCAACGATTTTTTTTTCATTATACATGTTGCTTTTTTATTTATTTTTTATACTAAAATTAGGCCAGTATTTTTTTTTCTTCGGAGTGTTAATTCTACAACTAAATAATCATATACAGGGGTGCCGTTGATGTGCTATAGTGCATAAAATACGTGGAATAGAAGGAAAGGACTCAATATTAGAAAAATAGTGCATCCCAAGGACCCAGTTTTATGAGCACCCAACGACACCCCTGATAAAATTATGTAGTTTTAAAAAAAAGTTACAGTACTGAAATACTTTCGCGCATATTAAAATTTAGGGTGTTATATGAGCACAACACATACATGAAAAAGAAATGAAAACAGCAAGTGTAATAACGATTATAGAAAGAAGACAGATTTTGGGGGCATGGTTTGAGAAGAAAAGCGTCTATTATAAAGAGTAAACCAGAAAGAGACAAGTAGGAAGATCAAGGCTAATAGTAGAACTGAATGCCCATAAGAATATGGCTGGTCATGATTAGACATCCAGTAATGCCTTAGATACAATGCCGGATTGTTTTACATGCCCAAGGCTATGGAAGGATATAATGGCCCCCTAAGGAATGTGGTCCTTGCAATATTTGGTCAGTAAAATGTTTCTTTTTTAAGTTCGTTATCTTCAATATCCAGGCCTATTTGGCCTATACGTAAACCCGGTGTCAAAATTATTAAGTATAATACATTCCCACATAAACAGTCACAAAAAATTCGCCCCGCTGGCTTTGTGTGTTGACCATTATTTGGCAATTGTGTTATCCCTGAGAAGGGTAACACTGTCTTACAACCTTATATATTGAGAAAAGGAGCATTGTTTCTGTCTTTGATGGTCTAGTGGTTAGGGTGCTCCAGGCTCAACAAAGAGACCCTAGTTCAAATCTAAGTTGGGGATGATGCCTCTTTTTTTTTCCCTATAGCTAAAAGCTCTAGATCATCGATCGCCAACCTTTCGGACCTCATGAACCACTAAATTCATAATTTTAAATCCCGCAGACCACATTCCGTGAATTTAGTGCAATATAAAGGTGGAAATTGCATTCAGAATATGAGAATCACTTAGAATATTATTTTTGTTTTATTATTAATAAATCATTAAAATGCACATAATGTCCAGATCTTTCCATGGGCCACTAAAATTTTCTGTGGACCACCGGTTGGCGACCGTTGCTCTAGATTGAGCTCAAACGTGGATGTTGAAATCGTTAAATATAAATCTGGCACTGCCTAGACAGGAAACAACTGAAGTGCCAATGTCCTGCCACTGAACCCAAACTGAGAAATAGCAAGGTAGATGAAAATTAGAACACCCTCTACGCTTTTAAATTGTTATTTTTTGTTTATTTTTTTTAATTGCCAAGCAGTATAGTAAAAATCTCATTATAAAAGTTGGAAAAAGTGTGACTACATGTACAGGGCCATAGCAATTCATAAATTATGGGAGGTTGTCAGGTAACTTTATATAGATCACACACACACGTTATGATTGGTGGGGGAGGAGGCTTGAGACCTTTAAGAATCTTTTCCTATACCACTGCACATGTTTCATAGTCGCTGAAGGAAAAAAAATGGTTTCAATGTCACCTTGTGATATGGGGGCTAAATTATCTTTTTGCATCACTGATTGAGATCTGGGTAAGACACGATGAATTGTAAATTTATTAACGATCAGAGGTTGCATTAAGTATCGAGCTCCACTTCACATAGCTCGCTCTTTGGTCCCTCACGAACATAAAACTTTATGCAGAGTATTTGCGTTTCTTAGGCACATTCTGAAAATATATTATCTTATTTTTAAATGATAATTACACAGACCTGCGAAATAATACTTTTTAATTTTTTTCTGCACCGTTTTAGGTTTTTCTAATGTTTTTCGGTAAGCTGAGTTCAGAAATGCCAAGCTTTTTCTGCTATCACGTAAGGTTTTTGCATAAAGTGAGGACGAAGGCCCATGAAAATCACACAGAAGATGTAGCAGTGTTAAAAGACTTTATTTATGAAAAAACTTAAGAATAAGATGTATTTTGCATTTTGTTACTTTGTTATAGCCACCTGAAATGCTCCAAATTACTTGGAGTTCATTGCGTTGAATTATTCTTTTAAACGTTCTTTGATATTTCATATCACTTAACGTTTTTACTTTTTGATAACATTTGTCTTTCTATGTTTTAATTTATCGATCGTGAAGTAAAATACCTCCTTCTAAGCAAAAATATTACTTTGACACATTTTTATAGTAGCGCACCACCTAGTAGGTAGGCAACCAGACAGAAATTCTCGATTTGTGTCAAAACTGTACGTGATAGAATTTTTTAAGTATTTTTCCTGAAATCAGCATCCAAAAATACATAAGGAACACCCTTAACTTCGAAGAAAAAAAAAAAAAATCATTTCAGATCTGTGTTATCAGATGATGGTTAAGTTTTATTTCCAGGGAATTCCGATCATCTTGTCGTGTTTATGTGAATCGAAGTTCACATCCAGGTGTTCAATTTCACTAGACGGTAATCTTGTCTCAGTAAGCCAAATTTGTATAAACACTTTATGGTTTGGAGATACGCTATGCTGCCGTTATTCTTATGTAACAAATCATGTAGTTTTACATCAGCTGATTATTACATGGGGGGATTACCCTAGATAACCCGTCATATAGACTCAGGATATAAAACTACATTATTCTTACTACATTCTTCTTAAATAAGGTTCTTCTAAAGTGCAGACAGTTTTAAAATAATTGTTTTTGAGCTGTATGACTTAGTAGTGTATTAACAGTTCTAAAAACGTTGACTTAAATACAATGCCTAATGTACTGCTTGCGTTTCATTATTTGTACACAGGGTGATTAATTTGTGTACAGTTAAGGTTGCGCAGAGTTTGAAGGAATATTATGTGTAAATACAAACTGTGAGAGGTATTAATCATAGAGATCTTTACACTAGGTATGAAACTTCCTTTTGGTGAAACTTCTGTGAAAAAACAACAACAAACAAAACACTAATAGATTTTTTGTGATACTGTGTGGAATTTTGTAATCGTAGGTTTCACTTTTACAATTTTTAAGAACAAGTTAAAAGTAAAACAAATTTGGAGAAAATTTTACGCTGCCTTGCTGGACGAAACAAATTCCTTCGAATTTTATTTCTTTATAACTGTGTATAGTTTATGAAAATAATGAGACTCGTTAATAGGAGTTGAAATATGAGTAGTTATTGCGCCTAGTATTCTCGCTTTATTGTTTTGGTAGATTGCCGCCAACTTTATTAGTGCCATAATGTATCATTGGTCTTTGTTATTGTGTTGTCACATCTTTCTGAGATTATATTCTTTTAAATTGGCATACACACTGTTTATATTAAGAACCTGTAAGCCTCGTGAAACAAGATGCCTCCAATTAGGAACGAAAATTGACAAGAATGAGAGATACTAAAATGCTGTATTTAATTTCACGAGTACATGGAGTTTTGAAATTAAAGATTATTGGAATTAATCAGGCATTATCTGGGATGAAGAATAGATTGCCGAACCAAGCAGAAAACTTTTCAATATGTAATAGGATGTCAGTTATCATCTAGGAAAAGCTCTATGGTGGTGGGTTGGCATTGTGTTTATTCATCACACCATTAACCAGGGCCTGATTCCAATGGTATCGTAAAGTGTATGCCGTTTCGTAGTCTGGAGTTTCGTTCTCTCGACAACAGAGTTTCGGGTTCCTTGGAAAATTGTAGCTCCCAATACAGTATGACTTTAGCGATGCCCTTGTATAAACGAAAAATTCTTTTGTGTTGGCAACATAAAGAATGTACACTCAAACTTGTATGATGCTACTCTACACACCGCTCACTTCATTGTAACTCCACTTGCATAGATTTGTTTGTTTGGATTTTTATGGCGCAAGAGCATCTAGGCCATTTGCAATCATTGTTTCGATGTGTGTAAGGTTTGAGAACACAACGTTGTGAGAGCCAACTGCTCCTTTCATCAAATGAAGGCAAATTAAGGGTTTCTGCTGTCATTTGATAAAAGGAGCAGTTACCCCCACCCCCGAAACGTTGCATTTTTTACTTTAAGAGTTGTCATAGGGTCTCTTAGTAGAACTTTACGTTTCTTTTGCACGAGTCAAGTTAAAAAGAAATGACAAATCTATTCTAAATAGTATTTAAAACTTCCCAAAAGCAGCTACTGTTGCAGTAATCAATTAGTCAACCAATGAAAAAACTTATATACATCTGCCCTATTAACATTGTAATATAATTTTATAATGATCCCATATAACTGATTTACATGGTTCTGCATTCCAGCATAAAGTGGTATCCAATGTTCATGTATTTGTTCATATACACATTTAGTTATTTTTTGCCATCTATACTATGCCATAAATGGTATTAAAGATGGAAGCCAATTTAGTGTACATGGAATTGTTTTTGTAACTTTTCTGTATATATATATACCAAACAGCAATGTCAATCAATCAACGTTTATTGGCGTAGTGACACTACGCCAATAAACGTTGATTGATTGACATTGTTGTTTGATTTAATCTGCGTAGTGTTCGATTTATATAAAATGGATACATACCTGTAATTAATAAATTATGGACCTATTAATTAAAACTGGTGACACATCAACGGTTCTAGTTTGAATTAAAAAATGCATATTGCGTTCTTATATTATAGTCTCTATTTTTTGAAGCTTAACAATTACCCCAAGAGGTATATTGCTGTTGCTAACCTGTAGGAGAAATGTGTGTGTCTGTGGAGGGTAGAGAAGTGGGAGGCTTTGTCTGTAACGATTAACTATTGTTTTTATAAAAATATGGGACTTTTATTACAAAACAGCTTATATTGTGTAAAATATTGTATAGTTTTTGTGTGTTTTCTTCCTATATCAACACTGCTTGCTTGTCATATTCCAATTAATTTTTTGTTATTAAAATTATGTTATGTCCTGATTATCACAAAATATGTAGAATGTTAGGAATTTTGATTTGCAAGATCCCGCTCCATGAAAAGAAATAGTAAAAAAAATGTTCACATGTCTTTGTCTTGGCTTAATTAATCATCATAAATAAGATGATTGATAATATTACCATAATTAAAGTGATTGTCATTAATTCTCATAATTGTTATTGATCATTGTAGATGACATGATTAATCCATGCCATCATAAGTGAAACTGATGAGTAATGGTATTGTCATAAACAACATATGACAATAGTAATGGTATTGTAAAGTAATGGTATTGTCATAAAGAACAATGACTTGTTAATATTATGATTATTTCTAACGTTATTGATATTAGTCACAAAAGGGATTGATGATTTCAATCATGAATAGCATCAATTGTGAGATGCACAACAGCATAAATCATTGATAAGTGATACAGTTTTAATTATTTCTAAAAAGACACATGGCGTTAATTATTACAACAAAATGACATGACATTAATCATTGAAAATGATATGACATTAATCATTGAAAATGATAACCAATATATTGTTTAAAGTTATGAATGATATTGATCATAATTGCCTATTTCTCGAATTTGTTTTTCTTGGGGGAATATATTTTCCCAATACTATGTGCTCTTACAATGGCAATAAAAATATATTTTCTTTAATATCAAACACGTTAAAACATTATTTCACACGTCTGTGATAATGTGAGTATTTTCTGTTCCAAATGTTACTATCTAGTCAGCTTTTAGTCTTTACGTTGATAAGTTCGTAAAGCAAAATGATTACTATATATATATATTTCTGTAAGAATTGTTAATTTTGCAGTGTGAGTTTCATTATGGCGTGTGGTGTCTGTCAATACTGTGTTTGCATATGTAAAAATCTTCTGCCAATGTATTGGTTGCTGCAAAAAGCGCTTCGAAAAACACGCTTCTTTACATTCTCTCTTCTACATAGAAGATTAATTTCACAAAATGTTATATTCGTTCAAATAAATATATTGATACAACATAAACTGATATTTCTGAGTTCTCTTACAAAGCATTTACTATATGTCAATAGGATCACTAAACACTTTAAGACCCTACGTGGTGCAATGGTAACTCGTTTGCTTAATGTGTGGTTATCTCGGCTTGGACTTCCAAGTATGCCAAAAAAACGAATGCTTACCGACGCATTGCTCCCTCTAGTCCTGGAGTTGGTTCCTAAGGCTATAAGAGGTTAAGATTCCTCGGAAAATTTGTAGGTTCTGGCATAGAATGGCCCTTTGAATACTTACAGGTTCCGGCATAGAATGACCCTTTGAAAACTTACAGGTTCTGGCATAGAATGACCCTTGTGCCATAAAACTAAAATAAATGAGTACTGTGCTTGCCATACTGTAGCAAGCGAATGGTAGTTCTGTGGCATCTTGGTGATAACGCATTTGGCAAAATTGTAAGTTTTGATGTATCACAATCTTAACTGCGTCTTTGCACTGTAAAATAACACTGTTACGTCAGTGTCAATTTTCCCGTTTAATATGAGTGAACATGAGCATAGAAATGCTTATTCAGTAATTTAGTGGAGTGTGAACACATTTTTATTCAGTAAGGTTGAATAGAAATGGATGAATTGCCAATAGTGGTCTATGTTGTGGCATAATCAGGTGCAGACGGGGCTGATGTGCCCTCATGAGCGATGGGACTTGTGCCTCCTTTAAGAGGACCCAGTCCGTCCCTGGGTATAATAAGCTTCATAGGCATAATTACATGGGCCCTTCCCCAATGATTTAAACTGCAATTTCACATATTTTGTAGTATATATATATATTTGTCCTTTACCAATAAATTTTAAAAAGTCTACATTGCTAAGCTGAACGCTAGTTTTCTATTGACTAAGTTGGTGAGAGAGTTTTATTCAATTTATTAAAAAAAAAATCAAAATGGGCGTTTCCGTAGTGACAATGAACTGAACACCAGCCCCCTATTGGTTGAAACCAGTCAGGATGTTTGATTACTTACTGGTTTGGTAGAGTATGATTTGATTAGCATTGCTAAACATTAAAGATTTATTTTTAACGTTTATCAGATGGATTGAAAAGTCACGGGACTCGCCATTAGATGGCATCACCAATTAGATATCCATATAACTGTCAGTATCAACTTTCAAATGATTGGTGTCAAATTTTTATGATATATCGGCCATTTGTTTGCGAGTTGCGGTCGTGTAAGTGCTTATAGGATTTTGTGAAAACAATGGACCAAAAAGAATTTTGTGTGTTAATTAAACATTGCTTTTTGATGAAAAAAAAATACCATCCAAACCAAAGAATGGCTCGAAAAGCATGATGCCTCAGGGTATTCCACATGTTTCATATTGGGAATAAATCTGGTAATCTTATAGGCCATGCTATCATGGCCTCATAGATGAGGTGCATCAACATACACTTTTCCAAATTATTGGATGGGGGGGCAAGCATATATTTTGTACATTCATTATTAGCATACACAGAAAATTCGTAAGGCATGAGGGCAGTGGTATCATAAATCTGTCACTGTTTCAGAGACGGATTTATGATTTTGCCACCCAATTTTACCAAACGTAACTAGAGGCATGACATAGATTTTGGCACTTTCGTCAAATTCTTACTTTGATGCCCCTTGTGGTTATTTCAAATTTGGTGCCTCTCGAATCAGTCTCAAAGTGGCACCCATTGCAGCTCCCCCTTTGTCAATGCCTCTAAACGTAACAAATAAAAATTAGTATTCCAATTTGCTGCCAAAAAATTCCTGCTTTTGTAAACTTTCCATCAAAAATTTAACGCTGTAGACTTCGGTCTGCTTGGCCTGTAGGTAAATCTGCCACTGCACTGCTCGTGGTTTTCAGTGAGAAGTTAATGTTTTAGTCATTTATCATTGGTTAGTAGATTTTGAAAAATATCCAATCCATTTTACAGTGGACTCGAATTTTTACGAATCTCCAAACTTTATGCTGGTTCTGAAAAATATTTCTCAATCACCGGGCTGCAGCCTGGTACTAAGCCCTGGCATCAGTTATACCAGGTCACGAGAAATTCTCCTGGATTTTGTCATTTTAGTTTTCTAAACACTTTTCATAAATGTTTTATAGTGGAAATATTTTCAGAACAATTTTTGTGAATGCTCAGACCCAGAATGTCTAAAATAACATTTACGAAGCAAATGCCAGTGAACAATTCGTGTACTTTTAACTGTGTAAATTTTTACAAATGATCAAAAATTTTCAGACATCCAAATCTTCCAACGTTCGAGAAAAGGTATACCGCTCATAAAAAGTGTCTGCAAGTCAATTACAATAATATGCAGTGCATCCTCTGTTCTTAAAATTGAATGAAATAACCTCCGTTACAAATACTAGTGACTAATCAGCAAAGTGTATGTTAATAGAAGAAGTGTAATGATACCCTTTATAATTGTGCCATAATTAAATATTCATATGATAGTTTAATGTACAGGGTGTTCAAAAAGGACTACCTAACTTTAAAATTATATAACTCCAAAATAGTGATAGGAGGATGAAATAAGTGGTGTGTTTAGTGTGCAGGCTGTAAAAATCTAATACACAGGTTTGCAAAATTAGTTACATTATAGGCCACCAGGTGGCACTGAAATCGCAGACCGATGGTCCTTAACCATGCGTCAAATCACATTACAATGAATTCAAAATGGTCACCTTGCATGGAAATGACATGGTGTAAACGATGTTTGAAGCCGCCACCTTCAATGTTTCTATTAAAATGGATGCATATTTCTCAGATGAACTGCTCCAGTTGTTTCAGTGTTTGAGAATGCTTACTGAAAACAGTACCCTTCAAATTGCCGTATAGAAAGAAGTTGCACAGATTGAGGTCAGGCCAATTTATGCCAGTTCCAGTGTCTTGGGAACAGTAGTTTAGAGCAATTAGTCTGTCACTGAAGTATTTATCAAGGAATGTAAACACAGCAGAAGTACAGTGTAGTTAGACACCATCTTACATGAACCAGGAAATGTCTGGTTCATCTTTCAACTCTTTGTACAAAGTGTGGCGACGAATTGGTGAAAAATGTCACTCTATCATGGTGAATTAAATGTTTCCTTCATGGAAAGAAAGGCCTTATAATGCATTTATTGGATAATGCAGTCCAAACAGTTATTTTTTGAGAATGCAGTGGTTGTGCAACCATTTTCAAATTGCTGAAAAGGACAATGCGATCATGTCATTGCTATGCACATACCATCACCAACGGTAGTTCTCCATCCACTACAGGAGATATATATCATCATCGACAACCATTTTCAATCCACTGCAGGATTGAGGTCTCTCTTTATCGTACACACATGTAGTACAGTAAAAGAAATACAGAGGAAGCGGCCTTAAGCTCACTATGTTAGCCAACCGGATCCACAGTTTAACAAAGAATCCAAACTTCGGTTACCACAGCCAAAGTTCTACACTAAAACACCGCCTCCTAAAGGAGGCAGTGGCTAAGACGGGACTCATTGTGTCACCCCCCCCTTATGCAGCGACCTTTATATATATATACAGCAAAACATCCATAACAAATTCCCAATTCTTGCCATACCCTAACACTTCCAAATAATGGACACCTCCGAATAGAGGACAGGTTTTCAAGTCCTGAGATATACTCGGTCAAACTCATTAATGTGAATACCAAGGGGGACAAAGAGTATGTTCATGTTAATGGTAGTTTATAGTATCCAGAAAGGATGGTACCATATTTTTTGTATTTCTGTTCTGTACTTGCCATCTCCAATCGTTTTCTATTGGCGAGGAATTTTCGGTATATGGTTGGGTATCATCTGAGAAGTTGTTATAGATTTGGAGCTCTGCTTGAGTGAATCCACTTAAAGATTGTTTCTTTCCTTTCTCCAGGCCAGGATTAGCTTCAAACTTATTTCTGGGTATGAACATTGTGTCTCTATCTGAATGCTAAGCCAACTATAGTTGTTGCTGCAGTGTTGCCAATGGCAACTGTATACAATCATAATAAAAGTATGACAACAGTTCTTAAACTTCCTTACTATTTTAGTATATGTAATGCAGTTTATCGAATTCTATTCAGACAAGCCCCAAAAAGAATGACAAATTAATGTCCTTAAAGTAGTGGAGGACGAAGGACAGAGTACTTAAAAGGAGGACATCTGGCCACCCTGTGTGCAACACACACGTGAGAGTTTTTGGTACCCTAAAATCACTAGTTTTGTTTATTAACAAATCCGTCCAAGTAAAAATGTGCCTATTGGGTAAACCACATACGGTCGACATCAATTTGACTCTTATCAATCATCTGGAGTATCTCATTTGCAAAGTGGAGCCTCTATCTCACAGCTGTAACCTTGATCGCTTGACGACACTAAATTTTGTATGGATACAGGTGCAGAGTATTTTGCATAATTCTGGAGGCTACGTAGTGGATGCTGACAACTTAGTCTCAGCAGCTGCTCTTCGGATGGACTTTAGGGAACTATGTTTGACCACCTCTTCAACTGCCTTCGCATTTTCAGTTGTCACGACCTATCGGCTGTATCCCACATTTCCGACTAAATCATCCACAATGCTGCCTGTTCATTCAAACTTGGCAAACAAATTTGTAATTCTAACAATGATGTCAATCAATCAACGTTTATTGGTGTAGTGATACCATCGGCGTTGGTATCACTACGCCAATAAACGTTGATTGATTGACATTGTTTGATTTAATCTGCGTAGTGTTCGATTTATATAAAATAAAAAAAATTTGTAATTGTTCTCAAGGTTTTTTGCAACGTTAAATCTTTGAAAACTGATCATTGTCTTCGTCGCATTGTGATCTAATCGTTAATATTCCAGTACAATGAATACACATTGCTCCAAGCATCAGCGTAATCTGGTGGGGACACTTACCCTCCCAGTTTTTTTTAGAAAAGAGGCAAAATCAACCTTTTTCCCAAAAATATTTTTTTTGCCCCCTCCCCCACGTTACACCTATTGGTCTAAGGAATACACGATTTTATCCAGATTTCTTTCCCCCACTCTTTCACTACACTAAACCTCCTGTCACGTTGTTTCGGCAGCAGAAGGAAGGAAAGACTGAATAATCTGTAGTTTACAGCAGTATTTAAAGCATGCGCCGTGACTGCAGTACCACCTATTGGTCAATGGTGTAACTAATTTTGCAAACCCATGTTGTGCCAACCCACTAGAAATTTTCTAATTCAATATAAAATGGCATTGAAGTAAAAGCTTTAGCTTTCTCTAGAAAAAAAATAAAAAAATTAGCCCCCTTCTGCAAAACAATGTCAGTCCCTATCTTTTGTAGCCGGGCCCGTTTTTACTAATTGCGAGTTATCTACTAAGAATCGCTACGTTAAACCATTATCGAATCTTGTAATTAATTCTAAATAGCTATTTTTTAAAATAAATTAATGCAACTCCGAAAAATGCTTTCTACATTGGTGCACCGTAGTTGTTGTAATTGTCTTTACGTTATCTGAGGTAGGACAGCTACGGTCATGTTATTCCAGGCCCTCCAATTTGCCGAGAAATCCAAACTGCCATTATGTTAGGAACCAAACACTAGATTACTAAAGTGGATAGAAAAAAAAGGAATGCATCACCAGTGGCATAGGAAGAAAGTTCATGCGGGGGGGGAGGGCGGGCCTTAATGGGAGGGGTTACAGACCTGCAACTCGTATATTCCCATGTTAAGTATAAAAAAATGTCATTGCGATGAGGGAGGAGGGTTACAACCCCCAAAACTGCCCTCTTTACTATCATAAGGTTATTTTGAATGTGAAAATATTAAATAGATCGATAGTAAATGTTTAAAAAATTGCAACTTAAATTGCTTGGTTCAAAAATATAATTTTAATCTAACTTCTGGGGCACCTCTTTTCCATTTGAATTGACACCTCTCCATTTATAACTCATTTTTAAGGGGTTAAAACTGTAGTCATACTCATGTTTCTCAGTCATCAATTCCCAAGCCACTGCCAAGTTGAAAATACTGGAAAATCAAAGATGGTGGCAAATGAAGTGATTTCAACTACATTTTAAAACAAAACAATAGCACTTAAAAGCGAAGAAATAAATTTTGGAAAACAGATTTTTAGAAAAGCAGACTTACCATCACTCCTCAATATTATATAATAGGGTGAGGAAAGAGGATTGAATCCAAAGATGTGGACATGGAGAAGAAAAGGAGAATAACCAACATGCAAAAAACCCAACTGCGGTGCAAGAAAAGTACTAAAAATTACATCAAAGTGAACGTGGAAAGAAGTATCTAGAGGCAGACTGGATACTCTCAATGGGTGCATACTTTGGGAGTATCTAGAGGCAGACTGGATACTCTCAAAGGGCGCATACCTTGGATTATTAGGGGGCGCGAGTCCTATAGCTCATGAAGGTGCACCGGCACAGCGTACCCCTGGAAATACAATTAGCGATTTTAATAGAATTGGTGGCCAAAGAGTGAATAAGTGACTGAAAGTGTAGCTCTTGGAGGCATGGGTAACCATTATCACTCGGTGCCTCATGCAGGACAAGAAGACTTCCATTAGTCAGCTATCAGTATCTCTAATAGAGAAGCATGAACGATTATGACAGGAGAACGACCAGGACTATTCTAAGGGTTGGCTTTCTACCAGCAGAAAAAAAAATAGTTTTTGCTCTGTCAGTGGCAGAAACTGGTTTTAGCTGTCAGAACGTAAGAGAAACTATATAAAACACTGTTCCATTTAGTAAATGAAAGATTACAAATATATATTTTATTACAATAATTTAGAATATTATAAAGCTTTGTATGATAATGTATTTTAAAATAATTAAAAATACTCAGAATAAATCAAAGGTTTTAAAACTATTTTTGGGCAAACATTAACTTATTTGCCGATTTCATTTTATCTTCTCTATCTTATTACACCTTTTGTACATAAAATAAAAAGCAATATTGGCAGGCTAACTATAAGAAAAAACTCATTAGGTTTATGACTAATCAGAAAAAGCCAAATTAAAGCCAATAAATAACACTTTTCTGTCTGTTGTAAAGCATGAGTTATCTGTTCAGGAATATTGCAGAAATCATTAGACAAGGTGTTTAGCTGAAGGAATACCTAAGTACTGTAAAGCCACAAACACCCAGCAATATAAGGTATAACAATAAAGTAAATTGCTCGGAATCATTCATAAAGAATCATCCATGTTACTTGCAAATCATGAAAATGATATGGGTGATAAAGGAGCTGTTCAAGTCATAATCAGCTGATCAATAAAGATGAAAAAAAAAAATAGTTGCAGCTCTTAAAACCTATTGCTTTTGCTCTGTATAAGATTTAAAAAAATGAGTGTTCTATTGCAGATGTTTGTGAAATTTGGTTGATCCTAACAGATGATTATAATCTCTTACAAATTAATCAAAGAAAGGTAAAATGTAGATTTAATCAAGTGATTCCTCAACATTATATGCTAGCTTTGTACTTCATGTACAACCTCAACTCGTTTGGTACGAATGACACTTACTGTCCCTGAACGATAAAAATACAACTAACTAAGCATCATGTGCTAGCTTATATGCTTCATCAAATGTACATGGGATCTAAATTGTCACATGAGCAGAGAGGAAAGAAATGCTAGGAAATTCTTCATACAGTAGAAACTCGATTATCCGGGCAAAATGGAATCAGACATTCAGATAAACAAATCCGGATAATTGAATACAATTAAAAAATGATTTTATAAATGGAAAATCAGAAAAATTTAAACAAAAAATGGTATGACAACTTTATTGATGTATATTAAACATATTGTATGTATGTAAAAAAATTATGACGCCTCAAAGATTTTGAACCACATAAACAAAAACCTTCCGACCAGTCGGCATGGGGAAGGGGCTTCCATCATGGGAGCCGTTCCCCTTCCACTCTCTCCTCTTCTGCATGGGAGCGCTTGTTTCAAAACGAAAAAAAAATCCGAATTCAGTGCATTCAGATGACTGAGGTCTAGATAATCGAGCTTCTACTGTAATGTCATTAACTCGCATCTTGTGTCTTACATTGTAGCTTTTTGAGCAAAATCAAACTCTTTTTCCAAAACACATCACTCAATGAAACCTTAGAAAATGTCCCAATTTTTACGTGATGGTGGTCAAATTTAAAGAAAACTATAAATGAAGATTTTGTACCTGTTTGTTTTTTTACACGATATTATCTGCAAGTTTTCCACTCGAGCTTTTCATTTATTCTTAAATTTATTGTTTATTTATTCATAAATTAAGAAATCATTTGAGTTAGAAAACATCAAAAATGATCTTTTACAATAGATTGCTTCATTGAAAAGATGGCGCTACTACAGAATATACCATCGCCTTTTCTCTCCTTTTGAAGCTGCTTTAAAATTGCAATCGACAAGCTTGTGACATTATACATTGGCATCTATATGATGCTTTCAACACAATTTTCTGCTTGCAAGCCTGAACTTGAAAGCTAGTGAATTTGTAATGACATGGGTAGACAAAACTCAAATAAATTCAGGAGCCAACAGAATGCAATGTATATATAGAGAGTGGTATGGTCAGGTGCCATGGCGACCAGGTGCTTTTTGGATTTGTTGGCCCTTGTGTAATGACATAACCTTTGAATAAAGTCTACAAACATCGTAAATAAACCTATTTTATTTTAAAATGCATTCCCTTTTCAAATTTGTGGTATTTTGATAAGTTTTAACATGCAAAATAATTATTTTCTGGGTTCCTGACAAGCGGGTTTCAACCACCTTGACAGAAACTTTACAACCTTGACTATTCTAGGAGATAACTCGCCAAATGGTTTCTGTTTTGGTGTATTTGGCAACTTTGGGTGATAATACTTTTGCAAAAATTACTGATTCAGGAAATTAAGGTGCCTAGGTTTGATATCAGAATCCAGAGAGTGACATAAGAGGAGGCCCTACCTCCTCACTTGGCAGCCATTAATATACAGTGTGTTTCATAATTATAGGTCCATCCACAAAAATAACTTTTTCTTCATAAGAATATGCAAATAATCTCCCAAAAAATTTCAGTGGTTTCGTATTAGAGTATGTAATAATAACACAGTGAAATATGCTAAACAGACAGAACCACCTTATTATTTCTCATCTGCACAAATTTGTGTTATGACATGTGCTTTCGACGTCACTGAGCTGTAGAACATGTTTTTGTTACTTTTAGTATAGTACCGATTTAATGAACAAAAAAGAAATGGGTCACAAAAATTATCTTACCAAAATTAAAAGGGCAAAATTAAAGCTTCTAAAAAATGCGGAAAGTCCAATATAGAGAAATAGCGAAACGTTTGAAACGATCACATAATATGGTGAACAATTTTATTTGATCAAAGAACGCTTATGGTAAAAAAAAAATCCACCGTACGCCTGCTAAACTGACCTCTCGCCAAACAAGGATAATTGTTAAGGGGGTTCCATCTGGTTCAACTTCTTTGGGTGCTTTAGCACGTCGAAAAGACATTCCAATATCAACGTCAATGCTGTTTAGGACCCTGAAGACAGTGCACTGTTTAAGATACCAAAAAGAAAAAAACCCTTTGTGTAAAAAACACGAAGAACGGAGACTGAAATTTGCACAAGTAATGACTTGGAAAAAAGACTGGGGAAAAGTAAAGTTCAGCGATGAAAAGAAACTCGATTTGGATGGGCCAGATGGCTGGCAATTTTATTGGCACGACTTGCGCAAAGAAGAAGAACGAATCTTTTCGAAGCGACAAGATGGAGGTGGTTCTGTTATGATCTGGAGAGTCTTTGAATGGCAAGGAAAAACAGATATTACGTTCTTAAAAACTCACATGAATGCTACAGATTATCAAAACCTACTTGATGAGCACTTGCTACCATTTTCAGCAGAAATCGGAGGGCCATGCTTCATGCTTTAACACGATAATGCCCCAATCCATACAGCTAATTCAACCTCTGAGTGGTTTATAGAAAACGGTGTCCACATTATTGACTGGCGACCTTACAGTCCAGATTTAAACCCCACAGGCAATCTATGGTGAACACTTGCAAGAGCTGTATGCAGGTGGGAAACAATATAATACTATTAATGAACTGAAAGAGGCAATTCTGTCTGAGTGGTATGCCATCAACTTGCAGAATGTTATTAATTCTATGCAAAAAGAATTTATGAATTGATTCTAAAGAAGGGAGGAAAAATCTACTACTAATAAATTTTTATGAATAAGTTTCATATGGTGGACTTATCTCTTTACAACACTTGTTTTTAATTATTGTGACTTTATTCTTGTAAGTACATTTTCAATCCTTTTTATTTTTATATAATTTGTTGTTACAAGAGCCTTGTAACTTATAATAAATAGAAGTTAAAAACATGTGACAGTATTTAAAAACAAATTACTCACAAACACAGTTTAATTTTTATAAATATTAAAAATAATTATTTAACTTTTTTTCATGAGACAGTAGTTCAATAAAACTTTCATTTTTTTTTTTGGATGGACAGATCATTATGCAATGCACTGTTAAGTACTGAGGTGGTAAAAAAAAAGAAAGAGAGACCGACCTCAGATTTAAAAAAAAAAAATTTGACCTCTTCAATTTCAAAACATTACAAATCCCAATTTCCAACATGCAGACTTGCAACATGAATGAAGGAAAATCTAGAAAAGTCGCCATGGTTACTGTCTTGTGAAGTAACACCAAACAACCTAATTGTAGTGGTGCCAGAAAAGCGCTAAAGATGATATGCCAGATTGTGGATGTTACTACATTTAAACCTTTAAAACATAGGATTGGCAAAAGTTCATCCTCGAGATCGACAATTGTAGTCAAATCTGTCTATCCCGAATCTAACAGGAAGAAAAAATTTGAGATATAGTTCCCTACATATACGGATCTTATTGAAGGTATTTTATTAATAATAACAAGTATATAGGCATATAGATAAAACATTTCGGACATACCTTAAAAAATTAGTTTATTAATAGCTTATGACACCTGACTTTCTTTGACTGGACCATCTTCTGAAGGTTAGAAATACCTGCAAATCCATCTTAGCCATGATTTTCCTTTGATTAAAGGAAAGAACATTCTAATGTCCTTTCTTCATTCAACATTCTAAAGGTCTGAACATTTTAATGGCCTTCTCCACTTTCTTTGTGGTAAGCATTAGGTTCAAAATTAAGTCATGTATTACAAAATGAATTTAACTAGTAGACAGACTACTGTGTACAATGAAATGACTGTTTTCAGTCCCCTCAAATTGCACAAACTAAATGAAACCGTTTCCATGAAAGGAAGGAAAAATCTGCCCGGTTGTTTATTCACCCCCTCCATCCATTGTTTGAAGTTTTCAGTCTCTACTGAGAGCACTAATTTCTGAGAAACTTTTACTTGGCCCCTGTTATTTTGCTGTTCAACCACCTACATGACGTTGTATTCAGTCCACAATTCGTGATATACAGGTTTTGAGAGAAAATTATTCACAATACACATGGAAATACGTATTGAATTTAGGCAGAAAATGCAGGGAAGGTGAAATTGCAGAACACGTAACCCACTTCATCTATCCTCTTAAAATCGCAGGAAATTGCACTAGATTGCATTATGATGTCACATGACGTACATCTGTATGATGCCATAAAAACTGGTGCGAGACACCAAATTATTTGTTCTTTACACTCATAGTGAGCACCTGAATGTTTTCATTTTTTATTACTTTTTTTTATAGATTGAGTGGGTAATGAAAAAGGGTTTAATTGCACGTGAGTATGAGTATCCGAAGGGGAAGAAAATGGTGATTCCGTGTTCGAGACGGGGTATGGAAGGTGATTTTCAATGGTGTTGCAGGAAACTTAGTAGGGTTTTTAGGGAGGAGGTGGAGCAGGATGCACGAAAGAAATGGGAGGGGGAGAGGAGGAAGAAAATTTATAGTAAGTAGGGAGGGAGAAGGATTCACGGAAATTATGCGAGGAGGATTCATGAAAAGTAGGGAGGAGGAAGCAGAATAACAAAAATTATGAGAGGGGAGGAAGATTGATGAGGAGTATGCAAGGGAAGGAGGATTGACCAAAAGTATGCGAAGGAAGGAAGAGGATTACCAAAAACACCGTAAACAACATGGCGGCTAGTGACTTTGCCGATGCTGGTAACTTCCGATCACGGAATAAGTACTCATTTTTATTTTTTTAGAATTGAGGAGGTGGGGAGGAGGAAAAACAGATGAGAATACCGTAAACAACATGGCAGCTAACTGTTCCAATTACCAGTTTTGGAAACACGGACTAGAATCTAGTGGGTTGGGTGTTCTGCAGTAGCACCTGCAGGGAAATATAATTACAAATATACAGGCTTTCGAGATAAAAAGGTTCGACTGTATTTTAATCAAATCCTTAAATTCATTACATTCAATTAAGATGGTAAAATTGCAATTACTGGACATCGTTTCAGTCACGAAATCGTAAACCAACTGCGAAAACAAAATGGAATATGGAGGTGTTAACAGGTATCGAAATCATTCGGAGTCATCTTGTCAGCCATTTTTATTTTACGATTTCTTGGCGGTTGTTACAACGAACAACCCATATTTGGCAACAAATACGACTCGTAACTGCAATTCCTCCAATTCGTTTTAAAACCCTAGTCACACACACAAAAATTAATGCACAACTCTGTTTTTAATTGAACATTTTATAAATGCTAGAAAGAAAATTATAAAATATGAGTTATTCTATTATATGGTCTTATAATTCTACGTATCTATTAAGGAAACACGTCCGTTTCGCATCTCAGAACACCAGTTGTTGATCGAAACACGTGCTTCCTTCACTGAAATTCAGACCCGGTGTGTTGGGCTCCTAATTTTTGAAGTCGTTGCATAATGAAATTCGTAGTATCTATAAACCGATTTACACAGTTCGCAAGGCATGTTTCAGTTTTGGAATCTAGCCGCTGTCCCGGTTTATCCACGCATAGATCGAAGCATCTTTCGTTCAACTCGCCCACTAAATGCTGAAAACGCTGTTTTTGGTTTTCCTCTTCGATGAATCGCTCCAGATCTTTGTCCACTGAACTCTCCGCAGGGCTGCTATCTCTGGACACAAAATCCATAATTCAATTCTGAGTACAGAGCAAATGATCACAAAATTATAAGAAATGATCACAATTACCAAATACGATAACAAAAGTACCAGGATTTAGTAAAAAGCATTGGATTGTGGTTATCCCTGCTTCTCGGTTGTTAAACGTTCTGGATACAAAGGACTGGAATTTGCAAACATACTACAGAGGCTAGAAAAAAAAGTGTGCCATTCGTGATAAAAAGACGACCACGACTTCGGCGAAACTGACAGAGGGCGCTTGGGTACTCGCCGTCCCTTATTTTTGAGGGAAAACTTGTCATATAGCAGCTGTGCGTACGACGGCCACCCTTCCCAATGAAACCCTTGCACAATTCCTCCTCCTAGCACCTGTGCGTAAATGTTTGTTTGTTTGGATTTTTTATGGCGCAAGAGCATCTGGGCTATACTGCGCCAAACATGGTAAAAACCTGTGCGTAGAGGAGTAGATATTCCGTATAAAAATTTCCAAAATCAGTATCGTTTGTAGTCAGATTATTTTAATTTTTATGACGAAAGAGCAAAGGTTTCTCGGCAACTAGGCTATGCTGTGCTGCCCGGTCAGAAATTGTTAGTAAAAACCAGGGCCGCCCCAAGGACGGGGCGGTCGCCCCGGGTGCCGCAGCCCGAGGGGGCGACGCCGCAAAATACTGGGTTTCACAATCGGATAAAAGCCACAAAATATTCGGTTTTACAATCGCATAAAATTAATTTAACGGGAAAAATCGTTTAAAAAAAGTGGCTAACTGTTCTACCAATTCTTTTCGTAACTCCAATACCGTTGAATTAACAATCGAATAGAACACTTGACCATGAAGGGCCTGTTTACAGTACATGGCAAGTAGCTTATTGGTCAGCGAACCGCGCCCTTGGAAACAATACACCCCCACTGCTATCCGCCTCTATCTTTCTGGTAGAGAAGCGTAGTTGCTGTCATTGCCAACGAGCTGATGATTTATTGAAAGTCGGTTGTCGCGCCCTCTCCTCTTCCCTACCCGTCGCCCGTTCTGGCGCGAGCCCTGACCAATGACGTGGGAAAAGACTCGTCCGAGATGAAATTAGTTTCTGCAAAATTCTACTGATTTCGAGAAAGCAGTAGCGCTCATTCTGTCCAGATTTTTCTCTATAAGCTATTTAAAGTGTTCCTGAATGGATTGGGAGAGATGAACTTGTTCTAAAAGGACCGCTACCTCTAACTAAATAAAACTGATAATGAATATCCAAGGAATGACCAAAAGAGGCATTTTTCCAATGACTTTCAGTATCAATGTGCTGTAAACGGCGAAAGGGTAAGGCACCGGTGGTTGATTTATTCCTTCGTTAATGACTCGGTATATTGCTTTTGGTATCGTATTTTTGATCCCAACTCTAAATCACACCTTGACCAAAAACCAGGAATAAATGATTGGAAACACATTGCCGACCGACTTCGTGCTCATGAAATCACCCCAGAATATTTTAAATATATGACGCAGTTGCATGAAGTGGAATTTCGCTTGAAAGGGAATATTTCCATCGAACATGAATTGTTGACTCAAATTCACACCGAAACTGAAAGATGGCAAGAGGTATTAAAACGTCTTGTATCAATAATGTATAGCCCAGATGCTCTTGCGCCATAAAAAAGCCAAACAAACAAACAAACAAGCATAACACAATATTGCTTTTCGAGGTTCATCTTCGAAGCTTTTCACAAAGAACAATTTCAACTTGCTAGGCTTAGTACAACTTTTGGGACAATTTGATTGTGTAATAATGTACCATTTAGGGCAGGTATAAAATGGTAGTTCGCTTCAAGTTAACTTGCTTGGCAGTAGAATTCAAAGTGAGCTTATTTGTCTTCTAGGCAATAAGGTAAAACAAGCAATTATCAAAAAAATAAAAAAATAAAATTTTCTCTGTCATTATGGACAATACACCGGATATAAGCCACAAGGACCAAATCTCTCTCATAATTCGTTATGTGTTTAAACAAGGAGATATTGATTGAAATATAATGATTGAAGAAAGTTATATTGGGTACAAAGTTTCTAAAGTGTCTACAGGAGAAGCTCTTACTAAGTTGCTGTTCGAAGAAATTGAAGAATGTAATCTGGATATGAATGACTGTCGTGATTAAGCCTACGACAACGGGGCCAATATGGCTGGAGTCAACAAAGGTGTTCAGCCCGTGTATTGAAAGAATAGCCTAGAGCGACTTTTACTCCTTGTGGTATCCATATTTTAAACCTAGTAATTTCTGAAGGTGCAAAGTCATTAGTCAAGTCGATCTCACATTTTAGAGTCCTCAGGCGTCTTTACACAACATTTGCTGCATCGACAAAGCGTTATTGTATCATCAGTGAACATGTCACATCTCTATCATTAAAGGAAGTTGGTAAAACACGCTGGGAAGCACGAATCAAGTCCATTCACGCTGTTAGGTATCAGTATGCTGATATCAGACAAGCGTTAATGGAATTATCAGAAAGTGTGGATAACCGAAGAACAGCATCAGAGGCCTAATCACTAGTAAATCACGTGGAAGACTTTTCTTTCCTAATCAGTTTGATTGTTTGGCATGATCTTTTATTTCTGGTAATTTCTAGATCTTTTATTATCTGGTAAGCAGAACTTTGCAAACTGAAGAAACTGATATCAGTCAACAATGAAACTGCTCCAGAGATGTGAAAATTTTCTTGAAGTTTTCAGGGAGAAGGATCTAATTGATTCAATAATAACTGCTTAGGAAATTGCCGAAGAAACAGAAATGGAGCCTTCTTTTCCAATAAAGAGGCGCAGGAGTATGAAAAATCAATTTTCATATAAGACTCTGATGAAGTTACGGATTCTTGAGAACATTTATTTAGAAGAGAAGTATTCTTGTTCCTTATCGACAGCATCTCTACATTTCTTAAAGAACAATCAGCTCAACTGAAAAAGTACCACAACGTACATGGGTTTTTTTACAGTATGAACAAGCTGCCCGAAAAAGAAGACCTCAAGAAAAGTTGTCAAAAAATTCAAAATTTTCTGACTACTAACGATGTTAGTGACATTAACGGAAAAGAATTATATAATGAAATTCTTCAAGTCAGAAGTGTTATTCATGATGAAGATGAGGTAATGGGTCCTATCAAGGTACTGCAGAAAATAAAATCCAACGACCAGAAGGATTTGTTTACAAACTTGTGGATAGCATTGCGCATACTATTGACTGTGCCTGTCACAGTTGCAAGTACCAAGCGAAGTTTTAGCAAACTAAGACTTATAAAAACTTACCTCAGATCGACCAGGACCGAGTAGAGACAGTGCTCTTGCAGTTTTAGCAATTGCAAACGAGGAAGCCAAAAAGTTGGACTTTAAACAAATTTTAAAATCTTTTGCAAGTGCCAAAGCCAGAAAGATTCCTTTAGATGTTTAACATATTGCATTTGGCTGTGAAGTCAAATAACATTACATATTATTAGTTTTTTTCCATACTTTAATTCCTCTTTGTTCAGCACTATATTAATATACCATATTTTTTGAAATGCATTGATTTTCTTTAAAACTACAAATCATATTGAGATTTTTTTTTTTTTTACTTCTACCCCAACTCTTTAACTCCCTAATTTTACTTAGGGCTATTTTCTGTTCAATGGCCATATGACTACTAAAAGTAAGCATTTGAAAGTGCCTATTGGAAAGTGAAAAATTTTCAATGTTGAGTCGATAATTAAAAGCTTAGTTGGAATATTTTGGGGGATGGGGACATACGCATGAGGGGGCGCCTACAACCTTCGGGGCGGCCCTGGTAAAAACTCACTTAGGATAATAAGCATTAATTCAATTAAATTCAATTTCCTTTATTTATTAAGATCATATACAAAATAAAATTGTGAAGAATAATACCACTAATAAAAATAGTCTTGATGGGAGATGAAATTTGTATAATGTGATTTATATAAATTTATTTTATTTATTTTTTATTAAATATTTAATTAAATATTTAATTAATTTATTTATTATATGCATAAGAATAATTTTTATAATGAATTTTATATTATTAAAACAGATGCAGGGTTTATTGGCATCCCCTTTTGTTTTTGTTCATAATCAAAGTACAAATCATTACAGAAATTCATATTGAACTATAAAACTATGTCACACTAAAGAACGTCAGATTCTTTATTTACAAACATAATTTGTAGGATAATATTTTAATATCAGTTAATAAAAAATACACATAATTATATACATACAATGTCATAAACATGGAAATTTTTTAAGTTCGTTACCGTTTTTTCAGAAATATCCATATAACTTGGAAACTAAATGTGTGGATAACAAAAGTGTTTATTCTTAGGATGAACACTCATCTCCTTATAGTTGTGACTAATTTTCCCTTTTTGATAAAATTAATAATAGAAAAATATCTAAGAATCACTCCCCAAAATGAAGTCATTATGGATCACAGTTTCCATTATGGTTAAATATTAGTTTTTTAATTAACGTGTTAATTACAATACATTTTCAAATAGGACACATTATAAGGTCTTAATTTTAGGGTGTTTACCCAAATTTTGTTTTAAAGTTCCCTGACTTTTCCAAGTTTCTAGATCATAATCGACTTCCAATCGTTATTTACAGTAAGCAACATACAATATATTAAAATATGTCCAATAAAAACAAGTTTCAAGACCATAAAATCCACTAACATAAACTCCCTTGAGCCCTTCCCTTCGCTACTGACTGTAATGTTTAATATTTTGCAGGGTTGATAATCGGATTATCCTAAGCAGTATTATTATTTCAGTAACCCAGCCACCAAGGGGGAAAGTCAAGATAGCTAGAATAACAGGTAGATCTATCAGCGCCTTTCCTCTTATCGCTAGAGCTGGGATTTATTTTTGATAACAGTTAAAAATCACCTGTTGCCGAGTGATCACTGTTCCAGTAACAGTATGCTTATTTGAAACCCTTGTTCTTCAAATAACCGCTGTTATCTCAGATCACCAGTGATTTAAAATTTGTTTTGTCACACAAGAAACGAGACACGCAATAACTCTCTATCGAAGTAGCATCCGGTTTCTGATACAGTCACAACTGACGTCTGGAGACCATTCTCGGCGCCGATCATCCATTCAACATCTGAGAACACACGACTTACTACATACATGGCCTGATCACCGAAAAGGTATCCAAAGCCCGGGTTTTGGTCCGACAATTGTAGGGGGGGGGGGCAAAAAGCCCAAATCTTTTATTTTGACATATAATTTTTTTACTTTTACTAAATCTTTCCCTAAAAAATCGCGTTGCAGTAGCATTGTGCATTTGTTATTATAATGTTACCTCCCAATAAGGGACACCCACGGGACAAGACATTTTGTCCCTTAAATAGAGGTGTCCCTTCTTCGGAAGTACATGTATTGATGTATAGGATACTACGGACCAGAGGAACCGTTCCTTATTTGGAAGCATCCCTTTCAAGAGGTAACACTGTATTTACCTATCCAACTTATGATGGGACCAATTCTACAACGTTCCTCTGAAATGGACTCAGCTCGTTACTGAAGGCATTTCCAGATTTTCGTGTGGACCAGGGTCCCAAATATGTGCCTGGCCTAGGGCCTTGCAAAGACATGATCGGGCCCTGACTACATATTTATTTCATGGTTTTTTTTTACCTTGTAGATCAAAAAATTCGAAAAAATAAATTTCTCTTAACTTTCACTTTTACCCTTATATTCACACAAAATACATTTCAAGTTTCCGTTGCGTTCGGATTGTTTAACTTATTATTTTAATTAGTCATTGTTTTAATTTATTATTATTTAATTTAGTTAAAATTTAAATTCAGTTAATATTTGATTATAATTACTGTACCCCCCACACCAATGGCAATTAGTGAAATTAATGGCTACCTTGACGAAAATTTGGGTCGTGCAAGTATTACGTTAAGCATTATATTATTAAGCATTTTTTTATGACAACGACCTTTTCCTGACAACGTGGATGGGTGGGAGCATGAACCATACTTATTTAAAATATAGAAAATGATAAAACTAGCACATAGTTACAAAGTGAAACCACCCCTACAGAACTGCAATACCCATACTGCAACCCCACATACTACAACTGCTATACTTGGGTGTACGACACACTGCGTGTAGAAGATACAAAACACAGGTAATCAAAGTTAAACAATTAATTATCTAAATCAGTGGCTCTTAATATTTTTTCGCTGTGTGTGTGTGTGTGTGTGTCGGGGGCGTTCTAGACCTTACTAGTAGCTTCACTGACATTTTTAAATTATAATGGATATGTTATTTTTAATAAATGCATTTTATCAAATCCACTTCTTATTTATTAAGTTATTTATTCTTATTCATATCTTCTTATTTATATATTTTATATATATATATTAAAAATTTAAGCGCTGCTCATAGATGCTGGTTCTGATGATGGCAGTGTCATATAGGCCACCAAAATAGCTATTAACATGAATTAAAACTATTTTAAATGATATAATTTGTTGCAATTTCCCTATTTATAAATAAGCATTTAATATTATAACAAACTTACTAATAAGTGCTCAATATTACAATAAAAATGTAAATAAGTATTATAATTTGCATCACACGTTGCATTCTTATTTCAAAACTTATACAAAAAAAAACACGTTAAATTAGTTTTTTTTAAACCTTCTTTGATTTGTAACATGGTTAATGTTTTCAGACATCTAAATTTCAGTATTCAAAAGCCTTATTCTTTTTTATTTAGTTCTGTATTTCGTGTGTGCGCATGGCTCTGTTGTAAAGTTTGTATTATTTTTATGAAGTTGGCGCGATGTACTATTACCGATTGCTTGTCGAAATGCGTTATCGCCAAGTTCTCCAATTCCTATAACCTGTGAAGCAACACAGACCTTCCAGTCACTGGTGATTGGAATCTGTTATCTGGTTGTAACAGGAACGTTGGAACGTGTTATTTAAAAATAACAGTTTAGTCAATCATTAGTATACGTACATGGAAAAATCAGATTCACGTTCTGAAAAGTGTTCTCTTCGTAGTGTTTTTTTTTCACTAGTTTTCCAAATAAGAATATTATCTGTTTTTGCATGTATTATAATAAGGGTTCTTACATCTTTTTTAAGCCATGGACCCCTTTTAAATCCAGAATTATGGGCGATTATTTTATCTTATTCTATTAATATAGTTAATACTAAATATTCAAGCAGACTAACACATTTAACGTTAATGAATAAATTTCTTAACCTAAATTTTGCATTGAAAATTTAGAGAGGTATACTAATATTTGCAATTTACCTTATCATTATTATAGAATAGATGAAGACTCAAACCTCTGTAACTCTGTAAATAGGGTCTGTCACGTTTGCCCGACATGTCTCCTGTTCGGAGCTCGGTTATAACGAGCATGACGCATTTGAACTCGGTTATAACGAGAATGATGTATATGAGCTCGGTTATAACGAGAATGATGTATATGAGCTCGGTTATAACGAGCATGATGTATGTAAGTTGGGTTATAACGAGCACGCTCTTTTATAATAAGAATGCTCGTTCTCTCCATCATCCTCGTTATAACCGAGTTTATATCCATCATTCTCGTTAAAATTGAGTTCATATCCATCACGTTCTTTATAACTGAGTTAATATCCATCATGCTCGTTAAAACTGAGTTCATATCCATCACGTTCGTTACAAGCGAACTCATAGCTATCATTCTCGTTATAACCGTACTCATATCCATCATACTCGTTAAAACGGAGTTCATGTCCATCATGCTCGTTATAACCGAACTCACATCCATCATGCTCGTTATAACCGAGTTCATATCCATCATGCTCGTTAAAACCAAACTCATATCCATCATGCTCGTTATAACCGAGTTCATTCCTATCATGCTCGTTATAACTGAGCTCACATACATCATTCTCGTTATAATCGAGCATGCTCGTTAAAACCGGGTTAATATACATCATTCTCGTTAAAACCGAGTTTATATGCTTAAGGGCTAATTTTAATCATGATTATAAGGCAGCTTATCTCTGCGGCTCTTCTGGACGAGCCTCCACTGAAGATACTCAAACTAAAGAGATGCAAATATAGAAATGCACGAAAGCTTCGGGTATGAAACTGAAATTAAGTTAATGCTCAAACTTAAATAACATTAAACAATCGCGGGGCCCTAGGAAGTTTGCGATTAAGTTGTCAGTAATTTAAAAGAAAGAATCAAATAGAAATTAAGAAGTTTTTTAACTGTCATACCTGCATATTAGAGATGAGTTTGGGCTCAGTTTTCGAGGTTTGAGGCCGCCCGAGTCCGAAGACCTGCAATTTGAGTCAACCCGAATCCGAAATACTTTGTGGAAATTAGAGCCCTAGACCAGCCGAGCCCAAAGACTTGCAATTTGGGACCATCCAAATTACAAATACTTTGTGGAAATTTGAACCCGAGACCACTCGAGCCCGAAGACTTGCAATTTGGGACCACCCGAATTACAAATACTTTGTGGAAATTTGAGCCCGAGACCACCCGAGCCCGAACACTTGCAATTTGAGTGCACACGAATCCGAAATACTTGATGGAAATTTGAGCCCGAGACCACCCGAACCCGAAGCTTCAAATATAACAATAACCCCTTGGTGTACGGTTTAAATTTTTAAAAAATCCGCTAACTTACACAATTTAATTTCCTTTGAATTTTCCTATATACGCATTTCAACAATACTCGAAAATAAATCACATCGTTGTATTCCTTGAACAATTTCGATATGGAAAAGCTAGTTTTCAGCTTCAGTTAGATCCGTCTAATAAGCTTTGGCCCGCCCGAGCCCGAGACAGTTTCCAGTCCGGGCTTGGGCTGAGCCCATCTCATCTCTATTGCACATTTTTGTGGGTTTTTAAAGTGTGTGCAGCACTATCCGGACTTCGATCATCCGGATCCTCAATTATCTGGACGCGCGGAGCTCAGTTTTTTTTTCCCGCCGCTAATCCGGGTTCGACTCCCAGCAGTGCAAAAAGAACGCTTACTCAGAGATCTCATAAAGATCGCACTGCTCACTGTAGTCCGGGGTTTGGTTCCCTAGGCCTTAAGAGGTTCGGATTCCTCGGAAAACAGTAGGTCCCGGCGCAGCATGACCATTGTAGTCTTTGAGCCGTAAAACCACAAAACAAACAAACAGTCAGTTTTTTTCCTTTTTGAAACAAGCGCCCCCGTGCGGAAGAGGAGGAGAGAGTGGTCGGGAAACGGCTCCCACGTTAAAGGAAGTCCCTTCTGCTTGCACGTGCCGGCTGGTCGGAAGATTCTTGATATGCAATTTAAAATCTCTGAGGCCCCATAATTTTTTTACATACATACAATATGTTTAATATACATCAATAAAGTTGTCATACCATTTTAATTTTTTTTTTAATTTTCCTGGTTTTACGATTTTATATTGATTTTTTAATTGTATTCGATTATCCAAATTTTTGCTTATCCGGATGTCTCTTGTCCCAAGTAGTCCGTGTAATCGAGTTGCTACTGTACATGAATTATATCATCCGTGGGCACATGATCTAAATAAGAACGTCGGGGTCCAAAAATCAAAATCATGATCGTACGTCATAAGGAAGAAATGTTTAGAGAGTACGATAAATGAAAATACGAATGAGAATGTACAAATATGAAAATATGAGAAAGTTCCGTGCTCAAACCCGATATTGAAATAACGTTTAAACTTTAATAATACGAGGAATAGGTGTAGAGTTATATTGGCCCGTGGGGCTCCAAGCCCCCCCCCCTCCCCCAATAATTTTAAATAGCTGTTGGCGACGGGGAAAGCCCTTACGTCACAACTAGATGATGACCGTGTACGATATCTGATTCCAGTATGAAGTGACTATTGTAAAAATGATGACATCTCCTTGTAAACAAATTTAGCTTTATTCTGACTTAAGCATAACGGGCTTAGAAGGTTAAAGACTAAATCAACTGAACATACAAAAACATAGTTAAGACAATGCAGCTTCTAACATGACTCAGAATGAGAAATAAGCATTCTTCAACATCAAATTTACTCTTTTACGCTACGGTAGCTCACACCCTTTAATTGCTGTAAATTAATATTCACCAGATACGCAACATGACGTCATGGCAAAATAGTTCGATGTTTCCCACAAAGCTACTATTTTAAGTATATTGTAATGTATAAATGTACGTAATATGTGCTTGGCCCCCTTCCCCCCATCCCTGATAATTTTGACAATACCAGGCCTCTTCAATGCCCCTGCAGGGCTCTAGACCGGGGCCTACTTGAACTACACGCAAATTCAGTGAGGGCGGGATATATAGTTCGTTCACGAAAAGTCGTTCAATGGTATCTTAATCTAGCTATATGTTGTATAGCTTAATCTAGCTAATGGTATCTTAATCTAGTATCTTAATCTAGCCAAGGGGAGGTTTTGGGGGTTGTAACCCCCCATTGCAATGAAATTTTGTATATTTAACATAGGAATATATGAGTTGTAGCTCTGTAACCCCTCCCCTATAAACTTTCTGCCTACGCCACTGGATGGTATCGTTAGAAATAACGGGAGCTGGAATCGCAAACGGCCTAGTTGATTGCAGCAGAGGTGGGGAGGACATCTTTCAGAACTGGTTTTTGTCGCAGACAAACGTTAACTAAAAACCAGTTCTGAAATGACGTCCTCCCCTCTGCTGTAATCGGCTAGGCCGTTTGTGACGTCAGCTCCCGTTATTTCTAACGGTACCATCGGACTACTTTTCGTGAACGAACTATATGGTATCTAGTTATTTTTCCTAACAAGGAAATGTCTCTTGGTGGGCAGCAGCATTCATGGTGGACAGTTCTGTACTCATGGATCACAATCGGATGTCAGCACATTGAAACTTCATATGACATCTATGCAACGAGGCCTAGCTTTAAAATAAAGATATTGATTGATCTTTCATTATCAAAACAGTAAACAATGTATCAGATATTAAGTAAATAATGCTGGCACAGTATCATTGTTATTGTTTTTCATCTATAAAATATAAACAACCAAATAACAGTGAACTCAATTAACCGAAACAAATACAAATTATTTGTTTTTGGTTAGTGTACAATCATATTCGCCGTAAAGTTTTGAATAACATCTATAATTCGAATATAATATGTCTTATTAATTTCTCAATCTTTGCTCACGGTGTCTCAATCTTTGCTTTTGGTATCGACTCTCCTGCTAATGTCTCTTGTTAATTTTTTGTGCCATATTTTAATTTCCTACAATTCTAGCAGGAAGTGACATGATGGAGGTCAATTTTGTGATCATATCGTTTCAGTGCCATCTCATCCTTGAAGATCAGGCCAACTTTCGTTAAGAATGGATTAACTTCACAAATCCACGACAGTTAATTAAAATCTTTACAGGAACACACCGCAATCAACTCTTTTTTTTAATTGAACATTGCGTTTACTTTTTCACGCTTCAATCGTTAGGTGACAGTGGGATCTTATCGGCGGAACATCGGTGTAACAAGACCCAGGGCTTAATAGGAAAAACTCAATCCATTGGAGCGTGTCATACGGAATGACAATTAAGCCATGGAGTTAAAATCTCTATAAGTCGCATTTAATAACTATGGCTGCGTTCCGCTGTGCTTCCCTTCTCCTCACCTCATAGCCTTTCACGAAAGGGTCGCCTCCCTCGTTAGAGGGGGCGGTCGTGGGAGAATTAAATGTCTTTTCGTTATGGCATACACGATCTTTGAATTACGATTCCCAACTCTGGGCAGTCAAATAAATAAATAAAGGGCTAGATTTTGCTACCGATAAAAGGCAACGATTTATATATGTCGATTGGCAGCTATCAATTAATAAACATCGATTGATGCATATCGATTAGCATTATCAGTGCAATAATTATCAGGAAATATTTATTGATTAAATATCGATGAGATAGTTGTAAATTACTACAAATACATGTAATTTTATATAAGATTATTACATACATTAATATTAAAGATATCACAATATACGTTGATTAATGATATCAGTTTATAACAGTTTATACGTAGCGATCAGAATGTCATGGTAATAATTATCAATTAATCTGTACAGATTAAAAGCATTAGTTAATGGATATCGATTAAAATGTAATTGTATATAGACTATATGTAATTATTGACAAAAAATTATGCATTTTTCCTAAGCCACTTCATTTATCATATAGAATAAATTGTGTATAATTGTTTTGATGTATTAATACAGAAATACTTTAATCGTACTTTCATATTTTTAAAAAGTTTGTTCATAAATGAAATGAATCTTTTCTGCGATTCTTAAGAATGAATTTTTAATTAAACCACTTGCAGAAAGGGACAGGAGAAAAAACAATAATAAAAAATGCAACAAATATCGAACCGCCTGAAGCAACTGATGTTACTCTCTTTCATTTGACAATAATGAACGAATTTAACTGACCCCGTTTGTGTAATTGTCATGTTGAACAAGCTATCCGTCTATTGAAACCTCCTTTTTCCACTCTCACGACATTCCCCCTGGCACGCCAACGATGTTTAGGTGTGGCCTAAACGCATCATAAATACAAAATACGCCCGAGTTTTTGAAGACGGGGAAGAAAAACGTGCTTGAAAAAAACAGGGGCAACGAAACAAACAACATATCTCAAGCTCAAGTCAAGCAACTGAGCTCACAATTTACAAGTTTGACACTTTCCTGCCTTTTAAGTGGATGTCGTTCGTACAAGTTCCGTCAGCTTCTTCTAACTCAGAAATGAGATTTTGCCCTCTTGGACCGCACGAATGCTTCGTGCATGAAAATGAACGAAAGCGTCCACGAGCAATTTCAAAATGATGTTAACATTTTTTTTTTTTACCTTTTTCGAAACAATTTTTCAGTTACAGTATCTCAGCTGTGACCAAAACCAGCTATAAAACGTTCAGCAATTAAAAGGACAGACTTAAGTACTAAAACAAATGTGAGAATTATTTTAAAAATAGCATTGTACTTTTAATTTAATTTATAAAATTTCATTGTCATTTATTAATTTATTGTTTTATTTAATTAAGATTACCCTTTGCTATGCCCCGCAAGGGGACGTTCAAGTATTACGTAATCACATTTTTGGCAATTTTACTCTTCCCCTCCCCTTTGTAAGAAAAAATAAGCAAATGCCTAACCCACCCCCACCATACATACATAAGATTTCGGTTCTCTAATTGGTTGGTACAAGTTTTTGAAATAAGACTGCAATGTGTGTGTGTGTGAGACTCAAATTAACAGTGCTTATTTTCGTTTTTATTGTAATTTTGAGTGCCAATTTTAAGTATGTTATAATATTAAACGCTTATTTATAAATAGAGAGTAATCACAATAAATTATCGCGTTTAAAAAAAGTTTTAACACGCTATTAATTGCTATTTTTTTGGCATAAGGAAGTATTTTGTTACATTTTTATTGTTAATATTTCTTACGTTGTAAGCAAATAGTGTGTAATATATAAGAAATGGATTTAATAAAATACATTTATTAAAAATAATATATTTATGATAATTTAAAAATATTAGGGGGGCCATGGGGATCATAGAGGGGGCTCCCGAGCTTAAAAAGGGAGATAATAATAATTAAATATTTAACTGCGATTTTACGTTTATTTTACATTTGGTATCTTTTACTTTTGGTAACATTCTTTTACTTTTACTTTTGGTATGCATTCAAATATTGCAGTTCTGTTAGGGCAGTTGTCAATTTGTGATTATGTGTTAGTACTATTATTTTTTGCAACTTACCTAAGCATGGTCTAGACTCCCCTCTCTGTTGTCAGCAAAAATAAGCAAATCTCTCCCCCTCCCCCAAAGATGCTTACGTAATACTTGAACGGTCCCTTGGCAGTTACGTTCACCCTGAGAAAGATAATACTACTCATAGGCGTATGCAGAAAGTTCATAAGGGGGGGGGGTTATAGGCTAAATGTGTGGGGGGAGTTATAGAGCTTCCTATGTTAAGTATACAAAATTTCATTGCAATGGGGGTTACAACCCCCAAAACTACCTGGCTACGCCTATGGTAATACTATCTTACATAAACCTGAAATGCGGAGAAAGGAAACGTCATTCCCGTGCCTTGGTGTCCTAGTGGTTAAGGAACTCCGGATCTAACGCGGGACCCTGGTTCGATTCTGGGCCGGGTATCTCCTATGCATTGAAAGCTCTAGTTCGAGCTTAAATGTGGGTGTCAGAAATAATTTTCTATAAAAAAAAGGGGTTGCATGTTGTGGACAATTATGAAGAAGTTCGTATTAAATTCTTTGATCTAATACAGAAGCGTGTTGATTCTGATAGATAGCTTGAGGTTTTAAGAGAGTGGAAGGCACAGTTTGTTGCGAGATCCTTTTCCAGGGCTAGGATCATAAATATAAGAATAAAATCACACTTCATTATAGAAAGATTTTTTTTTTTTGTAAAAATTCAGTATCCCATTGTTTAAATATTTTAAAATGAATAAGAAGTGCACCGACTTTGAGTTAAATCTTATCGGCAGTTCCGTTAGTTTAGACTTCAACCTCATTTAGTGCAAAGGCTACATGAGGTTGTAGTCCTCTGTACATAAGGTTGTAGGCCTCCATACGTTAAGTTGTAGGCCTTCGTACATGAGGTTGTAAACCGCTGTCTCTTGTTAACTCGTGGATCGCAATATTGTAAGGAAATATTAGGATTAAATATATATTACAATATTCGAACCATCTTTCACAATTATACTCATATAATTTGTTTGTCTCAAGGTTAAATAGGCAAGAAAAATAAAAAAGTATTAATACTTGTATTGTCTATGCGTTTTCTCCCTAATATGCAAAGTGGAATCAAACGTAATTTAACGATATTTGTAGCACAAATTTTAATTTTAACAATATTTAAGAGGTCTTAATAGCGATAAAAAAATAATAATAATAGATAATAATAACAACACAATAATAAATAATAATGTAATAAATAATAATGATATGAGTAATGGAACTTTTGTGTTATTTGATATTACAAAATGTAAAAATGTTAATACAATGAAGTAAAGTACATAGATTCGGGACTGAGAGGAAGTATGGGATGTTATATTTTCATGAAACAAGTTATATTTTTCTTGAGTCGGAGGGTCAAAGGTTGAAAGAGGACCACTGCCATATGGCGACGAGACTCGACTTTAGACAATAAATCCTTAATTGTTCTTCAACTATGAACAGTCAGTTTCTCCAACTTTTAGTTACCATGGGAAGCTTGCATTCACTAGCCCCGTCTGTAATTGCTTAAGGAAATTAAGATTGTTCGTTTTAGTAAGATTTGCAATTATTCCAATTTTATTGTGCCAAGGGGAAGGTTTAGAACTGTGCCGCCTGATCTTACCAAATGTAACAAGAGGCATAACAGAGAGATTTTGGACCTTTTGTACAATTCTTCATTTGGCGCCTTTGGCGGTTATTTCAAATTCGTCTTTTCGCAAATGTTCGGGAATTTGTCGCTTTTTGAGCATCTCTTGGCAGCTCTCCATTTGCCAATGGCCAGTTACGCCTCTGAAAATAATAATTCAAAACAGGGCTCAATTTGTAACAAATAAATCGATTAAAAAATCGAATGGCTGCAAAAGAATCGATAAATCATATCAATTGTTTATGTCCATTTTTCTGGACAACAAAGTTTATGACTTTAATCACAAATTCATTCTTTTTTCATGAAAGTGTCTATTTAGGGGTTCTGGCTAATATTTAAATAATCGACAATAGTGAAGAAGTATCAGAGCCGAGGTCCGGTGGGCTTCCGCCCGATTTAAGCCTTGATTCAAAATTAATAATGTAATTTACCCCTAATAAATTCATCCACGCCTCTGCAAACAAACTTTTCGTAGCGAATTTGACGCAGTAGGCTTCAACCTATTTAGCCTATTGATAAATCCGC
>QLNU02014802.1:171188986-171204811 GCA_006491805.2 Dysdera silvatica | reverse complement strand
AATCGAAAAAAATTGCATATGAAAGTATGGAAAATTTTCGAAAATTTATTTTGCCTCAATTTGTTCCAAAGTTGGGTGTATACGAACCAGCTTATTGTGAGTGTTCCAAAAATATCGATTTCAGAACGATAGGACCATTATTTGGCCCAAAACGGGCCTTTTAAATTTTTTCGAAAATCGAAAAAAATTGCATGTGAAAGTATGGAAAATTTTCGAAAATTTCGATTGCCTCATTTTGTTCCAAAGTTGGGTGTATACGAACCAGCTCAGTGCGAGTGTTCCAAAAATATCGATTTCAGAACGATAGGAGCATTATTTGGGCCTAGCCTTTTTAATTTTTTTCCAAATCGAAAAATTGTATAAGGAAAGTATGGTGCTGAAAATTTATTTTGCCTCAATTTCTTCCAAAGTTGGGTGTATACGAACCAGCTTATTGTGAGTGTTCTAAATATATCGATTTCAGAAACTATAGGACTACATGCCCAAAACGGGCCTTTTAAATTTTTTCCAAAATCGAAAATTGCATAAATAAATAATAGTCATATCGCTTCTTCTTCCCTCCTCTCCTGTACAAATCAACTATTTGTTTGCTCTGGCTTTTTATGGCGCGCAAGAGCATCTGGGCTAATTGCGCCAGAACCTAAGTGATACTTGAAAGCGTTATACATGGCGTCAGGAGGGAGGTGTAGCTGCGCTTAAGTGCAAATAAAGAATGCCAAATAACTTCAATGGGCATGTATTGTACGTTAATGAACGATAAAAAACCTACTGGTAATCTAATAGTAGATCGTTAACTTTTGTACAAAGCAGTGAAGAAGAGAAGGTAGGGAAAAGGTCCTATTTGTACAATAGGCCTTTATTTCTCAAACTTTTTCGTTATCATCTGCGATTAAGTCATTTGTACTTCTAAACTGACCACTGACTTGGGAAGAGCACGAAAGTGTGTGTGTGGGGATCGCTGAAATAGGGCTTATCCCAGCCCTGTTCTTTCGGGAGGTAAATCTACTGGGATATACCCTGTCCCCACCATAAACTAAAGGTTAAAAGTTCTGGGCTTCATTAATAATAGTCGCCTTCTGGAAGCTGTGGAAGGATTAAATAGACAGAAATTCTTTTTATTTGCTTACACTTTTGGCTCAAGCCAAAGCTGTTTTGAACTTAGACAAGGCTTAAAAAAAAAAAGAAGACCATTCCTTAGATGGGACTGGTACCAGCGGCTTGAGATTGTTGTCTCGATACTCCTCCAGCCAAATAACAACAAGGGAACCCTTTTCGCTGATAAACGCACTTTCAGACGAGACCTACGGGAATCGATAGTGTTTGAGTCCCTTATGAAGAGCATGGAATCATTTTCCTGCTAAAATCATATGAAATTTTTTTATTAATATTCATATTCCAAAAACAACACTTTTACGCCTGATTTGATATTTTTTAATCGTACTATATGAGAGCAAAAGCACTTTTGAAGTCTATAAAATTATGAAAAATTATCGTATTTAACGGATAATATGAAAAAAAAATTGTAGCAGATAATTCAAAACAAGTAAAAAATTCATATGAAATATCAACTATTCCCATGATGGATATTAATTATTGTTTTATTAATAATTATTTTTTTCTAGTCTTTTACGATCCTTCCTGCTTTGTAATTTATCGTCTAATGATTTACTCGCCGTTGTCTTGTAATAAATACTCCCTTAATATTAATTTTTTTTACTGTTCAATTTTAAATTTTTGATATCAGAAACCCTGTTCAAATTATCTTTGCGTGTATGGAATAATTACTTGGTAAGAGATAAGACGTTAAAGGAATTAAAAAATTTAAAATTGATTTTACTTAAAATAAGAACAGAGATGGGACGAAGCAACATCAATTTCAAAGGTCCAAATCGTTGGAATAAATTGCCCTTAAAGAAATTGAATAGTATCAATAAATTTAAAACCAATCTAAGAAAATACTTAAACTCATGATCAAAAGCGGGATATTGAGAATGATGGCATAAAAAAGATCTGGAATTGAATGTATTAGATTAAGCTGGTAGTTTTATGATTTCTAGTTTATGATTTTTAATATTTAATAATTGCATATGGTTAATTGATATGTTCAGTTTCCATCTGTCATCATCAAGTCTCAGGGGTTTTTAAATCCTAGTTGATATTTTCCTGGAACCTTTCTATGTATAGTTAAATCCTGTATGTATAATTCATGATTTTACATAATTTTCTTTCCAATTTTAATTGTACATTTAAAGAATAAATGAGCTGGTTGATTGATAAATATTACAAAGTCACATATTCTCTAATAAATATATATGTGAGAGAGAGAGAGAGAGAGAGAAGGGGGATATAATATTCAACAGATGCATTTGATAGAAACTACACTTCAAAGAATTTTATCCTACATATTTTTTAAACGATATAAAGCAAACGACTTCCACAATTGTTTAGAAATTATATAAAAATTATATGTTATATATTATGTGAAATTATGTATTTATATAATTATATAGAAATTATATGTTATATAATCATATAGAATTATATGTTATATAATTATATGAAATTATATGTTATATAATTATATGAAATTATATGTTATATATTATATGAAGTATATGTTATATAATTATATGAAATTATGTTATATAATTATATGAGATATATAAGATCTTTAGATGCCCTTTTCAGTTTTGCGCAAGTTGTTAGCGGAACCGCGTATAAGCCCAGTAGGACGGGCCCAGACTTCGCAGGGGGTTGTATTATTAAACTTGGTTTTAGTTAAATTTTGGGCCCGAAATTTTCATATATTTCTACATTTGCTTACCCACATTTAAGTTTACGCTATGGTTATTATTATTATTTATTTTATATTGTTTTTTACTATTTATTCATCATGCCATCTGAAGGTCCGGTGAGCTGTAAAAGTTACGATTTCGGTGTTTGGCTCCTGTTTACTTATTTAGACCAAAGGCATGCACAGACATAAATGTAAAAAGCGTTTAATTAATTAAAACGGGATTAACAAAAACTTAAGTCATGCACGGACATAAAGGTAAAAAACGTTTAATTAATCAAAATAGGATTAATAAAAACTCAATGCATGCACGGACATAAAAATAAAGAGCGTTTAATTAATTAAAATGGGATTAATTAAAACTTAAAGCATGCACGGGCCAAGCCAAAAGCGTTTAATTAATTAAAACGGGATTAATAAAAACACAAGGCATGCACGGACATAAAAGTAAAAAGCGTTCGATTAATTAAAATGGGATTAATTAAAACCTAAAGCATAAAAACGACAAAGCAAAAAACGTTATATTTTTTGCTTGATATTTTATTTTAAATTACTGACAATTTACAATATTGGATGGCTCCGCCGCAAGCTTGGGACTTCTCTAGAAATGCCAAAATTCTATATTCCAATTTTCGCCGGAACTCCTTTAAACGAGCCACCATCTTTAGCGACCAACTCGATTCTTTGAGCCTAAGGCCTATAAAAGCCTCAATCCGGCATTGTGAGCAACAGCAGCTGATGTCATGCTGCGTTCAACAAGGTGCCTTCATCAGGGCCGTTTCTACCATTAGGCCGGAGTAGGCGACTGCCTAGGGCGGCAAAATGGCGTAAAAATTTTAATTTTAAATCAAACAAAGAAAAAATTGAGCAAATGAGGAGAAAAAATGAAAAAGAGGAAAAATTAAAACATATAATTGTTTTCAAAAGCATACGGGACAATTACTTAAAAAGTCTTTATTTTGACGAATGTGAAAATATTTGATGTGTTTCATTGTTTAATTTTCCACACAAGTTCTTTTATATCTAATACATTTAAGCCTTCTAGCTCTGATAATACAACGTTGTGTTTTGTAATATTACTCCTTTAATATTTCAGTTTTCAAAAATATAAAATATTGAAATTAAACCATTATAACATGTAGCAATTGTTTTACTATTCACAATATTCTAATATTACAAAATAACTAATATAAGTTTAAAATATAAATATAATTAACGGGTTTAATGATTAAAAGTATAATAGAACATTTACATTGTTCTACCGCTGGATGTTGGTTGGGGCAGAGAGGGAGATCTAGTCGAAAGAGTAATGGTAGTAAAAGAGTGGGGGCGGCATTTTCAATTCCCGTCTAGGGTGGCAAAACACCTAGAAACGGCACTGGTCTTTATTCATGTCTAGCTAATTGGCTGAAGCTAATACTGGACACGTTAAATTTGGCTTTTAGTGGGCATTTGTGATTGGGTAATAATGAATGAATCGCTGCAGCTTGGAGTTATTTGGCCTTCCATGTTTCTTTAGATAATGGTAGCATGATATCAACTGATAAGACGAGTAACCTTAAAATTCTAGGATGACTTAGCCGCATTTATTTAACAAAAAATGATCTTTCAAGGCCGCACCGGAGGTAATTTAGAGATTATGACATGTCTACTCGATTAGAAGCTTGAATTTCGAAGAATATCCGTGCATTGAGCCTAGCATCCACTGGGTAAGTTTGGACTGAAGACTTAACGTAACTTCCGAACTACGATGCACGATAACGTTCGTTATATGGAAGTTCTACTGTACACACACACACACACACACACACACACACACATATATATATATCATCATCATATTCAACCATTATCTATCCACTGCTGGATGAAGGTCTCTCCAAATGCTTTCCACACAAGTCTATCCTGGGCCATTCGTTTCCACGTCACCCCAACCTCTTTTCTTATTTCATCCACCCATCTAGTTTGAGGACGTTTTCTAGGTCTTCGGTGGTCTCTTGGAATCCAGTTGAGAATTTGCGTTGTCCATCGTTGATCAGTTCTTCTTGCGATATGCCCAGCCATTTCAGTCCTTTACTTTAACAATTATGTCCTCTACTCTAATTTGCTCTCTCACCCAAGGGTTTCTTTTTTCGATCTCTCCTAGTTATTCCAAGCATGCACCTCTCCATGCTCCTTTGCGTTGTCTGTAACTTTCGTATTGCTCCAACTGTTAGACTCCATGTCTCTGATCCATAAGAGAGGACTGGCAATACACACTGGTTGAAGACCTTTCTTTTTAGACACAAAGGCAATTTCCCCTTCAGGATAAAACTGTTTCTTCCAAATGCACTCCAGCCAAGTTTAATACGTCTGTTGAGTTCTTTCATAATGTTGCCATCCATTGAAATCAGCTGGCCAAGGTAAATATATGAATCAGAAATTTTTGGCTCAATGTTGTCAACTTGTATTTTTGTTTTCTCTACGAAATTATTGAACATGATTTTAGTTTTTTGTAGGTTCATCTTCAGTCAACTTCTTTACTTCTAATTGAGAGCTCCTGCACTATGTCTTGGAGTTCTGATGGGTTCGTTGAAAAAATAAGTGTCATCAGCAAACCGCAAATGATTTAAATATTCACCATTTATTTTTATTCCCTTGTTATTCCAATATATCAGCTGAAAAGTTATCTGTAAAGCAGAAGTCAAAAGTTTTGGGGAAATGGTATCTCCCTGTCTCACCCCTTTGCCAAGTTTGATAGTTTTGGTATCTTTATGTAACCGAAATTTTGCACTTGCATTTTTATACACACGTTTCACCATGTCAATGTACACATCCTCAATGTCTGTTGATCTTAAAGAGTTGATGACTGCTGATGTTTTAATAGAGTCAAAGGCCTTCTCATAGTCAATAAATGCAACACACAATGGAAGTTCATATTCATGTGTTCTTTCAATTAATTCTCTTAATACTTGAATATGGTCCACTGTACTGAATCCACTTCGAAATCCAGCTTGTTCTCTTGGTTGAGCTGCATCTAATTTTTTCTGCAGGCGATGTGTTAGAACTTTTGTGAAGATTTTATAAATAGCAGGTAACAAGCTAATTGGTCGGTAATTTTTCAAATCCTCTTTATCACCTTTTTTATGCAAAAGAATTACTGTTGCAGAATCCCATTGGTTTGGTATGTTACCGCTGTTAAGACATTTGGTAAAGAATTTTGCAAGTATGTCTTCTACATATTCTCCAGCTTCTTTTAGGATATCTAATGTAATACCATCATCACCAGGGGCTCTTCCTTTCTTCATATTTTTTATTGCAAATGAAACTTCTTCTTTTAAGATTTTAGGAGCTGTTCCTTCGACTATTTCGGCGTCTTCGTTTAATCCACTGTTACTTTCATATAGTTTTTTGTAGAATTCTTCAACTCTTCTAAGTATTTCTTCCCTATTTCTTGTTACGGTGCCATCCTCTCCTTTTAATGCAATGATGTGTTTCTTCCCAACAGATAAACTTCCTTTAACAACCCTAAGGCTCTTGTTATTTTCAATGGCTTTCCTTACTAGCTCACAGTTGAATTTTCTTATGTCTTCTTTCATGCTTTTGCGCAGAGTTTTACAAAGTTCTATGTACTCAATCCTGGAACTGGTATTTCGATTGTCCACCTTCATATCTCTTCGCCTTTTCATGAGCTGTTTCGTCTTCTCAGATAATTTGCTATTGTGCTTTTTACAGGTTACACCACCAATTTCCCCAGCAGTTTCAACTATTGTCTTAACAATGTTTTCATTTGCTTCTGAGATATCAATTTCTTCAATAAGTCCTTCCAGTGCAGAAAAGCGATTTTTTAATTCCAACTTGAATGCCTCGGTATTTGCTTTCAGTTTCATTAAATCCACCCTCTTACTTGTTTCCTAATGAGCTTCTGTCTTTCTAATTTAGTATTTAAGCGCACTTTACATCTCACCATTCGATGATCACTTCCAGTATTAAATCTGTTCAGTACGCTGCAATCTTCAATAATTGATTTCTTGTTTGCCAGGATATAGTCAATTTCGCTAGTTCCCCCATTTGGGTGTTTCCATGTCCATTTTCTTTGCTGTTTCTTCTTAAAAAATGAATTCATGATGCTAAGATTTTCAGCTTCTGAAAATTCGACACCACTTGTTCTTCAAGTTTCCTTTCCTGTATTGTAAAACAAATGTCCACTTTTAAGTTCCACCAACTCTTAACCTTTTTTTCTAACTTCACTCAGTCCTAAAATGTCCAATTTGATCTTGTCTAGTTCCTATTCCAATTCATGAAGTTTAGCTTCAGAAGCAAGGGATCGTATATATATATATATATTTCAATCTATGAACATAATTAAGATTTAATTAGATTTACCTTTAATTAAAATGAATAGGCAACTAAATTTCATTGAATAAAATCGATTTAGTCTGTATGTTGTACCATGTGCAATATAATACTTTTCATTATTCCGACATAATTTTTAAAGACAGTTTTTCAGAACAGCTTTCAACCATTTCCTCCAAAATCACACAAAATGGAAGATTTTATTTTGTAGAAAACCCAACCTTACAGATTTTAGTTTCACGTAGACTTTCACAGCGCATTATAATAATCAACAACAAATTTTCAGGTAGTCAGCTGTATAGCAAAAAGATTATTTATTGCTAAAACTTTACGTTTCGATTCGAGCTGTGCGAATCATCATCAGAAGAGGTTAAATTACATGAAAAACTTTTGAGAAAATTGTAGAATATGCATAAGTTACAGAAACAGTATAAATACGTTGAAATAAATTATTATGAAATTTTAGAGACGAATATAAAAGCCAAAACAGAATAAAAACTGACATTTACACGTTACAGTTTTGTTAGAATGGGTAGCCAAGCAACGGGAATGGTTTTTGCATCGTCTCTATTAAAATTATTAGGATGCTTGATGATCCCTATTGCTTCTCTGTATAATCTGGGCCAAAAATTAGTTGATTTTGCGAGAACTTTAGTATGGTCAAAAAGGATTAAATGGTTATTTAAAATTGAATGTTCTGCTATTGCCGATTTTGTTATCTGTTTATTCCTCACGAGGCTTTCATGCTCCCGTTTTCGGCACGCAGTGGATCGACCTGCTTGCCCGATGTATACCTGTCCACAAGAACAAGGAATTTGGATGGGATATACACCAGGAATTTTGTATGGATCCACAGGTTCTTTAGCAGAACGTAGGAAACTAAAAATCTTGTTTTTTGGAATAAATACTGTATCGATATTGTCTCAAAAGTAAACGGCCAACAAGGTCAGTTGTATTGTTTATAAATGGCAGGAAGGCTTTATGCTCATTTCTTTTAAAAGGAATATGATCAGGAATTAGGTATGAAAAATGGGCTTCAGTTTTGGACTTGAACACTTGTGAATATAATGTTGATTGTAACCATTTTCTTCCAAAATGCCACTAAGAAAATTGAGTTCATTCTGTAAAACTGTTTTGTTACTGCAAATAATATTGTCTCGTTTGAACAATGTATCAATGACCGTTTTTGGGAAGGGTGATGGTGCGATGTAGCATGAAGGTATCTGTTTGTATGCGTAGGATTCCTGTAAACTGAAAAAAGTAAGTTATTGTTTCTTTGCTTAATGACTAAAACGTCAAGAAATGGCAGTCTATTATCACATTCAACCTCCATGGTAAACTTAATTTGTTGGTGGATGTTATTGATATGTATTAAACATTCTTGTAACTTTTCTCTTCCATGAGGCCAAATCCCAAAAGCATCATCCACATATCTAAGCCATTTAGTGGGTTTTAATGGTGCATTTGATAACGCTAACTATTCAAATGCTTCCATGAAAAGATTAGCTATAGAGGAACTTAAAGGACTCCCCATAGCTACGCCATCCATTTGCTCATAGAATTTGTTGTTCCAGGTGAAATAGCTACTCCCTCGAGGCAAATATCAAATAATTGAACTGTATCATCATTGAATAAGTTTGTAAGAATTATGATGGTATCCGGAATAGGAATATTGTGGTAAATAATGAACGCACATTAAAACTCACGAAGGTATCTTTGGAAGATAATGAAAACTTTTTTATGATTTTTACAAAATGGTCCAAATTTTTTATGAACGACTGTGTTTTTCCTATGTGGTTTTTAAGAAGTTAACTTAGAAATTTAGATAGATTCTATGTGGAAAAATCAATTGAACACACAATAGGTTTGAACGGAACACCTTCTTTGTGAATACATATTTTATTTTTTGTAATTAATTAACTTTATTTTAATAAATAATCAATCATAATTATTTTTTTTTTGTTTCAATATCCATCCCTTAAAATACGATTGAAAATTTGCACGCCATACGAATCTTTATGTTTTTAGGTATAATAAATTATTTTCCTTCTAATGCTTCTCATGTCCGTAAAATAAATGCGGTGAGGAAGATAGGAATATTTAGGCATAATTTTCTTCCATTTTCTATCATAAATTCTTTTCATATCTTTGATTGTCAGAGTTTCGTCATCAGAATTGTAATTACAACGGGTTTTTCCGTGACTTAGGGCTCACGAAAACGCTTTCTCACGGGATAACAAGAATCACGTGTGCTTCTTCACTTATTTGTAAGTCAAAGTGCGGTGCGAAAGTGATACAATCTTTGCGCATGCGAATATAGAACGTGGAGGTGGGCAACCACCTAGTAAGGAAAAGTTACACAATGACCATCCATTTTCCATGACAAGAAACTAGACAGTCACTCGTAGCTTCTCATTAATTTACCACTATTGCATGTAAATCAGAACAAGATATTAAATGCTAAGAAAGTCGGAGGTGATGCAAGGCATGACTAAGTACCATGAAAACAATAATTGGTAAAAAATCTACATCACTATTTTTTTTTAAACTTGGATAGAGGTTTGACGCTCGGCAGCTATGATGGTTATCTGCAGGTTATCTGCAGTTAGTACTTGTTATATGGTCACCCGCTTTTAAGGGGTCAGCCGGCTTATATGGTCATTTTTTAGAAGTCTCTTCTGATTCAATGGGAATTTTGTATTAAGCTGTCCTGCATGTATAGTCAGTGCCAAATTTCTACACCCGTATGTATGACCATTTTGGAAATGCCCCTCGTCACAATGATTCTTCAAAGCACCTCTTTATTCCATTGTAACCCACTTTTCTCGAAGTCAAAAGAACGAGGTGGGGAAGGCCTTATCAAATTAAATGAACTGGGTAGTGTTCATAGCAGCAGCCAAAATTTTGTCTAGGATCCATCCCCTGGAGCTAACGTTTGTTATCAATTCTTGGAAAAAGATTGCACCAACCTTTACTAAGATTGCGAAACTGAGTCCGTGGTAACTCAGGCAGAAGCTCTTTAAGCAGGGATGGGGGAACCTTATTACGTTGGCAGGGCCGGATTAAGACTTTGTGGGGCCCTGGACAAAAATTTTCCCGGTCCTTTGTAGTAATTACAGTAGAACCCGTATATAAGAGAATCTTGGGATCAACGAAAATATTCGTTATATCCGATCGCTCGCTAAATCCGTTCTGGAATTTAAATTTTAAAGTTTGGAAATGAAGTCATTACAGGTAAGATATTTGCATACAACGTACATACAAAAAATTCTAAAATTCGCAGAAAACCTCGCAAAAATTCGCGCCGTGAGAAAAATACTGCCCTGGGAATAAGATCCGATTGCTAACGATTTTGAAGCAGTGTTGAGTCTTCATCGCGCAGGGTCCCTCATAAAAAGCGGGTCCTAGACATTTAGCCTATTTGTCTATGGGATAATCCGGCCCTGCATGTTGGAAGGCAGCATTCAAGAAATTTTAATTAGATACGGGGGTGTAGCAATTGAAAATTAATGGAGGATCAAGCAGTTTTTTAACAGATCATGTGATTTGACGTTAAACGAAATAGTGTATTTTGCTACCCAATCGGGCCTTGAGCCTATTTCCTACGCCGCATATTATACAGTGTGCGGAAAAAGTATAAGGACAACATATAATTGAATGCAAATATACTTTATTTTCATTTTATCAAAATGAACTTTTTGATATTTATGAGCTATAATATCACATTTTACAATAACATCTACAAAACATAAAACAACAAATATGAAACTTACAAAAGTTGACCTCATAAAAATTATCACGAAAGAAATATAGAAAAAGTATAAGGACATATTCTAAATTACATATGATTTCTCTTAATAATCAAGAAAACAATCTTTGTTTTCAATTACTTGAATAAGCTGGGAAGTCATCGATGCTGAAAATTCTTTTAAAGTGTCTATGGTAATGTTATTCCAAGCTTGTTCGATAGCTAATACAAGATCCGGTTTACACTGATATTGTGTGCCATTTCTATAAACTTCTCAAGTTAGAAGGCCCCATAAATTTTCTACAGGATTCAGACCTGGACTCCTCGCCTCCCAATCAAGTAAATTTACTGAATTGGCTTCAAACAAGAGTTTTGCACTCTTAGAAACGTGCATGGAAGCATTATCCTGTTGGAAAAAATAGTCACCTGAAGTCATTAGTGGGGCCTCAGGTAACAAATTTTCACCTAACATATCAACATATTTGTCAGAGTTCATTTTGTAGTTGATAAAGACTATTGGAGTGGTTCCGTTTGCTGCAAAAGTGCCCCCACCGTATTGACGTTTGGAAAAAACTTCGTTGGTTTTACGCAGATTATACCAAAAATAGGGAAAACTATCTGGCCCATCAAGGTTGAATTTTTTTTTCGTCCGAAAAGGTTACATCATTCCATTTTGGACCGATAGAAATGTTTTTTTTTTTGCAAAGTCCAGTCTTCTTTCCTTACGTTGCTTTGTACAAGGCGAACGTAACATTAACTTTCCATACCAAATATTCGGATGTTTATTCAAAACATTTTGAACTGTTCGTGTGGAACATGGTAAGTCCAAATTTCTTCGAACTTCATTTGTAGTTTCTTTTTTCTCGCAAGCTTTTCTTACAACTATTCTTTTCTGTCGATGCATTAGAATTTCTGGTCTTCCTGTTAGTTTATTCATTCCATACATTTCAAATTCTTTTAGAAAATTATAAACTACACTTTTAGATCTTTTAATTTTTTTTCGAACTTTCATGGCCACTGAATCCAGATTCTTTAAAAGCATGAATTTTTTCTTTTTCAACATCAGAAAGGTGAGTTCCTTTTGGCGTCGTACAAAAATCGTGCAGAAATGTGGCAAGTGTGAATTTCGTTTAGAAACCCAGTCTTTATATTTGAAATGGTCATTTTATGCTTTCAAATATGCAAACTTTACTATAATTTTAGATGAAAAATCAACTGTCCTTATACTTTTTCCCAAGATCATATGGGTTTAAAATTCACAAAATAAATTTATACCTATCTATTTTTGGAAAATTTAACTAATTGACATTAATTTTCATTAATTTTACTAAAGAAATTTACATACGTTTCCGTCTAAAAGATTTCTAGATTTGGCGAGTTTTCGCTTGTCCTTATACTTTTTTCGTGTACTGTATATACAAGGTGGTTAGTAAAGTCCTTATACACGCAGATAACTGTCGAACAGAGAGAGCTATATGTATGAACGTGATGTGTAGGTATAGTAAAGTGACTATGGGCTACAAGATGAGACTGCGTGCAGCGCCCCTAGCGGAAAAATTCAGAACTTAGAGTTGCTATCTCGAAAACTATTCAAGATACGGGAAAAAGTCAATTGCAAAGTTGTTAACCACCAGCTAGTTAGGACGAAACGATATTTTCTTCATCACCTTAATAGGTCAAAACTTGCGATTTAAGAGGTTTTAAAGATATCCGTCCAGCAGAGCCATTGTTGGTCAAAATTCCGATTTAACGTCAATCATTAACTTCAATTTTTTTTTTTTCAAATATATGCATAAATGCGCCGTTACGGCGCTACAGTCATTTAATTGCTTCCATCCACTGAGCACAAGGTAACAAGAATTGGCTACGAAGCGCCATTTGGCGACTTTTTAAGTGGAAAAAGTCCATTTTTATTAAGCAATTTTAAAAAGTCATCAAATGGCGCTAATTTGAATTAAATTGTAAGATATTATTACGATATATATATATATATATATCATCATCATCATATTCAACCATTATCTATCCACTGCTGGATGAAGGTCTCTCCAAATGCTTTCCACACAAGTCTATCCTGAGCAATTCGCTTCCACGTCACCCCAACCTGTTTTCTTATTTCATCCACCCATCTAGTTTGAGGACGTTTTCTAGGTCTTCGGTGGTCTCTTGGAATCCAGTTCAGAATTTCTGTTGTCCATCGTTGATCAGTTCTTCTTGCAATATGCCCAGCCCATCGCCATTTCAGCCCTTTTACTTTAACAATGATGTCCTCTACTCTAGTTTGCTCTCTCACCCAAGTGTTTCTTTTTCGATCTCTCCTAGTTATTCCAAGCATGCACCTCTCCATGCTCCTTTGCGTTGTCTGTAACTTTCGTATTGCTCCAACTGTTAGACTCCATGTCTCTGATCCATAAGAGAGGACTGGCAATACACACTGGTTGAAGACCTTTCTTTTTAGACACAAAGGCAATTTCCCCTTCAGGATAAAACTGTTTCTTCCAAATGCACTCCAGCCAAGTTTAATACGTCTGTTGAGTTCTTTCATAATGTTGCCATCCATTGAAATCAGCTGGCCAAGGTAAATATATGAATCAGCAATTTCTAGCTCAGTGTTGTCAACTTGTATTTTTGTTTCCTCTACAAAATTATTGAACATGATCTTAGTTTTTTGTAGGTTCATCTTGAGTCCAACTTCTTCACTTCTAGTTGAGAGCTCTTGTACCATGTCTTGGAGTTCTGATGGGTTCGTTGAAAAAATAACAATGTCATCAGCAAACCGCAGATGATTTAAATATTCACCATTTATTTTTATTCCCTTGTTATTCCAATTTATCTGCTGAAAAATCATCTGTAAAGCTGAAGTAAAAAGTTTTGGAGAAATGGTATCTCCCTGCCTCACACCTTTACCAATTTTGATAGTTTTGGTATCTTTATGTAACCGAAATTTTGCACTTGCATTTTTATACACACGTTTCACCATGTCAATGTACACATCCTCGATGTCTGTTGATCTTAAAGAGTTGATGACTGCTGATGTTTTAATAGAGTCAAAGGCCTTCTCATAGTCAATAAATGCCACACACAATGGAAGTTCATATTCATGTGTTCTTTCAATTAATTCTCTTAATACTTGAATATGGTCCACTGTACTGAATCCACTTCGAAATCCAGCTTGTTCTCTTGGTTGAGCTGCATCTAATTTTTTCTGCAGGCGATGTGTTAGCACTTTTGTGAAGATTTTATAAATAGCAGGTAACAAGCTAATTGGTCGGTAATTTTTTAAATCCTCTTTATCACCTTTTTTATGCAAAAGAATTACTGTTGCAGAATCCCATTGGTTTGGTATGTTACCACTGTTGAGGCATTTGGTAAAGAATTTTGCGAGTATGTCTTCTACATGTTCTCCAGCTTCTTTTAAGATATCTAATGTAATGCCATCATCGCCAGGGGATCTTCCTTTCTTCATACTTTTTATTGCAAATGCTACTTCTTCTTTTAAGATTTTAGGAGCTGTTCCTTCGACTATCTCAGAGTCTTCGTTTAATCCACTGTTTCCCTCATACAGCTTTCTGTAGAATTCTTCAACTCTTCTAAGTATTTCTTCCCTATTTCTTGTTACAGTGCCATCCTCTCCTTTTAATGCAATGATGTGTTTCTTCCCAATAGACAAACTCCCTTTAACAACCCTAAGGCTCTTGTTGCTTTCAATGGCCTTCCTTACTAACTCACAATTGAATTTTCTTATATCTTCTTTCATGTTTTTGCGCAAAGTTTTGCAAAGTTCTACATACTCGATCTTGCGACTGGTATTTTGATTGTCCACCTTCATAAGTCTTCGCCTTTTCATGAGTTGTTTCGTCTTCTCAGATAATTTGCTATTCTGCTTTTTACATATTACACCACCAATTTCCCCAGCAGTTTCAATTATTGTCTTAACAATGTTTTCATTTGCTTCTGAGATGTCAACTTCTTCAATAAGTCCTTCCAGTGCAGAAAAGCGATTTTTTAATTCCAACTTGAATGCCTCGGTATTTTCTTTTAATTTCTTTAAATCCACCCTCTTACATACTTGTTTCCTAATGAGCTTCTGCCTTTCTAGTTTAGTATTTAAGTGCATTTTACATCTCACCATTCGATGATCACTTCCAGTATTAAATCTGTTCAGTACGCTGCAATCTTCAATAATTGATTTCTTGTTTGCCAGTATATAGTCAATTTCGCTGGTTCCTCCATTGGGGTGTTTCCATGTCCATTTTCTTTGTAGTTTCTTCTTAAAAAATGAATTCATGATGCTAAGATTTTCAGCTTCGGCAAATTCTATGAGTTGATCGCCACGTTCATTCCTTTCCCCGTATCCGTATTTACCAACCGATGTCTCTCCTTGTTCCTGTTGTCCAATTCTTGCATTAAAATCTCCCATGATGAGCTTGATGTGTTGTTTCCCCTTGGTATGTAGCTGTTTGATTTCTTCATAGAATTCCTCAACCTCCTCGTCGGTATGGCTTGATGTTGGTGCATATGCCTGTACTATCTGAAGTTGGTATCGCTGGGTTAGTTGAACAACGAGCCTCGCTGCTCGATCTGACGTGCTTTCGACTTCAAGAAGGTAGTCTTTAATTCTTTTGTTGATTAAGAAGCCAACACCACTTGTTCTTCCAGTTTCCGTTCCTCTATAATAAAACAAATGTCCACTTTTAAGTTCCACCAACTCTTCACCTTTTCTTCTAACTTCACTGAGTCCTACAATGTCCCATTTGATCTTGTCAAGTTCTTCTTCCAATTCTTGAAGTTTTGCTTCAGAAGCAAGGGATCGTCCATTATACGTTGCCAAGGTCAATAACAAACGGCAGCCTGGGCCATTCCAGTGATTCTTAGCACCCCCTGCTTTCATGCCACGCTGACCGCTGCCTTGATCAGGAGCACTCCAGCACCTGGAGACTAGGGGCCA